>BLSH010546119.1:1505301-1535577 GCA_018402905.1 Glandirana rugosa | reverse complement strand
ATCTCTGTGGACCATGGTATAAGGGGAACTCTGAAGTAAGGGAGGCACTGAGAATGCTGGGAACTCTGATGTAAGGGGGGCTCTAATGCAAGGGGGAACACTGTGGACCCTGATGTAAGGGGGACCTCTGTGGACTCTGATGTAAAGGGGGACTCTGGGATCTCAGATGAAAGGGGCAGCACAGGGGACAGCGCTGGACATCACTGGTTTAGTTTGCAGGTAAGTGGCACATAATGAGCTAATATGCGATGCATTGTAGCCCATTATGCATCTACTTTGCAGGGGAATGTAGAGGAAGTAAACCCCATCTGGGTTTACTTCCTCTTCAATCACACAACCCCCTCCCCCTAAAAAAAAAAACACTCTCAGCAAATGTTGACACAATGAACACCTTGGTCAGAACTATGCAATGTACAACATAATGTATAGAGTGCAGGGGTCAGGAGTAAGTAACATACAAAATAACATATATAGTCAAGATGCACCCTCTGTTCACATCAGAGTTACCCTTATATCAAAGTCCCCAGGGCCCCCCTTACATTAAAGTCCCCAGCATTCCCCTATATATCAGGGTTCCAAAAGTCCCTCCTTACATCAGAGTCCCCAGTGCTCTCCCTTACACCAGAGTTCCCATTTACACCAGAGTCTTCAGAGTTCCAGTTTACACCAGAGTTTCTTTAGCATTTCCTCCTTACACAGTCCACAGAGTTCTTTACATCAGAGTCCCCAGAGTTCCCCCTTTCATCTGAGATCCCAGAGTCCCCCTTTACATCAGAGTCCACAGAGGTCCCCCTTACATAAGGGTCCACAGTGTTCCCCCTTGCATTAGAGCCCCCCTTACATCAGAGTTCCCAGCATTCTCAGTGCCTCCCTTACTTCAGAGTTCCCCTTATACCATGGTCCACAGAGATCTCCCATAAATCAGGGACCACAGAGTTCGTCCTTACATCAGGGTCCATCAAGTTCTCCCTTACATCAGGGTCTACAGAGTTTTCCCTTACATCAGGGTCCACAGAGTTTTCCCTTACATCAGGGTCCACGGAGTTCTCCCTTACATCAGGGTCCACAGAGTTCCCCCTTACATCAAAGTCCATATAGTTTTCCCTTTAATCAGAGTCCCCAGAGTTCCCCTTATATCAGAGTTCACAGAGTTTTGCCTTAAATAGAATCCACAGAGTTCCCCTTAAATCATAGTCCACAGAGTTATCCCTTACTTCAGGGTCCACAGAGTTCTCCTTTACATCAGGGCCTACAAAGTTCTTCCTTACATCAGGGTCAACAAAGTTCTCCCTTGCATCAAGGCCGATAGAAATCTCCCTTAGATCAGGGTCCAAAGAGTTCTCCCTTACATCAAGGTCCACAAAATTCTCCCTTACATTAGGGTCCCCAGAGCTCCTCCTTGCATCAGAGTCGCAAAAGTTACCCTGTACATCAATGTCCGCAGAGTTCCTCCTTATATTGGAGATCCCAGAGTTCCCCCTTACGAAGGCCCCCCTTACATCAGAGTTCCCAGCATTCTCAGCGCCTCTCTTACTTCAGAGTTCCCCTTTACATCAGAATCCAAAGGGTTCCCCCTTACAGAGCAAGGGGGAACTCTGCAGACCCTGATGTAAAGGGAAACGCTGCAGACCGTGATGTAAGGGGGGACGCTGCAGACTTAGTTGTAAAGGGGAACTCTGATCTAGGGGGGGTCTCTGGTCACCCAAGTTTCCCTTGCACTGTAAGGGGAAACCCTGTAGATTCTGATGTAAGGCATAAATGTCCATAAATTTATGGATGGTTGGCAACGCTGCATGATGTCACCGTGCACCTGTACCTGCAGAGAGCCGAGGCCAAGCCGAGCTCAGCCGATTACTAATAGGACACCTCCAGAACTGCACAAGCTTGAGAAAAGCAGATTTTTTACAGGTACTTTTCTGCTGTTTGTGGACATTTATGGACAACAGAAAGGTGCCCTTTTTTACCAACTGTCCATAAATTTACAGATGGTTGCCAACACTACATGGCGTGACTGCGCACCTGGACCCACAGCCCACCCCACCGCCCAAGCTGAGCTCAGCCGATTAATAATAGGATATTTCCAGAACTGCATAAGCTTGGGAAAAGCAGATTTTTTACGGGCATTTTTCTGCTGTTCATGGACAATTATGGACAGCAGAGAGGTGTCCTGTGTTTTGCAAACTGTCCATAAATTTACTGACAGTTGGCAACACTGCTCTAAACGCCCCTGCCTCTAAACCTCTATGTGTACATGGACACATAGGCTTTGTGGGGCAGAAAAATACCGCTAGACACCCATAGGAGCAGAGTTAAAAACGCCCAGGGAGCATGAGGCCTATGGATCGGTATGCTGCAATATATTATTGTTTTTTTTTTTTGGGGGGGGGGGGAATTACCACTTTAAATTTAAAGCAAAGCTCAACAGAACAGAAGGATTTTGTTCCAATTTATAAAAATCTTTCCTTTTTTTTTTTCTTTTAACCGTGGGTTGTTATAGGATTTCTAAGAACATAGCTTTTTTTGTAACCTATTCTAAACCCACCATGACACCTTTATCCATCTCCTGGATTAAACACCTTGCTTGTTCCCCAACAGCCAGGAAAAGCGAAGTGAGTCAGAGATTTTATTCCTCCGCTCAGGAACACCCATTAACAAGCTCCACGCTCAGGGCTGATCCTTGCAGCACAACGAGCCCCTGCTCAGTGCAACCATTGCAGGTTCAGGAGTTTATTAATGCGCACCATTAAAATCGCTCTTGGCGCTGCCTCCGAGCGGGAGAGCGAGCTTCTATTTTGGCAGGAGGCCCAGAACCGCCAACGTCCTCCCCTGGATGATATCCGCTCCCCTTGGCATGTTGTAGTACTTCTAAAATAAGCCAGCTTTATTTGCATTAAATAGAAGACGTTACACGCAGCTTTTTGGCGTCAACAGCAGCCTTCGGCGCTTTTGTGAAAGCGCCAGAGGAGTCCCAGGGAAATTACAGGGAAATTAGACCACAGAAGAGAAATCTGACTGCGTTACAAGACTATGTTTTTCTACCTTCAGTGATTTTTTTTTGTTAGAGCAAACTAAGCACCGGCTGTATTTTTCTTGTTAAGTGCATCATGCTAAGTAATGTGTAAGCGTTACCTTTCACAGAGGTCACAGTACTCCCCCCTGACACTGCCTTCATCTGCTTTTCTCTCCCGAAGAACGGCGTCACCTTTGTGCAGACATTATCACTGGTGCCCATCTACTTCCTGGACTGAGATGTCGGCTCACAGATGTCAAATGTCTTGTGGTGCAGCCAGTGGTGTATCTAGGTTTTGTGCTGCCCTAGGCCTGACTAAACTCGTGCGCCCCCCCACACGGTTGCGGAATGCCAGCTGCCCGCACAACAACTCATTGGTTGGGGTCCACCGCCTGGGACCTTTGGGATGCCCACCCCCATATATGTATGGGCTGTCCCCCTCTGATGGCAGCCCTGGCTGTATTATCATACCGGCAGCATTAAAAGTGCAAGCTTTTCGTGCTGCAGGGACTCTTTTTGTGCTGCCCCCCTGCAAAGTGCCGCCCTAGGCCTGGGCCTTGTTGGCCTAGGCCAAGATACAGCGTTGGGTGCAGCAGTTACAAGATTAAGGGTAGCACAGTGGTTAGTACTTCTGCCTAGCAGCACTAGGGTCATTATTTTCGAATCCCAACCATGGCCTGAAGTGCCTGTGTGGGTTTACTCCAGGTATTCTGGTTTCCTCCCACGCTCCAAAGACATGCTTATAGGCAGGTGCAGTTGGCTGTCTCCACTGCAGGTGGCACTCAACTGCAGATGGAGATGAAGTCATGGGGAACAGGGTTCCTCTAGGGATCCATGAGTCACTGGGGCAACAGTTCAATTGGTTCCTTGCTGCCCATGTGACTCTGGTGGCCATCTTAGGTGTGGCAGGTACGCTTTATGCGATGGGTAGAGTAGGAAAGGGTACCCTATCTGTGAAGGATAGTACTAGGGAAAGGGAAAGGTTCCCAACGAGGAGGGAAAGGTCGCATCTCTCTGGATACCTTCCTAATTGGGCACTAGACAGCCAGGCCGCATTGTGTCCCTTCTCAAAAGACGCTGTCATTTCGGCTGGAACCTGCTTCTTCTCGTTATTGGGACTTTGAGTGTGGGTCGCTGTCCCAATGGGTTTGTTGTGAACTGTTGCTGTACTACTTCAATACAAGTTTTCCATTACACCTGACTGTGTGAATTACTTTTGCAGCACCACGCTGCACCCCACTTACTTGCTGGTAGGTTAATTGGCTCCAATTTAAAGTGTTCCTAGTATGTGTATATATTTGTAGCACCCTCGTACTACAGAGTAGGCTGCTAGGTAAGTTTAGTTAGCTCCCCTGTAACAGTGGAGCAGAGGGTTGATTACTAAGTGCTGTTCATTATCTCACAGGCTGCTGTTCTGCTACTCCCCCCTGTCTTCTAAAGACTTCTATAAGTATATTGGGAGGGAGAGCATGACAGGCAGCCTGAATATTTTTGGAACTCCAGCCAATCCCTGGGGAGGTGTGCCCAAAAGGTGGAGGGATTGCCCATAAATATTCTGAAGTCTGGCAGCCAGGGAGCAAAGTTCCTGCGTCCATTCCTTCAGGAGGAGACCCCTTGCAGGGGCTCTGCTCCTGGGGCAAGAGAGAAACAGAGAGGAAGCTAGAAGAGCCTTTGAGGAAATCGAGGTCACAGCTAGGCTTAGCCAAAGGGCCTACTGAAGAGACCTGTGTCCAGAGATTGAGCAGAGCCAGAAAGGAGCTGGTGGGAGGAAGCCCAACCAATCTGGGACTGAGAGAGTAATTGATCATGCTATACAGAGGAGAATGAGTGTGGGGTGGCCTAACTCTCCAAGCAAGTGCAGTGCCGCCAGGAGTTGGGCAAAACAGCCAGGGGCATGCAATACTGCTTAGACGCTTGTCCAGTACAACCAAGAGAGTACAATGCAACCAAAGGTTGTGCAATACAGCCTGCAACCAGCGAGATCCAGGTACAGCCATCTACTGTCTGGAGAAGTCTGGCCAGACGTGGTCTTCATGGAAGAATTGGGGCCACAAAGCCATACCTCTGATTTGGAAACAAGGCGAAATGGCTCAACTATGTATGAAAACACAGGAACTGGGGTACAGAAAAATGGCAGCAGGTGTTCTGCACTGAGGAGTCAAAATGTGAAATATTTGGTTGTAGCAGGAGGCAATTTGTTGGTGGGGGGCTGGAGAGGGGTGCAATAATGAGTACTTGCAGGCACTGGTGGAGGAAGCATGGTGGAGGTTCCTTGAAAGTTTGGGGCTGCATTTTTGCAAATGAAGTTGGAGATTTGGTCAGGATCAATGGTATATTCGCTGCTGAGAAATACAGGCAGATACTTATGTATCAAACCATCCCATCAGGGAGACATGTGTTTGGCCCCAAATATATTATGCAGCAAGACAACGATCCCAAAGATACAGCCAATACAGTATTATAAAGAATTATCTTCAATTTAAAGAAGAACAAGGAGTCCTGGAAGTGATGGTTTGACCCCCACAGAGCCCTGATCTTAACATCATGGAGTCTGTATGGGATTACATGAAGAGACAGAAGGATTTGAGGCAGCCAACATCCACAGAAGATCTGTGGTTAGTTCTCCAAGATGTTTGGAACAACCTACCTGCCGAGTACTTTCAGGCTGGGTCCACACTGCATGTCGGAGTGGCTCCGAGCAGGGGTCCAGTACGTCCCGGTTCACCGTTTCAGGTACGATTTCAGCCCGAAATTTTTGGCTGAATTCGGACCTGTAATGGACCAAAAGACGCACAGGGCTCCTGTGCAAATTCGCACCGGAGCTGCCCTGGAGATATGTGAACCGACTCCATAGAGAGCCGGTCAGAATCTCCTGCTATTGCAAACTGGATGCGGGGAACCATCCATTTGGCAATAGTGTGAACACAGCCTCAGAAACTGTGTGTAAGTGTACCTAGAAGAACTGATGCTGTTTTGAAGGCCAAGGATCGTCACACCAAACATTGATTACATTTGGATTTTGTCTTCTGTTCATTTACTTTCCATTTTGTTAATTGATAAAAATAAACTATTAATATTTCTATTTCTGAAAGCATTCTTCATTTACAGCAGGCCTAAAACTTTTGCACAGTAGTGTATTATATATGTGTGTGTGTATAGCGCCCTCTACCATAGGTAGGTGCTAAGTGATAGTTTTTTTTGGTAGTAGAGACAAATTTAGTGAGGCCTGACAGAGAGCAGGGCTGAATGTTTTGATTCTGGGTCAGGGAGTGGCCTAGGGAGGAACTGGTGACTGCAGGTAGTGACATCCCTTGGTAACCCTCCTTCCTGGTTCAGAAAGTTCTGGAAGAAAGAGTGGGGAAAAGGAAGTGAAGCTTTCTGAGCTTTGTTAAGGAGCTCTGACTAATCCCCCAACATGGATTGGCAGGGGGCAGGCCTCCTTAAATACCTGGGGTCAGCCCATTCAGGGAAGAGAGTTTGGGTGGAAGAGCTGGAGATGGAATAGTGTGGAGGCTGTCGTGGGCCTTGAGGGAGCCCCTAGTCTGGGGGGGGGGGGGGGGTGACCTCCTCAGCCCAAGACTAGGGTGCATCCAGGAGGAGAGTGAGATCCTGATGGAGAGGCACAGGGTGGAGCAGGAAAAGAGCACTATCGGAGAGATCTCTAGGAGAGGAACTGCAAGTGACAGGTGTTAGTAAGTGACACACACCCTGAGAAGCTGGAGGAGGCATGCTGGAGCAGATTGGGCTGAGAGACAGTCTGGGAAAGATGCAAGAGCCAGTTTGGGACTGTGGTGTCACTGTGGCAGTGAAGAAAGCCGTTGAGGCAGGAAGGACTGGTACATATGTACTTTGCTACACTTTGGGGGTCAGCGGTCCCTGCCTCTAATAGGCGGTTCACAGGCTATGCTAAAGCTACAGCAGGTCTCACCATGTGCTAGCTAGGATAGAACCAAGTTTTGTGCAGGAGAGGGGAACAGGAGTAATTGAGAAGCAAGTGTGCGCTGGAGGAAAAGAAGGAGTTTATATACTGGACGTGTATAAAGATGGTCCAAATCAAGTTGGATTCAATTCTCTTGGTATCCCATAACTACCCCTTTCCCCATCCAAGTTCAATCTCCTAATAAATAACAAAAAAACAAGACAAAGTACCGTCCTGTTCCGTGTCTCCGGATGAAAGGAAAAGTGTGATTGAGGGCAGTGTGAAGGGTGGAACCACTAAATTCAGCAACCCACCAGGGAGCAATCATACCTCCTAACTTTGTGAGATGGGAACGAGGGACACTTATTAGCAAAAGTATGTAGGCATAGGACACACCCCCTGCCACTCCCCCTTAAAGGAGAATTATACAAAACAAAATGATAAGTTACATCCACAAGGGCTTTTTTTTACCACTTCTGTTCCTTTATATTGGCTTTTTAATTGTACAAATGCAGCAATTTAGAGATTGGATGAAAGGTTTAGCAATGTAAAACACTTTTGGATAGATAAACAGTGCATTTTATATATAGCTATATGAATCAGACCAAAATGAGGGACAAATGAAGAGGAATAAAGGACAGAGGGACTTCCAAATCAGGGACAGTCCCTCGAAATCAGGGACAGTTGGGAGCTATGGGCAATGGCTACATATATATATATAATGAACAGAAGTTAAACAAAAAACACAATCCTGCGCTAGAGTCCTTGATATATGCTGGACAACGTTATGCAGCTGACAGACAGGGTGGGTGGAGCCAAGGGACGCTTTGACGTTTGACACACGAGACTAGGAAGTGGAGGAACGGGCGCCATCTTTGTGGCTGGATGCCGGAATCAACATACAGGACGCTGTTTTATTTCACTAACATGTGAGTGGATCTATTTTTTATATAATAAACATCTTGTCAAGATTGTCTGCACTATGGGCTGTTTATGCTTTATTGTATGATCGTGCTTGCTTGCCACATGGGACCATGTTGTTGAGCCGTATTGGAAAGCAGCAGAAGGAGAGGCTGACTTGCTGAGGGCGTCTGTGCGAGCCGGAGGGACTACCATATCTGGAGTTTAAACCAGGCTTACTCTGACCTTCCATAATAGAGGGTCACCCTGTTCCGGTAAGGGTGCCAAGTGTGGTGGTAACACTGGTGACGGGCTGCACTCCAACTGATACTCACAGCTTATGAGTGTGAATACTTATTTCCTTCAGCACATAGTTGGACTTTGCGCTGCAGTACATTAGCACTATATATATATATATATATTATTATTATTTTTTTTTTTTTAACCACCTCCTTACTGGGCACTTAAACCCCCCTCCTGCCCAGACCAATTTTCAGGTTTCAGCGCTGTCGCATTTTGAATGACAATTGCGCGGTCGTGCGACGTTGTACCCAAATAAAATTGATGTCCTTTTTTCCCCACAAATAGAGCTTTCTTTTGGTGGTACTTGATCACCTCTGCGGTTTTTATTTTTTGCGCTATAAACAAAACCAAGAGCGACAATTTTGAAAAAAGAACAATATTTTTTACTTTTTGCTCTAATAAATATCCAAAAATAAAAAATAAAAAAAAAATGATTCATTGGGTTTGGCTGATTTATATTCTTCTACATATTTTTGGTAAAAAAAATCGCAATCGGCGTTTATTGATTGGTTTGCGCAAAAGTTATCGCGTCTACAAACTATGGACATTGATTTATGGCGTTTTTATTATTATTATTTTTTTTACTAGTAATGGCGGCGATCTGCGATTTTTATCGGGACTTTGATATTGGGGCGGACATGTCGGTCATTTTTGACACTTTTTTGGGACCAATGACATTTATTCAGCGATCAGAAATTTAAATGTCCACTGATTACTGTATAAATGTCATTGGCAGTGAAGGGGTTAACCTGCAGGGGGCAGTGAAGTGGGTGTGTTCTAACTGTGGGGGGGATGGGCTGGTCGGGACAGAACAGATCTAACTGATCCCAGTGACAGGGATCAGTAGATCTGTTTGTCCCCTGTCACAGAACGGGGAACCGCCGTGTTTACATCGGCGGTTCCCCGTTCTACAGCTCTGTAAGGTGATCGCGGGTCAG
The DNA here is from genome assembly GCA_018402905.1 of Glandirana rugosa. NCBI lineage: Eukaryota > Metazoa > Chordata > Amphibia > Anura > Ranidae > Glandirana > Glandirana rugosa. Next base: position 1,526,507 of record BLSH010546119.1, on the reverse strand, counting down.
GAGCGGACATCGAGTCCGCCCGACCCGCGGACACGCCCATGCAGCGTGCGGCGGCCGCGCGCGCCGCTGCCCAGTGCGCGCAGGGGGTGTGTAAAGGGGCGGACATCCATGGACGTTCACCCGGATTTTCAGATCCGCGCTGTAGACGTCTTTCGTCTATAGCGCGGATCTCTACAGGTTAATCATCTTCTATGCAAATGCAGTATATATATATATATATATATATATATATATATATATATATACATACCGTATTTGCATAGAAGATGATTAAAAAAATAGAAAATGATTGATATATATATATTAATCATTTTCTTTGTAACTATATTTATATATTTACTGTATATGTATAAAAAGAATGTAACTAGACTATAGATTTCCTTTAAAGGCTCTGTGCCAACATACCAGGGGAACGCAGCGATCGATAGATGCCAGGGGAAAGCGCCTGCCGTATTTCCAGGTCTCCCTGGGTAACCACACTATTCAAAATAACTCTCAGGAACAAAAGGCCGGTCATGAGACAGAGCTGTCCATGGCCCTGAGATAGAAATACTACTCTACTAGGAAGCACAACAGTGCTGAACATAATGAGGACGTCACCGTTTTGTGCTCCGGTTTCCATAACAACAGCCGCCAAGGCCTCAGGATCAATGCAAGAAATAGGCCCTAGAAGCTACAATAGAGCAGCAGAGGATGATGGGAAAGCAGTGTGGTATGCAGGAAGAAAGGACAGGAAGGGGGATAAATGGACAACTCCGGTGTGATGAAAAACAAGGTTTTATGTAAAGAGGAGCACCAGATGGTTAAAGGATAAGTTCATTTCCAATGGCGGCCGTACGCACTTTGATTTTATTATCTGATCGATGTGTGATTTGATCAAAACGATTGAATCTACAAACAGTTGAATCGTTTTAGGCTCCATTTACAATGGAATCGATCCAACTGAGTTGATGTAGGCTAACTGGAATGTGGCTTTTGCACATTTATGCTGCGTACTCCCGCGTACAGCCATTCCTTACTATGATTGGCTGCTCACTGCGGCTGTCTCTCTTGGGTGCGGAAATGCACCCGCAATTTACCTGCGTCTGTGTGCATGAGGCCTTAACCGCCTGCCGACGGCTGATCGGCAATTGACGGCGACAGAGTGGCTCTGTAACGCGAAACGCCGTCATACGACGGCGGTCGCGAGACAGAGCCTAGTGAGCGCGCGCGCGCCGCCGGAGGCGCGCGCCCGCGCTCACTGTGTTCGGGGGGGCCAGGGAGCGGGTGCGGCGGCTTCGATTGCCGCCGGCTACCCGCGTTGCCCCCCCCGGAGTGAAGGAATGGAGGTCCGTGTAAGTAAACACGGACCTCCGCTCTGTGTGAGGGGGAAGGGCTGTGATCACAGCCTTCCTGTATACGAAGGCTGTGACCACTTCCCTTCCCCAGCTAGGGCAGTCCCCCCACAGTTAGAACACGCCCAGGGAACATACTTAACCCTTAGAGCGCCCCCTGCAGGTTAACCCCTTCACTGCCAATGGCATTTACACAGTAATCAGTGCATTTTTATAGCACTGATCGCTGTATAAATGCCAATGGTCCCAAAAAAGTGTCAAAATGTTCTGACATGTCCGCTAAAATATCGCAGTACCGCTAAAAATCGCAGATCGCCGCCATTACTAGTAAAAAATAAAAAAAAAAATAAGGACCCCAAAAATGAATTCTCATCATCCGTAAACGCGACCACTTTTGCGCAAACCAATCAATAAACGCCGATTGCAATTTTTTTTATCGCAAATATGAGGAAGAATATAAATTGGACAGAAACGGTGAAAAAAAATGTTTTTTTATATTTTTTTTTTGGATTTGTATTTGAGCAAAAAGTAAGAAATTTGGGGTTTTTTTGCAAAATTGTCGCTCTTCTTTTGTTTATAGCGGCGATCAGAAATGATGCAGAGGTGATCAAATACCACCAAAAGAAAGCTCTATTTGTGGGAAAAAAAGGACGCAAATTTCGTTTGGGTACAACATCGCACGACTGCGCAATTTTTAGTTAAAATGACGCAGTGCCGAATCGCAAAAAGGGCTCCGGTCCTAAAGCTGGAAATCCTTCCAGGGCTGAAGTGGTTAAAGTGAAACTCCAGGTAGATTTAAAAAAAAATGTGTTTATGTTTTTTAGTGAAAATGAGTACATTTATTTTTTTATACTACTACTGTAAGCACCTAACATTGACATATCAGCCTTATACAGCTCTATAGAGCAGAACTTGGAATAGGGGAAGCAAGGCAGAGCTAGAGGCCAATCATATGGGCTTCAGAGCAAGTGTGCCAACAAGGAACACGCTGACAGGAGGAGAGAACAGAGAGAGGAGCCCATTAGTGTGCTGCTTCCCTTTTCCCATCCAGAGCAAGGAGAGAGTTGATCCAGCTATATTCCTTAACCACTTACCAACCGGAAGGTTTTCCAGCTTTAGAACCAGAGCACTTTTTGCGATTCGGCACTGCATCGCTTTAACTGACAATTGCGCGGTCATGCGACGTTGTACCCAAACGAAATTCGCGTCCTTTTTTCCCCACAAATAGAGCTTTCTTTTGGTGGTATTTGATTGCCTCTGTGTCATTTCTGATCGCCGCTATAAACAAAAGAAGAACGACCATTTTGCAAAAAAACCCAAATTTCTTACTTTTTGCTAAAATTCAAGTCCAAAAAAAATATAAAAAAACTTTTTTTTCACCGTTTTTGGCCGATTTATATAATTCCTCATATTTGTGATAAAAAAAAATCACAATTGGCGTTTATTGATTGGTTTGCGCAAAAGTGGCCGCGTTTACGGATGATGAGGATTAATTTCTGGGGTTTTTATTTTTTTTACTAGTAATGGCAGCGATCTGAGATTTTTATCGGGACTGCGATATTACAGCGGACATGTCGGACATTTTTGACACTTTTTTGGGACCAATGACATTTATACAGAGATCAGAAATTTAAATGTCCACTGATTACTGTATAAATGTCATTGGCAGTGAAGGAGTTAACCTGCAGGGAGAGATCTAGGGGTTAACTGTGTTCCCTGGGTGTGTTCTTACTGTGGGGGGGGGGTTGGGCTAACATGGGCATTAGAGATCTAACTGATCCCAGTGACAGGAATCAGTAGATCACCCATGCCCCTACTAACAGAGCGGGGAACCGCCGTGTTTACATCGGCGGTTCCCCGTTCTTTGCCTGTGGCCGCTCATTGGGTCCGCCCGAGCCGCGGCCACACTCCTCAGGAGTGCGGCGGGCGCGCGCCCCCTAGCGGCTGTTCGCAGATCGCCGTGTTTTTACGGCAATTCGCGCTCAGCATCCCGACTGCCGCCGTGAAAACACAGCACGCGGTCGGGAAGTGGTTAAAGAATATGTAAACCCAACATTTCAAAGTCCTGATATGTGCCTGCTGTACCATGTACTTGTATGAAAATGTCTACTGTTTTCTTTGTGTTGCTTCCTCTGTGTGAAACCCATGGTGTTCCTGCCAGTCCCTCTGTTTCCTGTTAAACACTGACCACACTAAGCAGGAGAGCACACCATGGTCAGTTCTCCTTTAGTTAGTTAGTCTCCAATTAGACTTGTCATGACCCCCCCCCCCCCCCCTGTAGAGCAGTTTCTCCTCCCCCAACTCTTATGCAGCTGAGAACAGGGGAGCTGTGATCACTTATAAAAAAGGGGGGGAAAAGGTATTTATAATGTTTTTTTTTATTCATATACAAATGTTTTGCCTTTCATTTTTAAACAGAATGAGTTGTTTTACAAGGTGATCGTTTACAATCACTTTAACTCCTTCCCGCCTGCGCTATAGCTGAATGAAGGCTACAGCGTGGGCTCACTTTGCCGGGAGGGCGTCTATCGATGTCCTCCATGATCACGTTGCAGCACACAGGTGGTGTGCTCTGTGATCGCTGAGTCCTTCAGGCTGTTCATAGATTGGGATAAAGGGCCAATCACAGCAGCCCTTTATCATGTGATCAGCTGTGTCCAATGATCCAGCTGATCATGGATGTAAACACAAGTTGGCTATTGGCTTTTCTTTCCTCACACTGACACCATGAGGAGAGAAGAAGAGAGCCGATAACCTGCTTGTGTTAAAGGGACATCAGCACTGATTATCAATATCCTGAGTATTAGTGCAGCCCCAACAGTGCCCACCAGTGCTACCAATCAGTGCTCATGAGTGCTGCCAATCAGTGCCCACCAGTGCCTCCTCATTAGTGTCACCTATCAGTGCTGCCTATCAGTGCTTATCAATGCCCATCAATGCCGCCTATCATTGCTCATCAGTGCCACCAATCAGTGCCCATCAGGGCCATTTATCAGTGCTGCTTACCACTGCCGCATACAGTATCAGTGCCCTTTAGCACCGCGTATCCGAGCCTATTAGTTCCGCCTATCAGTGCCTCCTCATCAGTGCCACCTATCAGTGCCCATCAGGGCCATCTATCAGTGCTGCCTACCGGTGCCACATACAGTATCAGTGCCCTTTATTGCCGCCTATCAGAGGCTATTAGTGCCGCCTATCAGTGCCTCCTCATCAATGCCCACCAGTGAAGCCTCATCAGTGAAGGAAAAAAAATTACCTGTTTGCAAAATTGTATAACAAACTAAGAAAAATGATTTTTTTTTTCATATTTTTTGGTACTTTTTCTATTATTTAGCAAAAAATAAAAACTCAGTGGTGATTAAATACCACCAAAAGAAAACTCTATTCGTGTGTAAAAATCATAAAAATCTCATTTGATTACAATGTTGCATGACCGCACAATTGTCATTCAAAGTGCGACAGCTCTGAAAGCTGAAAATTGGCCCGGGCAGGAAGCAGGTGAAAGTGCCCAGTAGGCAAGTGGTAAAAAAGAATTCCAGGTATGGATATTTTATACAATGTCACATTGATCCAGCTTGGACCATGTATCTATGCAAAAATATTCATACCTGGACTTCAGGTGTTAAAACTAAATTCCGGGAAATTCTTATTTACCCATACAGTAGGGCTGTGCTTGTACTGCAAGGGTTAACGGCTCGTTTTGTTTAGAGGTGAACACAGAGCCTATACTCACCTTCCATTCTGCAGAAAACGGTACTCCCCCACGTCCAGTGGTGGACTGTTCCTGAAGTCTTCATGTCCAGATCAGGTCCAGAGGTGTGAAGACATCAGGAACAGTCCACAGCACAAGATCGATGGACTACGGGGGGAGGCAGGAGCCAAAGAGACCAGTCTTGCGCTGGAAGGATTGGCGGATTAGGTGAGTATATCTTAGTTTTCGGAACCCCTTGACAAAAATCAGCAGTTACCCCCTGCAGTGCAGAGTTCAGCTTTAACCACAGCAGGAAAAAGTCAGATGGCCATCCTGGCTGTGGTATATGGCAGAAAAGTGCACTTTCAGAAAAGCAAAATTTTTGTTCTTCAGTATCGACAAAAAAAAAAAAACATATATGAATAGCTTGTTCTTTTTCAAAAGCAACGGATACATTTTTAAAATGCAAGAGAACCCATTAAAAGTCAGGAAAGCAGCCCCGGAGCCGAGTCTCAAGTACCTGGTTACCATGGAGACTCATAAAACATGTCGAAAAAATCTTCTTGTTTATCTGCCGTGATAAAGGCACAAAGAGAATCTCATCAGTCACCGGGTTTTGATTCCAAAAGTCGGGATAATGATCAGCTGCTGCCAAACACAAAGGAAGGCCAGAGGGACCCGGCTATGACGTGGGGGGGTGAAGTGAGGACGATGGGCAAAACTTTTTTTAATTGAAGGGGAAGTATAGAATTTTTTTCATATTTTCTTTATCTTTATCATTGCATTTGGGACTAAAAAATGAAGTTTTAAAAAATATTTAAATTATATCCACTTCAGCCCCGGAAGGATTTCCCACTGTAGGACCAGAGCACTTTTTGTGATTCGGCACTGCGTCGCTTTAACTGACAATTGCACGGACGTGCGACGTTGTACCCAAACGAAATTTGCGTCCTTTTTTTCCCCACAAATAAAGCTTTCTTTTGGTGGTATTTGATCCCCTCTGCCTTATTTCTGATCGCCGCTACAAACAAAAAAAGAGCGACAATTTTGCAAAAAAAAAAAAAAAAAACAATATTTCTTACCTTTTGCTAAAATACAAATCCAAAAAAAAAAATATAAAAAACAAATTTATTCATCGGTTTTGGCTGATTTATATTCTTCCTCATAATTTTGGTAAAAAAAATCGCAATCAGCGTTTATTGATTGGTTTGCACAAAAGTTGCCACGTTTACAAACCATGAGAATTAATTTCTGGTGTTTTTACTTTTTTTTTTTTACTGGTAATGGTGGCAATCTGCAATTTTTATTGGGACTTTAATATTGAGGTGGACATGTTGGACATTTTTGACACTTTTTTTGGGACCAATGACATTTATACAGCGATCAGAAATGTAAATATCCACTGATTACTGTATAAATGTAATTGGCAGTGAAGGGGTTAACCTGCTGGGGGAGATCTAGGGGTTAACTGTGTTCCCTATGGGTGTTCTAACTGTGAGGGGGTTGGGCTACCATGGGCATAAGAGATCTAACTGATCCCAGTGACAGGGATCAGTAGATCTCTTACATGCCCACTGACAGAGCGGGGAACTATGGCAGGTCATCACGGCTCGCTGGCGGATATCGGGTCTGCCTGAGCCACGGGCACACTCCTTCGGAGTGTGGCGGGCACGAGAGTGCCCGCTAGCAGAGCACGTGCAGATCGCCACTTATATACGGCGATTCGTGGAATGCAACCACACTGCCGCCATACATATACAGTACGTGGTCGGGAAGTGATTAAAAACCTTGTTTTAAAAGCTAAAGCATTGAATAGGAATATGATTTATCTTTTGCAGCCAGTAGGAGGGGCACTTGAGAATTCTGCTATTTTACTGCTGTGCTGTGAACAGCTTGGAGTAATTTGATCTCCAGTTTACAGCTCCTGTCGCTGGAGGTGGGAAAGCACCCACATCTGTTTGTAATTCACACAGACCTGTATAGATTCGCCAACATAGGCAGCCAGAAAACAAAAAATTTGGAGCTGTCTCAGTTTAGCACAATAGGTGAACTCCAGCCTTACCTTTAGTCTGGCACAGTTGTACCCGCTCCCCTCCTGCACTTAAAATGGCTTACAATGATTTCACTGCACACTGTAAGCTATTCACAATGTGCATTAGAAGCTGCAGCAAGTCAGATAGAGCCCACCTAATTTCCTGGCTGAAAGATGTCCAGCATCATCTAGCTCCTTCCGTTCATTCATGGAGGCTCAACATCACACGTGGGCATTACCTAGGGCAGCCTGTATACACCCCGCCAGGGTATGTCCTCTCTTCTAAAACTGACAACCACCCATCAAGTAATTTTGATATTTGCATAACTCCTCCAAAAAGCCTGCCCACTGCTGGTATCAGAACTGAGGGTTCTTGAGTAGTACTGGGGCAGGGCGCTGTGATAAGAGAAGTCACAACCTTTGCCTATGTAATGAACCAATCTGGCTCTCCCCATGCACATATGTAAATGCAAAGTGCTTCAAAGATTTTCATATATGAATACATGTTGATAGGTTTATTAATATTAGGTAACTCTTTATATAACCCCTTTTACAAAATAAAACCAAAAAGAAAAACAAAAGGACTACAGTTCCATTTTACCCACTGGTATTCTCAGATCCCAAACTGTGGTGAGTGGAACACCCCTTCCTAGGGTGTTGGTTAGTTGTAGAGTATAACGAGTAATAGTAGGTTCTGAAACATCACAGTTATACCATTGAGGAACACACAAAACTTACCCAACATGCATGAACATGTAGGTGAGGAAGCGCCAAGCTCTGGCCCGATGCCCCGGGTGGTAGACCAGCGGACTCTTCATGTACTCGGGATGGTACGTCTGTAAAACCCACTTATTCAGTTTGACCCCATAACACAGGAAAACTATGATCTGGAGAGGAGAAGACAGTTTTGAGGACCATAGATGAAGAACGAAAGACTATCAAACTCTTAGGATGGACATCGTTGTGGTGCACTTTTATTTTTTTTTAATCCAAACGATGCCAACCATATGACAACAGGGGCCAACCATATGGCCAACCATATGACAAATGGCCAACCATATGACAACAGGGGTGTACTTCTTCACCTAGTGCTCCTTCTCCTCTATCCTTCTGCTTGGTTTGAACTTCAGAAAGACATATTTACCACGACTAGATGCCTAAATGCATTGAGTTGCTGCCACGTGATTGGCTGATTAGCAAATTGTGCTACCAAGCAATTGAACAGGTGTACCTAATAAAGTAGCTGGTGAGTGTATAAATGATTGTTAGGTAGCCAAGCTCTCTTTCATATGCTCCAAGCACATGAATATATGTTCATGTACTTGTAGGCAGGTGCAGTTAGCTATTTTGCAACCAAATGGCTCTGTACCAGAATATCTTCTGGTTACAGGAGACAGTGTCATCAGGTGCTAGGCCCCTTTAAGGTAGAGCCCTCCTGCAGTGATGTCATGGGTGAGTCAGTGCCCAGTTATATGCTAGATTGGGAGGAGCCCTAGCAGCACTTGGAGCATGGGAGCTAATCACATCACAGATATGTGGATATAAACAGCATGTGTAGGCCCTGGATAGGGCAGGAGGCCAGTAAACCTGCACTCAGGAAACACCAGCAGTACTCTTTATTTTCCTTGTGGAGGTGGGGGCTAGGGAAGATTGCAAAAGGTCTTTCAGGCCAGGCCAAGAGTTCCCTGTGTGAGGCTGCTTCCCTGGAGGGCCCCAGGAGAGGTGTACCTTAGGAGGAGGTGACTACAGAGAGCACAGTCAAGTGAGTACTAATGACCCCAGGTGAAGGAGAGACTGTTAGAGGAAGATGGCTGCCAAGGTGCTGCATATGCTTTCACATATGACTACTGTGGACCGTCCACTAAATGTGATTTGACTGTGTAAAGATAAATGTGATTGATTGTAAAGTCTTGGTTTTTTTTTTTTTTTAAATAACAAATTGTTATACTTACCTCCTATGTGCAGTTGGATTTGCACAGAACAGCCTGGACCCTCCTCTTCTCGGGTGCGACTTCTGCTCTCCTGGCTCCTCCCTCCTATCGAGTGCCCCCAGAGCCAGCAGCTTTCTATGGGGGCACCTGAGCCGAGTCACAGCTCCGTGTGTCCATTAAGACACGGAGCCCCACCCCGGCCCCGCACCCTCTCTCCCCTGATTGGCTAACTGATGTTGATTGACAGCCGTGGGAGCCAGTGGTGCTGCTGCTGTGTCTCAGCCAATTAGGAGAGTCCTGGACAGCTAAGACACTCGTGGACATCGCTGGAGAGAGATGGGGCTCAGGTAAGTAATTAAGGGGTGCTAGGGAGGGTGCTACACACAGAAGGTTTTTTATCTTAATGCATAAAATGCTTTAAGATAAAAAACCTTCCGCCTTTACAGCTCCTTTAAAGATGTTTTTAAAGATGTTGAAAACCTACGGAAAAAAAAAAGAAAAACACCCTGCAAGACAAAGGCAAAATGAGCTAGTATGCATTGCATGCTAGCTCATGAAATACTTAACTTAGAATGATGCCCTGAATCGGCGCCGGCAGACCGCTGACAGGGCTGCCATCTTTCCCGGATTTACTTCCGGGTTTGCGGGCTCCAGCACTGTGATTGGCCGGAGCGGTGTTGACGTCACTCCAGCCGGTCATGGCATGGGCCCTGAAGAAACGGCACGTTCCCTCAGTGCGCATGTGGTGATGACGTCGGCAGCAGCATATATACTGAATGTCTCCTAAACCGTGCATTTACAGTACCTACAGGTGAGCCTTATTGTAGGTACAATTAACCACTTACCAACCGGAAGGTTTTGCAGCTTTAGGACCAGAGCACTTTTTGCGATTCGGCGCTGCATCGCTTTGACTGACAATTGCGCGGTCGTGCGACGTTGCACCCAAACAAAATTTGCGTCCTTTTTTCCCCACAAATAGAGCTTTCTTTTGGTGGTATTTGATCGCCTCTGCGTCATTTCTTATCGCCGCTATAAACAAAAGAAGAGCGACCATTTTGCAAAAAAACCCAAATTTCTTACTTTTTGCTAAAATTCAAATCCAAAAAAAAATATAAAAAAACATTTTTTTTCACCGTTTTTGGCCGAATTATATAATTCCTCATATTTGCGATAAAAAAAATTGCAATCGGCGTTTATTGATTGGTTTGCGCAAAAGTGGCCGCGTTTACGGATGGTGAGAATTAATTTCTGGGGTTTTTATTTTTTTTATATTTTTTACTAGTAATGGCGGCGATCTGCGATTTTTAGCGGTAATGCGATATTGGGGGGGACATGTCGGACCATTTTGACACTTTTTTGGGACCAATGACATTTATTCAGCGATCAGAAATTTAAATGTCCACTGATTACTGTATAAATGTCATTGGCAGTGAAGGGGTTAACCTGCAGGGGGCGATCTAGGGGTTAATAGTGTTCCCTGGGTGTGTTCTTACTGTGGGGGGGTTGGGCTAACATGGGCATGAGAGATCTAACTGATCCCAGTGACAGGGATCAGTAGATCTCTCATGCCCCACTGACAGGGCGGGGAACCGCCGTGTTTACATCGGCGGTTCCCCGTTCTTTTCCCTGTAGCCGCTTATCGCGGCTCGCCGGCGGACATCGGGTCCGCCCGAGCCACGGGCACACTCCCCAGGAGTGCGGTGGGGGCGCGCGCGCGCGCCCCCTGGTGGCCAAATGCGAATCGTCGCTTATTTACGGCGATTCGCCCAGGGCTCCCCGACTGCCGCCGTGAAAAGACGGCGCGTGGTCGGGAAGCAGTTAAAGAGGAAAACTTTACTTCCTCTTTAGGTGACTTTGGAATGTATTTTGATGTGATGTGACTTTTATGTCATTTCCAGCAGTCCATCAGTAAAGTGCAGCAACTACATTATGCGTGGACATTCCTTCTTTTGGAGATGTAAAGGTCAACGGGCAGGAATGTCATGTGGAGGCCACTGGCATGGAGTGGGGCATAAGATGGTGGAGGGTTTGGTCTCAGCAGAAGGGATAGTGTTCTAGCAGGACAGGATTGGGGTTAGGGACTTGTGCTTCTTGGCGCCAAAACCAGCCATCCATGAAGCCCCCCTTACATACTTCCTTGCTACATGATGACTTGCTGAAGTGCAATATCAGAATTTTCCTATTTTTCCCCATTTTGTCTCTCCTTTTTTCTTTGTATTTGTAATATAATATAACTATAAATAAAGCATGCAAATAAAAAAAAATCATGTTATTTAAAACTATGTTTTTACTAAAATAATGCATAAATAATACTAATTATAATAATGCAAAAATAGTGCATGCAAAGTCTATTAGGCTGGCATTGGCGCATAACAACATAGCAGGGGAACATAGTGTTTGAGATGAAGACTCTGTGCAGGCCAGTCAAGTTCCTCCACCCTAAACCCGCTCATCCATGTCTCTATGGACCTTGCTTTGTGCACTGGTGTGCAGTCATGTTGGAACAGGAAGGGGCCATCCTCAAACTGTTCACACAAAGTTGGGAGCATGAAATTGTCCAAAATGTCTTGGTATGCTGACGCCTTAAGAGTTTCCTTCACTGGAACTAAGGGACCAAGCCCAACCCCTGAAAAACAACCCCACACCATAATCCCCCCTCCAACAAATAATTTGGACCAGTGCACAAAGCAAGGTCCATAAAGACATGGATGAGTGAGTTTGGGGTGGGGGAATTTGACTGGCCTGTACAGAGTCCTGACCTCAACCCGATAGAACACCTTTGGGATGAATTAGAACGGAGACTGTGAGTTAGGACTTCTCTTCTACATCAGTGCCTGACCTCACAAATGCACTTCTAGAAAAATGGCCAAACATTCCCATAGACACTCATAAACCTTGTGGACAGCCTTCCCATAAGAGTTGATGTGATTATACAGTAGGTACAAAGGGTGGGCAAACTCAATATTGATCCCTACAGGCTAAGACTGGGATGCCATTAAAGTTCATGTGTCCCAATACCTTTGACAATATAGTGTATATAAGTAAAGATGTACTAGATTATGACTCATTATATATAATATACAGAAATGTAAACTAATAACTGATTTGTACACGTTTCTAGATGATATAAGATCCTGAAGAAGTAGACAATTGATCTAAGAGCAATGGGTAGAGTTTGGCCTGCCCATCTTCACTCAATTTTGACTGGCTTTCTAAGAATATAAGGATTATAGGGATGGAATAAATACATTAGATTTGCGCATAAGGAGTTATTAGATCATTTGTAGTAGTTGGTGGGTGTAGGCTTGGATTATGAATGTGGTTATTACAATTGAAAACTATATTATTTGAAATGTGACCAGCTGATTTGTCTGCCATCAACAGACTCTTCAGGTAATGAAGATCGGTGGCCCACCGCTGGAGTCCAGGGCAGCTACAATGGAGTCTTTAGGACCTTCTGAGGATCTCACAGATGGATGCAATGAGAAGTGTCTACACCACCAGGCAGGGATGAGGACACCAGAACAAGGACCCTCGGCAGTCCAGATGAAAGAAGAATCGGGTCACAGTGTGTCATAAGTACAGTGATTCGGGTAAATTTTTAGGTCATTTACTTTCCTTTTTTTTAATCTGCTGGGAGGATTAGATGGAGGGGGTGGCACCCCTTGTTGGAGATTAGCCTTAAAAAGACTGGCTGTAAATGCATTTCGGGGATCTCAAGATCCCTTCTCTAGGACTTAAGAATAATCATGTGAAGCCCAAGAGTGCTTAAGTAATTTGTTTACTATTGCTCAGCACATTAGCGCCTTATTAGAACAAACATTTTTTAGTCACATATTCCAAAAACAGAGACATTATCTCTCCTTTCCAGATAGGGCAAAGAGTTATACCTTTATGACCCAATGATAGCTGTACATCCAATACTACTCGTGTATAGTACAGATAGCACCTAATATTATAGATCTATTTGTTCCAAGCTGTCTGTTTCAGGCTTGTTAGTCATTATCTGTACAGTACATGGAAATAATGGCACCTCTGCAGAAGGACTTGAGGACCAATGTAAAGTATTGGGAGGTTATTGTGAGGTGGGCCAAAAGGAACCAAAAAGCCCTCCACTGAACTGTTTCCCATTTGTCTACAATGAAAACAACATCCTTCAAGAGCATATCTCATAATGGAAGAAGGTAGGTAGTAAATACTAATCACCACATTATTCCAGGGCTGTCTTAATGCATGGGCACCCCCGGGCACTGCCCAGGTGCATGGGGGCCCCATGATAGTCTTACATTACATGCCAACTGTCCCAGATTTGCCGGGCCAGTCACGCTTTTTACTAAGCTGTCCCAGGATGGCTGTGTCCTGAGCAGCGTCCTGGAACCTGTACTGTGCCCTCCTGTTCCCAGTACTGTGTCCTCCTGATCCTCCTGCACTGTACCCTTCTGCCTCCACCCTAGTACTCTGCCCTTTGTGTTGATTAATGATTGATTTATGGAATGCTTTTTATATTGTTTAAAATTGATTTTATTGACAGTACTAATACATATATGTTTAATTCTATTAACTATTTATACTCTATTTTTTGAGAGTAGGTGTGTAAATTTGGGCAAGCTGATAGGGGTCCCAGTGCATTACTTTGCCCAGGGGCCCATGATGCTATTAAGACAGCCCTGCATTATTCAACTTCCAAGCTTTGGAAGGTTGTAATGATGCCCTTATATAAAAAAAGGAGGTTGGATTTGGTCACTTGCCTGGGTCAGGGTTACAGCTGCCATGAAGACGGGCGGTGGGCACGGCCGATGTTGGTAGAAGTACCAGCGTCTCTCCATCTCCCCAGGCAGAATCTCGTAGGCCACATAGCGGACAAACCTCTTGTAGACACCCAGCCCATCCTGATCAAGCAGAACATCACGGGGAAGAGCGCGCTGACCGCTGCTAATGGCTCTTCGGAAGCTGCTGGACCTCTTGCTGCTTATCTGCGGCAGAATTGGGAATAATTTTTTTTTTAATACTTTATTGAAATTTGCATAAATGTAACAAGCACAAATACCATGGTTAGTTTACCAACTCCCTTTCTTCCTATGCTATAACGGTAGAGAAGCCCAGACTGTGTGTGCTATATGTTCACATGCTAGCAAATCATGTACAACTATGAACAGAATTGTAGTCATAGAAGACAAACTGCATAAACTGCATATTCCCTTAAAAGTTGTACATTTCTTGCTATGCTATGCTTCTCCTATGTGCAGGCATTAACACTGCTGCAAACCAAAGGTGTGAAAAAAATTATTAACTGGAGTAAAACTCAAGGTGGCACAAAACAAGAGTAAAAATTTATTAGAACATAAATAATTCCAAGGCACTCAGTCTACAGTTGGGTCACTGAACCCACAAAGAGAAAGAGAGGGAGCACAGACCTAGTGCATTATCCTAAAACCATTGCTTTATTAATAAAAAAAGTGGTAAGTATTATACTCAAAAGATGACAAATGTATCAAGTTCATCACATACGTCATCCGATCCGCACTGCATCATATCATGTGGTAGGAAAAGATATAGATCCAGTAGGCTAACGCATTTCAAGGACTAACCTCTTCCTCAGAGCCCGTTCTTTTAAAAACATTTTGGTGTGGGGTTCCCATTAAAATGCATACAAGACCCAAAGGCCTGGTATGGATTGGATGTGGGGGGGGGGGGGTGACACCCCACGCTGTTTCTTTTTTCTGAATTTTCTATTGCCGGCATTCTTTTCTTTACAATTCAGCTGTCAGTGGGAAAAGCTTCACTGCCGGGTTCCCTTAACTAGAATGGCGGTGGCTGCACCCGACAGCCGATCCGAAGATTGGCTGGGGTGCCAAAATCACGGGATCCCTGGACAGGGAAGTGTCCATATTTTAAAAGTCAGCAGCTGCAGTATTTGTAGCTGCTGACTTTTAATTTTTCGTGGGGGGGCTGGACCTCCTCTTTAAGATGGCCACGGCTAGAAATGCTAAGGGGTATTTTTCAAAGTGATTTCTCAACAAAATAAAGCATGGAGACATGGATGGATTGGTGAGTTCAATTTAAAAAATTAACTAAATAGTCCCGCTCCATAACCACTTCAGCCCGGAGCACTTTTTGCGATATGGCGTTGCGTCGCTTTAACTGACAATTGCACGGTCGTGTGGCATGGTACCCAAATAAAATTGACGTCCTTTTTTCCCGAAAATAGAGCTTTCTTTTGGTGGCATTTGATCACCTCTGCCGGTTTTTATTTTTTGCACTATAAACAAAAAAAGACTGATAATTTTGAAAAACAAACAATATTTTTTACTTTTTGCAATAACACATATCCAAAAAAAAATTATAAAAAAACAAATGTATTCATCAATTTAGGCCAAAATGTATTTTTCTACATATTCGTGGTAAAAAAAAAAAAAGCAATATTGATTGGTTTGTGCAAAAGTTGCCGCGTTTACAAACTATGAGAATTGGTTTATGGCGTTCTTACTATTTTTTTTTTTTTACTAGTAATGGCGGTGATCTGCGATTTTTATGGGCACTGCGATATTGCGGCAGACAGATCGGACACTTTTTTCAGACCAATGACATTTATTTATACAGCGATCAGAGCTAAAAATAGCCACTGATTACTGTATAAATGCCATTGGCAGGGAAGAGGTTAACCTTTAGGGGGCGATCAAAGGGTTCAGTGTGTTCCCTCACTGTGTTCTAACTGTATTGGGGCTGGGCTGACAGGGGCATGACAGATCTAACTAATCCCGATGACAGGGATCAGTAGATCACTGTCATGCCGCCTGATAGAATGGTGTGTTTACATTGGCGGTGCCCCGTTCTCCCTCTCTAACAGGCGATCGCCGTTTATAAACAGCGATTGACGCTACCCTGCCACACTGCAGCAGTGAAAATACGCGAGGTGGCCGGCAAGTGGTTAACCACCAACTATTTTTCACACAGAATTTGAATCGGTCGGGCTTTTTTTTGACCGATCCAAATTCGAATCGTTCTAAAAAATTTGGAATTCGTTAGAAAATGAATAAACAAAACTAAATTTAACAAGATTAAACTATATGAATCGCAAAACAAATCAATGAATCAAAATTAGTAACATAACAAATCTATCCGAAACTAAATTTATTTTTCCTTTCTGCACGTCTGTTTGGGAACACCCCAGATGACGACCGTGGAGTCGAAACGCGTAGGTCTGGTTCCCCTTCTGTCACTGATATGTTCTTAATCTGAAGAGCTCTTTACATGTGTTTTTGAAGTAAGTGTTTTTAACCCTTTCATACAATAAACAACCAAAACTTTATTACGCTATGGTGGGTTTTCTTCTTTTCCCACTCTACATGTGAGTCACGCAGCATGGCTTTGTAGCCCAACTTTCACCGGAGTGATCATTACCAGTTTATGAGCGGAGATATACGGACGGGTGAACCCATACAGGTGACACGTGGACCCGGCAGTGGACGTGTGGTCTAAGGATACCTTCCGCTATATCCCTACCAGGCTCTGGTAAGCACATATGCCTTAAGCTTCTGGAGAATTCACATTTTACCATATATACAGCATTTCATTCGAAGAAATTACTGATACATTAATTTTGATGTACTCTCAATATCTATCATCCATCTTTTTTTTTGTGAATATTTTTATATTTTCATTTTGGACTATTGATTTATTTCTGGCGCTGCTATTTATTGCTATTTGATTTACACAAACTGATCTCTTTGATGTGCGAGCTGCCAGGGGTCATTCCACTCTTTTATATCATATTTTTTGGGTGAAAGCGGGATACTTACCTATAGCTGTATTTTTCACACAGAATTCGAATCGGTCGGGCCTTTTTTTGACCGATCCAAATTCGAATCGTTCTAAAAAATTTGGAATTCGTTAGAAAATTAATAAACAAAACTAAATTTAACAAGACTAAACTAAATGAATCGCAAAACAAATCAATGAATAAAAATTAATAACATAACAAATCTATCCGAAACTAAAATAATTTTTCCTTTCTGCACGTCTGTTTAAGTTCCTGCAGCCCATTGCTCTGCATCTCCCAGTGGCATTGACACAAACTTCTGATCTAGTGCACACTGTCCAACAAAAGTAAAGCACCGTGCCAGGCCAGTCCACATAATACTTCTTCCACAAGCCCTTACATCGAGGTGCCCTTCTGGCTTGCAAGAAAAAGAAACTTGATTAGAAGAAGAGGATGACTGCACACTCTAGCCCAGCCTTTCTCAACCTTTTCAACACAGAGGAGCCCTTGAAATAATTCTCCGGTCTCGGGGAACCCCTGCTAAAAATTTAGAATCTACAACTCATGATATATTAGTGTGATGGTCAATGGGAAGAATGCTCCTTACACTTGTGGTCATTGGGAAGAATTACTCCTTACAGATAGCTAAAAAGATCAATGGTGTCATTGGGAATTTATCTGAGAGGTAGAAATTGACCACTGCTCAAGGGACTCCTAGCAACCTCTGGAGGAACCCTAGGGTTCCACGGAAGCCTGGTTGAGAAACCCTGGCCTACTAGGACGCTTCAAAAATCTTTATTGTAGAAAATTGAAGGTAAAAGGCATCACAGCATTAGAATACACGGGAGATCTTTTGACACGCTTCACACTAAAAAAGCGCAGTTATGAACAATCGCTTTTTAGCGTGAAACACGTCAACAGATCTCCCGTGTATTCTAGTGCTGTGTACACAGTACTGTGCAAAAGGCCTATGTTATTATGGATGCAGCTCAGCCCTTACATAAATGAGGACACTCAAAAACACACATTGCCCATGGGACTTTAGAAGAGTTGCACCAAACAAAAATAAATCAATACTTCCTTAAAAGATTCCATTGTTTAATTACATGTATGATTAAAATCATATTCAAATTAAATGGAATAGATCCAAAAACACACAATGGAATGATGGTACATATACCTGTCCATAGAAAGATGATTGGTTGATATCATACATTTTATTGTAGTCACTCAATGGTTTGTGGCGCCCTGAATTGTTGTCCCTGCTGTGTGGTCCTGTCTGGTGGCCTCTCCTCCATAGCACCCGGACGAGATTTCCCTCGTGCTTTTCCATCGCATCTCTGTTTTGTTGAGAAAGACTGTATATCCACTTTCTATTCATGTTGTGTGACTGATGGGTAATTCAATATTTTTTCTCTACTGCCCATCATTGTATTTCTGCAAAGCTTTATTTTTTTTCCCTTGTGGGTATTTTCCCCGGTATAATTTTTTAATCCCTTTTTTTTGCTCTCTCGTTTTATCACAGTGTACTAATGACATGGTCTCTCTGCAAATATTCCATCCAATAGTACAATCCCCGGGAGAAGTGAACTTGTTTCATGAAATGTGCTGAGTCATAGGATATCAACCAATTATCTTTCTATGTATATGTGCCATCATACAACTATACATTATTGGATAGATTCTATTGAATTTTTATATGATTATAAAATATTATATGAATATATGAGAATGTTTTTTTTTTTTTGCAATCATACTTACCTAGGTGGAAGCAGCATCGGTCCTATGCTGCATCTGTCCCACGCTAGCTCTAAGGCTGAGAACTGAGCAATCAAACACAGCTGATCCCTCGGTTTTCAGAGCTCTGTGAGCAGAGAGGTGGTGACTGTAAGTCACAGGCTCTCTGCTCTAACTGGAGCGCTGGGCTGCTGAGGGGGCGGGATCAGCTGGCTCAGCCTCCCAGTGGCTCGCTGAGAGGTTCAGCGGGTGCCGGTCCTGGATTGGCTCTGTGACATCAGCTGACAGTGGGCTTTAGCCCGCTGTCTGCTGAAATGGGTCACAGGAATGCAGAAGGAACTGCACTCCTGTGATCCACAGGAGAAGTACAGCCAAATGAGCTTTGGCTGTACTTCTCCTTTAATTATACACATGAATAAAAACTGGATTTTTATAAGGAATTATTGATTAATTTTTGTTTGGTGCAACTCTTCCAAAGCCCATGGGAAATGTGTGTTTTTGAGTATTGTAGTACTGTGATGTCTTTTATCTTCAGTTTGCTACAATAAACATTTTTGAAGCATCCTACTAGGGTTTGCGCTAATACACTTCTTCTAGGAGTGCACCCTGTTTACATCAGAATAAAATCACATGTCCTTGCACATCAGGACCACCATGTCCCACCATGCCTTGTATGCCAAGCACATAGTGCCCTGTCTGCCCCTTGAGCTTTGAGCTGCCTATTTATGTTGATGGTAAATTGTTGTTTGTATGGAGCACTGGCACACAGGAATCTTGCCCCGGCAGGGAGCGTGCACATATAGGTGACTACACTGGGGCTCCAAGGGTTACTGCAAGGCAGTGTTGCCACCTTATAGACAGAAATTCGGACAAGAGAGAAATTTCAATGCTGAATTTGAGGAAAAGGCAGGCTGCAATGGAAAACCAAACTGGAAGCAATATAGGAGATGAAGTCTGTTACAATATCCCTAGTTGCGGGGAAGGAGAGGATTTAGTAAGACCGGGTTCACATATTTGCGAATTGGATGCGGTTTGCATGACTTGCGAGTCTGACCGGCTCCCATTGGAGCTGGTTCACACAGACCCGGGCCCTCCGCGGTCCGCATTCCAAAAGGGTCCTAGGGTCCTGTATGTGATTTGCTCCTGAACCAGTGAACAGGAATGCACCGGACCCCATGCTGGGAACAGCGGCTGCACATATGTGAACCTGGCCTCACATCTTAAATGTTAGATTCATTTAAAAAAATACAAGTTTATCCCAGCGCCATATTTATGTTTAAGAACGGAACATTTTGATTGGAAAAAGACCATAAGATACAAACCATGCGGATTTATGCCTTTGTGTTTTTACTGCACAAATTGCTACAGAATTAGCTCAAAGGCGGAATTACGTTTTAATGGAAAATATTTTCCACTGGGACCGACATCAAGAGTCGTCCCCTTTCTGGATCTGGAGAATAGTATTTCCCCATTCCATCCAGACAGCTAAACACTGCTTTGTTATTTAATCCAGAGTAACGGGAATTTGATTGACAGGTGACACGCTGTCTGTCCTGAAAAGAGCGAGATATAGGAAAAAAGCAATCTGTATTCAACTCTCTGGAGAAATACGTTCTTTCGCCTGGAATTTAAACCTGTGTCTTTGATGGGAAATGGGAAAAAATAAACTAAGTTGACTACGTAGAGGAGAGTTGTTAAAAACGATGTGCTGCCTGTGCTTTGGTTTTCTTACAAGGTGATTCATTTGGTGATAGGGGGAGAGTATAGTGTATTTTCAGCGACACATATTTTGATATGTTTGTAGCACCCTCTTAGTGTAGAGTAGGCTGCTAGGCAGGGGCGTTGCTAGGTGAGAAAAAGCCCAGGGGCTTCAGCCCGAGGAAATGAGTCGCGCTTAGCGTGCCGTGGCAAAAATGGGCGTGGTTTAAACTAAATAGTGGGCGTGTCTTAAAGGGGCGTGTCCCAAAGGGTGTGTGGTTTGAGTCTGAGATGAACAAGGAATAAAGAAAGAGATACAGTGGGAAGGAGAGAGATGGAAGGAAAGAAGTTGGGCTGGAGGGACAGCAGGCCCAGATCCTACACCACAATAGCAATATGTGTATTCCAGAAAGTTTAACAATCAGCAGATAAAGATACTCCAATCACCCGGTGTTAGCGCTTCAATGATCCCGGCACCATGGTTGTTATGGTGTCAGGATGATTGAAGTACATTATGTATATTATTACATTGTAATATAAAATGAAATCATTCAACTCACTATAATGCAGAATCAGTGGGAGTCCTGGGAGTGTCACTTGCCACGTCGCCTGCCACCAGATGCCATCAGGTGTCCCCAGTGGAGTCAGGTGTCCCCAGCAGGGTGCCTCTTACATCAGGTGTCCCCCCCCCAGCGTGCCTCTTACATCAGGTGTCCCCCAGCAAACCTCTTGCATCAGGTGTCCAGCAGCGTGCCTCATACATCAGGTGTCCCTCAGCAGCATGCCTCTCACATCAGGTGTCCCCCAGCAGCATGCCTTTTATATCAGGTGTCCCCCAGCAGCGTGCCTTTTACATCAGGTGTCCCCCAGCAGCATGCCTTTTTCATCAGGTGTCCCCCAGCAGCGTACTTCTTACATAAGATGTCCCCCAGCACGTGCGACCCCCTGTGGACTACATTCTCCGTGCGACGACCCCCTGTAGAATACATTCTTCATGCGACGACCCCCTGTGGACTACTTTTTC
>BLSH010546119.1:1476003-1487976 GCA_018402905.1 Glandirana rugosa | reverse complement strand
CCCCCCCCCCCCCCCCAATACTCAGCTGAGCCCCATCTTGATCCAGCAATGTGCATGAGAGCCTCAGCTTTCCCAGGACGCCCTCTCCTCATTGGCTGAGACAGCAGCGGGAGCCATTGGCTTCTACTGCAGTCAATCACTGCCAGTGAGCCAATGAGGAGAGAGCGAGAGGCAGGGGCCGAGTCATGGCTCTATGTGTCTTATGGATGCATAGAGCAAGGCTCAGGAGCAAGCATGCACCAGTGCCCCCATAGCAAGTGGCTTGCTATTGGGGGCATTGGTCATGGGGAAGGAGCCAGCAGTGCCCAGGGGGACCTGAGAAGAAGAGAATCGGGGCTGCTCTGTGCAAAACCATTGCACAGAGCAGGTAAGTATAACAAGTTTGTTTTTTGTTTATTTTTTTTAAAGCTGAACCTTTAATACCACTTTCAGATTTGAATGCAGAGCAATCTTTCATTTTTAAAATCTAGGATTTCCCATCACTTTCTGTCACTGTAGCAAATGTCACCAAGAAAATAGAGAGGGAACCTACCCTTTGGGTACACAAGCAGCAATGAAAACTTTACAATTATATATGCTTTTTTATGTAAACCAAAGTATAATTAAGGCCGGGCTCACACCGCAGCATGGAGCGGCTCCCAGCAGGGGTCCGGTGCGTCCCTGTTCACCGTTTCAGGTCCGATTTCAGTCCGAATTTTTGATGGAATTCGGATCTGAAATGGACCAGTAGACGCACAGGACTCTTGTGCAATTTGCTCCGGAGATGTGTGAACTGGCTCCATAGAGAGATATAATCTTGGTTTTTATATGGGAGTTAGCTGGCAGCTCTTTTTTTCGAGGTCTCTGGTAAATTGCCCTGAGATAAACCTGATGACGACGTAAAGAACAGAAACATTACTTTTATTATAATTCACCAGATCAACTGTGGGTATAGGATTGTGTATATGGGATTGTATGATTTTTATTTTCTTCCCTTTTATAGGTTAGACTTGATGGACTTGATGTTTTTTTTTCAATCTGACTATGTAACTATGTAACCAGGAAAATCCAATGCATGTCAAGCCCCCCATGTTGGACCATAAAAAAAATCAGGGTCTGGTTTAATGAAGCGTATTTTCACTTGAGTTTAACATATTTGATTGCTTGAGTGTCACCGACCTCAAAAAATAGTCTTCACACAACCTGAACCAGCCCTGAGAAAGCCCCTGCAACCCCTGAAACATGTTGAATTTTCCTGGTGAATTTAATTAAAATCATAATTTGAACTTCGGAGTGGAGTGGTACTTCTATTCTCTACCTCGTCTGTAGATTTTTATTGCTGTCTGTGTTCCTGCTGGGAAAAATGTGTTCTGGTGACATCTACAACTGGGACAGATAGTCATAGGAAATCCAAAGTTTGCCATTGATTGTCAGGATGACCTTGCATGGCCATGCTCATCTACGCAGGAATGCATACAGTTGTATAGGGAATATTAGGAATGCCGGGGCAGGGATGCGCACTGGCGCACACCCTCATCCAACTCTAGTGCCAAGCGCCCTTTATAAGGAGGACAGCAGCCCTCAGAGATTGCTGGTTGATCTTTGGCTCCCCAGTTCTCTATTCCTGAGTTTCTAGTGCTCCTTGGACTTCCGTTTACTGACTCGGCTTGTCTTCTGCATGGTTCCTTGTTCTGACCTTGGCTCACTCTTATGGACTCTGCCTCCTCTGATCATCCGTGTATGACCCTGGCCTGCCCTCCTGATCATTCTCTTGTCTTCTCCTCTGGCTGACCTTAGCACTGTCTTGACTACACTCTTGTCAACTCATCAGCTTGATCCTCCATGTATGACCTCGGCCCTGGTCCTGACTATTCCACTTCAGTTCTGCTCTGGCGACCTGACCTTCCACCTACCACAGGTACTACTTACATCCTGCTGCTGCTCTGGACCCGTCTCTCCACTTGGGGTTCCAGTACTACAGCTGATTACCTGGATGCCCTGTCCAGCTACCCTCCAGCCAGATGTCATTGCGAGAAGTCTCCATCACGCAACCCGTGCTTCCTTGAGCCCTACATTCCTTCTCCTTACCTCCAGGGGTGCACAAAGCTTAGCCATAAGGGAAGCCCTCTTGTCACTTTGGCCTCCAACCACGTATGTGACACTGATACTGGAACATAAATGTTCAAATGTGAACACCCTACCTCTCAACATTTTGAGATGGCAACGAGGGACACCTATTAGCAAAAGTAAGTAGGCTTAGGACACACCCCCTGCCACGTCCTCTTAAGGAGTATTAAAGAAAAAAAGAAAAAAGATTAGTTAAACCCACAAGTGTTTTTTTTACCACTACTATTTCTTTATATTGGCTTTTGGGATTTACAAATGCAGCAATATAGAAATTGGATGAAAGTTTTAGCACTGGGAAACACTTTTTGAAAGATAAAAAGGGCATTTTGTATACAACTTTATAGATCAGATCAGAATTAGGGACAAATAAGGAGGAAAGATAGACAGAGACGTTATGAATAAGGGACAGTCCCTCCAAGTAAGGGACAGTTGGGAGCCTCTTCCTATGACAACTGTCTAAGAGGAAATTTTTCTTTACTTAGGGAAGATTTCCCTCACGTTCTGTTCTCTGAGATAGGAAGTCAGAGCAAATCACAGCAAAAAAAAAAGAAAAAAAAAACAAAGCTGACAGTGGATTTAACCCTTCCCTACCCCACCCAAAATTTAAAGCTTATCTCCAGGTTAAGCAAATATTGGCTAAATCTGTTTGTCAGGTGTATTCTTCCATGAATCTTTGTATAATTCTTCCAGATCTGTGCAGTAATCCAGTGACTTTAGCTCTGTAATAAAGACCGCTCACTGCTGCTCTCTCTCCTTGTGCAGTGTGACTGGTCTTGTCTCCGCCCCTCCTGTCGTTTTCTGTAGTGGGTGGGACCTGCTGGGTCCCTTCCAAAGCTCTGCTTTCTGAACAGGCACAGTGATGGTGTCACTGCTAATTTTACAAAATAATAACTGGGTTTGGCACATACAAAGTGGGTTTATATCCTGAGTAGCTGATTAGAAATATATTTGGAATTCAACTAAAAAAGTGTTTGAGCTTATACATACTTTAATCGTACCCGTCCTTCATATTAGATTTGATGTTTTAAATTTTATGTCCTCTATTTTGCGGTTTAGGAAAATGTTTGAACCCCCTCACCCTGAAAAACTTCCATGACAGCTGTAGAAATATTGCTTAAAAAAAAACAATTGCTTAAAAAAAAACAAAAAAAAAAACAAAAAACACTAGAATAGGGCAAAAATGTCGGCCAATGCCCTTTTTTTGGCATTTGCGATTACAAGGTCTCTCTGATACATTCAGGACATTAGCACTTGTAGACACAAATGTATCTTATAATACAAATAGCCCTCCTAAAATAATAATTTGACACAGAGAGGTTTAAAAGACATCATTTTTGTCTCCTGCCCATTCCGCTAGACAGTCTGGGTGTACAAGCCAATATATTCAGTCCAGGACTGATTTACGACTTAAAAAACAGCAGCCGTAAAAGTTCTGGCGGGTACGTTTGAGTTATGACATTTAATTTACAGCGCAAATGGTTATATTTTTAATAAGACACCGCTTTAGATTTAGTCTGACAAACCTTTAAAATACTACATTCATTTCCTGGTACGTTAACTCGCAACAAGGCAAGACATATATTTTAATTTGGGGAATGGCAGCTTTTTTTACTTGGCAAAAATCTGGTATTTTTTTTAACATCCATGGGTGGAATTATAACAGTTTTCTATGGGTACAAAATGCCTGAAATTAAGAAAAATCAGGAATGTAGGCCTTTTGACAATCTCTCTGGTCAAAGAAAACCAGTAAAAAAAACTGTAACCTCCTTATACCTTATTTAAACCCAAAAACAAAAATGTAGATGTAAAGCTCGCCATCTATGACCGTTTCCGTTCGAGAGGAGTCAATCTAATATTAGATGGCTGATTGGCTGGCTGAAGAAAAAGATAGCTTCCATCAAACATTCTATTAGGTACAGATGAGCAAACATCTGAAAACTTTTGAAAAATGTGTGAACCTATTAAATTTGGAGTTTCCAAAGTGTAAGTCCCATTGAAGTCAATAGAAATCTAAAAAAGAATAACAGGTCAGGGGGGGCGCAATATTAATACTTAATAATATACAGTAAAAGGACAAAAAACAATATGCACTCGCTTTATAAAAGACATAATAAGAGCATCTGCAGAGTTAGACAGGGAAGCCTACTGGTAATGGCTTTGGAACACCCCTTTCTCAAGCCTACTTGCCCTTATGAGTGACATCATCCCGCTTTCACTCCCACATGTCTGACATCATCCAACATCTGTTTTTGGCTCAATGGTGCTTCCACACTGGTTCCGTTGGCTTTCACACCCCCAACAAACTCTGCATTGCTTGGCAAAGCTTCCCTAGCAAACTCTGCAATACTTCCAGGCATTACTTCCAGTCGTTACTCTGCCATTACCAGCCAGCTTCCCTAATGAACTCTGTAGATGCCCGCAGGATCACCGCGCTAATTAAACGTAAAATCAAAATAAGTGCTGTTAATGTCTCAACAATAAGCTGCTGCTTTAAACAAAGTTACAAATCAAAAATTTTTATTTTAATAAATTGGAGGATTTTTAACTACTACACTATGAGAGGCTTCTTTCTATTTTACTCTCAGCCCACAGGGGGTTATAACGAAGGAAGCGGAGGACTCTGGTGGTTCCCAATTTGGATGAGCTGGTTTCTTAACTATTTCTGGTGAGAGTCAGTGTGTTTACATAGCTCACGTGGTGAAATCGGTGGAGGAAATTCCATGTTTGAGATGTCACAATATGGACAGTTTGTCACAGAACTGATTCATTCATTTGCTATATGGGACATTTGATTGCACATGCACTTTACACTGTTTAGACATATGGTTGATGTTTAATACTATATGAATTGTATATATGCATTTTAGCGCTGCTGGAAAAACTATCATTTACTTTTTCCCTTTTTGATTTCAAAATGCCACATCTGGCCCGTGAGCCGAAGTTTGGAAACTCTCATTCTAAATGAAGAACTTTGTAGAGGAGCTGGATAGAGCTGCCATCTAGTAAGAACATTGTAAGAAGGATTCACTGCCCACAGATCAAGGTATCTTTGACTGCCCTCAAGAATAATATTCACTATAATAAAGACTGTGACTGCTCTCAACGGGCCAGAAATGTAGGGTTTACCAAAAGGTTGCTCCCAAACAGCCTACTGTTACTGCTACTTTAGAGCACCTGTCCTCTTTTTGTGTCCTTTTTGGGGTATCCTGCACCCCTAATCCCTCTCTCCTGCTATAAAGTTCAGAAATAAATTGTGAAAAGTCTAAATCAACTGGTGCCCAACTTATTTTCCTGGAATTGAGATGTTAACCCACTGAGCCACCTGGTGGACCACATTAGCCACCCAGGGTTAAGGGGGTGCTACACTGTGCCCTCTGTAAAACACCCATTTCCATAACTAAATCCTGTGGGCTAACAATGTTTGGTGCCATTAGCAACGTCCCTATTGGATCTGATCTTAGATCATTTAACCATATTTTATTGGTCCTAACCTGACTTATATGAAATCACTGCATATAAGGAAAAAAATGGAGAAAGTCACCCTGTTTCTTTCCGCCACCCATAAGCAATAGTCTACCATGCCTAATATTAAATGTAGCCATAATAATAGTGCAGAACGTCAGTGCTATATAAATACAGCTATGAACAATACAGCTGTAGTTACGCCCTCGCGTTTTATGTAGTTTGCCTACCACGTCTTTCTCAAAGGTCTTCCGTCCTTTTTTTTCTTACATTATTTCACCTAACAGCTTTGTACTTTGTTTTCATTCAGAATCCCTTACACAGAATCCTTTCTTAAGTCTTGCTATACCCATTTCTTATACCCTATTGAAAATCAGAGTTCAGATGATTATCCACCCACTTAATTCACCTTCATCTTTGCTTTGAAAGGATCTTGTATTCACATTAAGTTTATCAAGCTTCCCCTCTATACAATCTACACCTACATGTACATTCAGCAGAGACACTGTAATACTTCCTGTGCATTGTCAATCTGCTCATTGCTTTAGTGACCTTATAATAATGTCATTGGATATACACACGCAGTCACTGAGTCAGATCTTCTGTCACAAGGGTAAAACCACAGCTATAGCAGACAATGCAATTGCTCTGTGGTCCGGATGTAGGCAGGGGCAGTCTATATTCCCCACTGTAGGTGGCGGTTGACCAAAGCGACAATGCCGAAGGGGAAGGAAATTGTCAAGAACTTGGTTCCTCCATGACTTTCTGTGGTCACAGGGAGACCGCTGTCTGATTGGACATTGGCACCCCAAGTGACTTTGGTGGTCATCTTGGGTCAGGCACTGTCTATTTAAGACTCTGGATCCTGGGTTTGTGTGCTTTATGAGAGTGGGTAGTGTAGGGACAGGTTCCCTGCCGTGCATAGAGATAGGGAAAGATTCCGGAGGAGGAGGGACAGTGCACGGACTAAGTCTACCTTGCTTCAGGAAGCTTCTCCTTTGGGTGTGGACCAGGCTGGCCGCATTCCACTCCTCATTGCATACGCTGCTGGCATTTTTCAAGTCTACAGACCGCTGTAACAGTTCATAAGTGTCTACCCACCAGGCCTAGCTGTACTGTGCTGACCCTTTCTACAATATATTGCTCTTGCCTATTATGGACTGTTTACTGCCTGTCACAGCACGCTGCACCTTGCTCACACAGAGGTATATGGGTTCCAGCACTATCTGGCTACATGGTGAATTACACAAGTAGCAATAAATTTTGGTAGATACATTTAAATTAAACAGTGTATACGTATATGCTTCTGTCTGCTGCTGGTGTCCCTGGCAATATTGTGGAGATCCCTGGCAATAGTGTGGGAGGGTGCAATTTATATCTCCATGGCCAGTCACTAGGAAGCTTATTGCCAATGGTTGCATCCTGGGAAGGGTATAAATATTTGGGAGTGACCTTTGAAAATCATTCCTTCCTTGGGTCTGTTGTCTAAAGGAGGGACATAGATGGCTGTCTGATCCTCTTAGACTTGTTGCCCAGGGAAGGAGACTGTGTAATGGGACTGAGTGCTAATTCAAGGCCCAGTATGTTGAGCAAGGAGGTCAAAGCACCATGGAGGAACTTCAGCCTAATTGGGGTACTTGAAATCATGAGCAGAAATTTAGTTGCCAATTCAAGTGTGGTGGCTTCTCCCCAAGGAGTTGGTAGCTAATTCTGTATTTGGCAGCCAGAATCTGAATTCACAGGGTGCCAGGTTGGCTTAAAAATCCCCTATCTTTGAATGCCTTAACTACTTTATGTCCCCATTCAGGAGTCTGCCACATCCATAGGTGTCCTGTGCCCTAACCAGGAGTCTGTGTGCCCATTTCTTTTCTCTGTCCAACTCCTTGTTTTCTGTGAAAAAAGTAACTGCCCCTAAGGTTCCTCATATGCCTCTGGGGGCATCTGAGGGGGTGCTACACATAGTTTGGGAAATGCTATACAATTATTTTGAAAGCTTATCCTGTATTGTCTTCGAGACAGAGATTAGAGAGGCATGGGGGAGCTTAATGGTTTTTGCTATAGGGCCCCATCACACATAGTTATAGCCCTGGTTTTTATTGCTGTCTTGTCCCCACTGGGAAGATTTCCATCTCTTTATTTGTCTTGGTTACCATTGACACCAAGTCAGAAAGTGGTGAGAGATCCAAAATTTTAGAGCTGTGGCCAGAACATGAAAAATCTTCTAATAGGGGACACATGTTAAAGTGACAACTGCCTAAGAAGAGAATTCCCCTCAATTTCAAGAGATGTTCTCTCACTTTCTGCTGTATCTCAGGGACAAAAAGTGAATGGAAATCCCCACAATGGGACAAGGACATCACCTCTGTCAGGTTTTTTTTATTGCTGTCAAAGTCCCTGCTGGGAAAATTGACCTTTTTTTTTGTCCTGGTGATCATTGTCACTAAGACAGAAAGTGATGAAATATCCAAATTTTAGAGCTGTCACTTACACAAGAAAAGAGGGAAGAACTTCTAAACTAGACATGTGATTCGTTTTGTTACTAATCGAAATTCAGACAAAATTTTTGTTGTTCGTAGATTCAGATGTGTCCGAATTTCCGAATCGCAATAGTAACGAATTTCAACGAATCCGAAGTACATTACACCAAAATGAAATAACGTAACAAAATAACAAATTTGCTAATTTTTTTTAACTTGAATTTGAAAATGAATTTGGATTTGAAATGGAAACATAGTGCAATAAATACAATAAGGTAAAAATGTTAAATGAGATGATGATTCCTACTTAGGCTGCATTATAGAAGAGAATTGAAAAAATAAAATAGAATAGAAAGACATAGAATAAAATAGAAATGAAAAAAATAGAATAGAATAGAAAATAATAGAATAGAATGAAAAATAGAGAATAGATTAGAATAGAATAAAATGAAACAAATAAAGTCGTCTTACGTAATTCAAATCGATTTGAAAATAACAAATATGCTAACCGAATCCAAACATACGAAACAAATCTGAACATATGAAACAAATTCCAAAAATGAATAATTTTAACTTAACAAATATGACGAAACAAAATGATTAACTTAACAAATTAATTTGAAACTAAACGAAACAAGTTTTCCGTCGTACACCTCTCTACTTCCAACAGGTATGCATGTTGGTGACAACTGTCTAAGAGAAGAAGTCCCCTCATTTTGGAGATACTTCAGAGATTTCTTACATCCTGTTAATCTCAGGGACAGACATTGAAGGGAAATCTCCACAAAGGGGACACAGACAGCAAAAAAAAATATAAAAAATGAATGACGTTCCCTACTTTATACTACTTGTTTCTATATGGCTTATTGTTTCTTATTTTTTATAAAAGTGTGTACAATGGGTTTTGTTTACCGGTGCTAAGAGCTCATTCACTCACCTTCCAATTTACCGTTATAGACGGTTTTCAATGTATTGTGTTGAAATTGTGTTGACATTTGTAAAGAGATCTAGATGGACTTTTGAGGACAAAAAGGTTCATCTGGTTAGCACAGTGGCAGACATATTTACTTGTACTATAGCAGGTTCTTCTACCTCTAGCTAACTCCATCGGGTTTTTTTTTTAGGTACCAAAAAATGCCCCACTGCTATAATGAATGGGTAGGAATATGTTGCAAGCAAACCTCAATTTTCAGCAATCAAATAGTCTTTTTCGAAGGTACCTGATGAAGGGACCCCTGGAGGTTCTGAAACGTTGCATTCTTCTGTATGGCATGCTGAGCAAACTTCAATAAACGTGATAACTTCAATATATGTGATTGCAGAAGATTGAAGTGTGCTGCCAACATATTCTTACACTAATTGCTGTGGCGCCATCCACCAGTTGCTTCAGCAACCCAAATTTGAGGGTGAATGCCAGCTCAGTGTGCGATGGAGATATTTTTATGACTTTTTCATAAAAAAACACTGCTGAATTTTCCAGTAAATTGCTAGCCTTTTGATACTCTAGAATTATTGCATACAATGGTTGGTGAACCAAGTACAGTCGTGGATGCCTAAATCAGCATACAAAATTGCGGTATGACTCTTCTTTATAAATAGGATCCTGTGGAAATTCTTTCAGCAATCAGTGTCGTTAAAAATAAATTCTGGTTCCTATCCCTCTTGTTGCATCCCAAGCCAGGTCCATAGACTTTGCTGATGGGGCTAACAAGCGTGAAACACCTGTATGCGACCCAGAATACATCTTACCAGTGGCTTTGCTATGGGGGTGCGGACTTCACCCAGGTGACACATGCCAAAGGGGAGACACCATCAAGTAAGAAGTGATGTCCGTCCGAGATAGTGTCACCACCATCCGTGACAGTGCACAGATCAGTGCTCTGGCTTCGACTGCAACATTTACAGGGGCTGGTTTGGGGTGCCCACCATGACCGTGCGCTGCCTGGGACAGTCCTGTGCATCTTCATTCCAGGACATTACAATGTCCCAGAATGAAACTGACACTGGCATGGGTGGGTGGGTGACACCATGTTTTACCACACTGTTCACCAGTGTGGTAAAACATGGTGTCACCCACCCACCCATGCCACCCACTGCATCTTTCTATAATTTTAGGCTATGTTGGTACTATTAACCAGTATAGTTTGCCACTGGGGATTAAAGTAATGATTTGTGTGGAACCAAATACACTAAGAGAAAAAATGATCCAATCCCCTGCTAATTTTGTATGTTTGCCCACTGACAAAAAAAATGATCAGCCTATAATTTTAATGGTCGGTTTATTTTAAAAGTAAGAGGCAGAATAACAACAAAAAATATCCAGAAAAACGCATTTCAAAAAAGTTGTAAATTGATTTGCATTTTAATGAGTGAACTAAGTATTTGATCCCCTATCAGTCAGCAAGATTTCTGGCTCCCAGGTGTCTTCCATACAGGTAACGAGCTGAGATTAGGAGCACTCTCTTAAAGGGAGCGCCCCTAATCTCAGCTTGTTACCTGTATAACAAACACCTGTCCACAGAAGCAATCAATCAGATTCCAATCTCTCCACCATGGCCAAGACCAAGGAGCTGTCCAAGGATGTCAGGGACATTGTAGACCTACACAAGGCTGGAATGGGCTACAAAACCATCGCCAAGCAGCTTGGTGAGAGGGTGACAACAGTTGACGTCATTATTCGCAAATGGAAGAAATATAAAATAACGGTCAATTTCCCTCGGTCTGGGGCTCCATGCAAGATCTCACCTTGTGGAGTTTCAATGATCATGAGAATGGTGAGGAATCAGCCCAGAGGTACACAGGAGAATCTTTTCAATGACCTCAAGGCAGCTGGGACCATTGTCACCAAGAATACAATTGGTAACACTACGCTGTGAAGGACTGAAATCTTGCAGCACCCGCAAGGGCCCCCTGCTCAAGAAAGCACATGGTACAGCCCAGCTGAAGTTTTCTAATGAACATCTGAATGATTCAGAGGAGAACTGGCTGAAAGTGTTGTGGTCAGATGAGGCCAAAATTGAGCTCTTTAGCATCAACTCAACTCGCTGTGTTTGGAGGAGGAGGAATGCTGCCTATGATCCAAAGAACACCATCCCCACCATCAAACATGGAGGTGGAAATATTATGCTTTGGGGGTGTTTCTCTACTAAGGGGATAGGACAACTTCACCGCATCAAAGGGAAGATGGACGGGGCAATGTACCTTCAAATCTTGGGTGAGAACCTCCTTCCCTCAGCCAGGGCATTGAAAATGGGTTGTGGGTGGGTATTCCAGCATGACAATGACCCAAAACACACGGCCAAGGCAACAAAGGAGTGGCTCAAGAAGAAGCACATTAAGGTCCTAGAGTGGCTTAGCCAGTCTCCAGATCTTTATCCCATAGAAAATATGTGGAGGGAGCCAGAGGCGTAGCTTGAAGCTTGTAGGCCCTGATGCAAAAGCTAATCTAGCCCCCCCCCATTACCATGTGCTGCTTTTACAGGGTGCTTGCCCCATCACTCTGTGTAGGTGAAACTGGACACTCAGAGTGCCCAGGATGGACCTTGGCGGGCCCCGGAGTTTACTGAATTACCTACACAAGGTGACACAGCGAGCACTTTTCCCCTCTGACACGGTGTAAACCGGAGCAGACAACCTCTGAGGAGTGGAGACCTATCTGAATAATATAAGAGAGATCAAAGATCTCTGGGGGTTCAGCATCATTATTTAAGAAATTAACCAGCAAGACCAAACTTAATATAAGGGAAAACTTAGAGAAAGGCTAAAACAAATGACGCTGCAAAAATCTAAACTTAGCCCACCTTAGTGGATATTGTCAGTCAGTAGAGCATTGGACAGAGTCCCCATTTCACATCAGAGCCCCCCCCCCCCATCACAGACTACACTACCCCCCCCCCCCGAGACTACACTTTACCCCTGAGACAGGTTA
>BLSH010546119.1:1395458-1405883 GCA_018402905.1 Glandirana rugosa | reverse complement strand
ATGCAGAATCAGTGGGAACCTTGAGCGTATCACTTGCCACCAGACGCAGTGGGCCACTGTCGCCTGCCACCAGAAGCAGTGGGCCAGATGCAGCGTGGCACTTGAAGTTGTCACCGTTGCCTGCCAACAGATGCACTGGGCCAGATGCAGCTTGTCATTTGTCACTGTTGCCTGTGGGCCAGATGCAGCTTGTCACTTGTCACCGTTGCCCACCACCAGATGCAGTGGGCCAGATGCAGCATAGCACTTGTCACCGTTTCCCGCCACCAGATGCAGTGGGCCAGATGCAGCTTGTCACTTGTCACCGTAGCCTCCCTTCAGATGCAGTGGGCCAGATGCAGCATAGCACTTGTCACCGTTTCCTGCCACCAGATGCAGTGGGCCAGATGCAGCTTGTCACTTGTCACTGTTGCCTGCCACCAGATGCAGTGGGCCAGATTCAGCGTAGCCCTTGTCACCATTGCCTGCCACCAGATGCATTGTG
This sequence comes from Glandirana rugosa, assembly GCA_018402905.1. Taxonomy (NCBI): domain Eukaryota; kingdom Metazoa; phylum Chordata; class Amphibia; order Anura; family Ranidae; genus Glandirana; species Glandirana rugosa. The sequence goes on along the minus strand of BLSH010546119.1, from coordinate 1,405,399 downwards.
CCAGATGCAGAGTGGCACTTGTCCCCATTGCCTGCCACCAGATGCAGTGGGCCACCGTCGCCTGCCACAAGATGCAGTGGGCCAGATGCAGCTTGTCACTTGCCACTGTGTCCTGCCACTAGATGTAGCATGCCATTTGCCACCCGCAGCCTGTAACCAGATTCAGTGTGCCACTTGTCACCCAGATTAGTGTCAGATGACCCCCCCTATGGTGATGGTGTCAGGTGGTGATGAATATAGAAGTGATCCTTGGTGTGACTGGTTGCATTGACTGGCAGGAAGGGCAGAAGAGTTCCAAAACAATGAACTGACAGCTCTGGCCGCTCACACATTATCCAGTCGTGATCCATGTGCCTGGGGACAGGACCTGTGCAAAGATTCTTGGCGTGGCGGCGCCGGCATCCTGTGTCCCGCACATGTCCTCCAGGCTTCATAGCTGCGGCCACCATTCAGAGGAGGAGGGTGGAGCTACGCACTAGGCGTGCGCGGAGGAGGAAGTTGCATCCTCCTCCGCTCTGGATGCTGGGGCCTCACTCTGGTGACGTCACTGGTTGCTAGACGCCAAGCGGCAGGCAGCTAGCAACCAGTTCAGGCAGTGTGCCAGCGCCGGTTGTGGAACTACAAGGCAAAGCCGGTCTTGGCCAGCTTGCCCGGCCAAAACAACTGACAATGGTGATCTTTTTAGAGGGCATCAGTTCACAAAGGGGGAAATTCCGAGACACTGTATTGTCCCGGAATGAATGTGCTCGGGACCCAGGATCACCCAAACCAGCCCACTGAGCCATCGGCCCACCGGGAAACTCCTGGTAGTCCCGATGGCCAGTACATGCCTGATCACAATCTGGGGCAGGTTTAATATGCCCTGGACTCAGAAAAAGTAAGTTAAATGATAAAGGCCATTAGACTGAGGGCATCTAGTGGCAGAAAAAAGTACTGCTGGTGAAATTTCTTAATTGAAGGTGAAAATTACAGCAAGTGCTGGTTTTGTTGTCTTTTTATTTTTTTTTAATCAGAGAAAATGTTTTATTGAAACAATACAGCCATCTTAGTAGACATTGAAGAAGAGAAAAGCGTATACTGATATCATTACATTTAGTAAACTTTTAAATATTGCCACAGTTCACCCTGCATACAAAAGACAACTCTAGCAACTTCTCAACTCAGCTTTGAACAATTATTAATGAAGTATATTACCAAACTTCCTCTCATTATGTCATCACGGAAGTCCCTGAAGGACCCTCATCATGACCAGCTCTCTGGGAGACAGTCCGGGGTTATCCAACCATGGTGGCCATAATTTTTCAAATTTTTGGACTCGACCCCTATGTTGATAGATGTACCTTTCTAACCTTAGGGTGTTTCCCATGTGGGTTATCCATGTTTTAGGAGATGGGGGGCTCATGGATTTCCAGTTTAGAAGAAGGACTTTCCTAGCCTGGAACAAGGCCCTGGAAATAGCAGTCCTGGCCGTCTCGCCTGGTACCTCAGCCTCCGTGATTCCAAGTAAGCATGGTATGGGACTTAGCGGGATCTTCACCTGGAAGACTCCGTTAATGACGGACACCGCCTCTCTCCAGTAGCGGTGCAGTTTTGGGCACCGCCACAGGAGATGAACGAGGTCACCTGTTGTCCGTCTACATCTGCCACAGAGCAAGTCAACCCGGCCATCCATTCTATGTAGCCTTTCCGCTGTGGTTTTGTTGTCTTTTAATAACCCATTCATTTTATCTTGTTGTTCTTTGGCTGGAGCTCTGCTTTAAGGATTTTCCTATTACTTCCATCCCAACACAGAGAGCGTGAATCTCTCTAATAGGGACACAGAAATCTAAGCCTGACAGGGGTTCTAACCCCTCGTCACTATATCCAAAACGAAAAAAAATGTTGCTTTAGATAGACTTTAAGCGTTGCTTGTTGTGACTGCCGCGGTTCCAGCGTGGAAGGCGCGTTTCCGTGCTGCTCTGCACTGATTGAAGTAGGAGGGAAGCCCTGCAGGGGAGCTCCCAGCGGCTGCCAACACTCCGATTCATCAAACGCCAGACAGGACGGTCTGCATGAAGCATCTCAGCAGAAATATTTATACTAGACATGAAAAAGATGGCCGTGGATCTCTCCCTCCCTCTCTCTCTCTCTCTCTCTGTCTCTCTGTGTATTTTTTGCACTTACATCAGCATAGTCTACTTTATTTTCTCTTCTTTATTTTATATGATTCTGAATCCGAACGCCTTGTCGTTTATTATCATATTATTCATTTTCATGGGCAAAATGCATAGGGGTGGCAGGGGATGTGCATTAAGCAATTAGTCTGCACTTCCCATTTCCAAACACATGCTGCAGCTATTATTTGGGTATTCCAAACCCTTCCTAGGCCAGCCAGAGATATATCACTCAGTTCTGGGTCTGATCCGGGGGTTCCATTCCTCGCTGGATGTGCCCCCTGCAAATCCCAAGGGAGAATCTCAGAGGACACAATTAATTATACTTTTTGTTTGATGTCAAACTCTTGGCTGTATATTATAATATGGTGTAAAAGCAGGGCATTTGTCAGCAAGAACATGGGGGAATGCAGTTCTGGCACCTCCAGCAATGAGTGTATGTACTGGTAAGGGGTGATAAGGTGTGCTGGAGGGTCTGTTGATGCTGGCTACTGGAGGATCTATTGTTGCTGGTAGGGATCTATTGCTAAGGGGGGAGTCAATTTCTCTCCTCCAATTAATCCCAAAGGCGTTCTATCGGGTTGAGGTGCAGGCCAGATAAGTTCCTTCACCCCAAACTCACTCATCTATGTCTTTGTGGACCTTGCTTTGTGCACTGGTCCAAATAATTTGGTTGGGGGGGGGGGGGGATTATGATGTGGAGTTGTTTTTCAGGGGTTAGGCCCCTTAGTTCCAGTGAAGGGAACTCTTAAGGCGTCAGCAAACCAAGACATTTTGGACAATTTCATGCTCCCAACTTTGTGGGAACAATTTAGGGATGGCCCCTTCCTGCTCCAACATGACTGCCTAGCCAGTGCAGAAAGCAAGGTCCATAAAGATATGGATGAGCAAGTTTGGGGTGGAGGAACTTGACCTTGCTTTGTGCACTGGTGTGCAGTCATGTTGGAATAGGAAGGGGCCATCCCTAAACTGTTCCCACCAAATTGGAAGTGTGAAATTGTCCAAAATGTCTTGGTGTGCTGACGCCTTAAGAGCTCCCTTCACTGGAACTAAGGGGCCAAGCCCAACCCCTGAAAAACAACCCCACACCATAATCCCCCCTCCACCAAATGATTTGGACCAGTGCACAAAGCAAGGTCCATAAAGACATGGATGAGCGAGTTTGGGGTGGAGGAACTTGACTGGCCTGCACAGAGTCCTGACCTCAACCCAACAGAACACATTTGGGATGAATTAGAGTGGAGACTGTGAGCCAGACCTTCTCATCCAACATCAGTGCCTGACCTCACAAATGCGCTTCTGGAAGAATGGTCAAACATTCCCATAGACACTCCTAAACCTTGTGGACAGCCTTCCCAGAAGAGGTGAAGCTGTTATAGCTGCAAAGGATGGGCCAACTCAATACTGAACTCTACAGACTAAGACTGGGATGCCATTAAAGTTCATGTGCGTGTAAAGGCAGGTGTCCCAATACTTTTGGTAACATAGTTTATTTATCCTGGTCAACATACTTGTTCCGTTGCTTGTCTAAAATTGCTGAGGCCAGAGACAGCCAGGCAATTAGCATTAGCAAAGAGAGGCCAGTAACAGCAGCCTACATATTTTTCTTATTAGGATTTTCACCCCATCACTGTGAAAGCCCATAAATTCATCAAGAAGCCTCACATCTCCTGCATTTACAAATGTTTGCTTTTTCATCATTTTCCATGGCTCATGGCCACAGCTGGAGAAAGGGACATAAGTGGATAAGAGGGCCATCTACAATGAACTGGACCTACTCTTCCTTAGGGCCCTTTCACACGGGCTTACCGTTTTCGGATTCTGTTTTGCTCAGTGGGGATCGATCCACTGATCCCCGCTGAGCCGATGGATGACAGATCTGTCTGTGCTCACTGAGCGGAGATGGAACTGTCAGAGCCCCACTCCCCTCTATGGAGATCGGATGAAAATGGACCGCCTGCCCATTTTCATCCGATCCGCTCCAATCCGATTCTACAGACGGATGGAAAATAGGGTCTCCATCCGTCTGGATTTCACGGACATGATCGGATAGGAGAGCGGTGGATGTCAGCAGACATGTCTCCACTGACATCCACCGCTCCATAGGGCTGCATGGAGCGTCCGTTTGGGTCTGCCTGAAAGACGGATAGGCGGACCTGAACGGAAAGCCCATGTGAAAGGGCCCTTAGAGTGTATCTAAACCCAAAGCCAAAAATGGAATATATTGCAGCTTACTGGTGCTTGGTGTGGCAGCTTTCTTTTTTTTAAGCTTTATTTTCACCTGATAATCCTTTAAATAACACACTTCCTGTCCCTGGGTGGCTACGTCACTCCTCCACTGTATCTATGGAGGGATCTATGGTTGTCACTCCAGCCTGCTCTCCTGATAGGGAATAAAAACATAACAAAACCACACAGGTATAGAGGCACTCATGGGTCTTGTAGTGGAGATGAATCAACAAAACAGCATTTTTTTGTTTTCATTCCCATCTTTCTCAGGAATACGAACATGTTTGTATATTTTCATCGCCATTGCATGGGGGCAGGGCAATTGAAAGATTAGAGAAGATAGTTAGAAGGGAAGATATTCTTCAGTGCAGCTCAGGGGAAGAGAAGATAGGACACACATTTTCTGATATTTTCTGTATGTGCTGAAAATGTACTTAGCTAACAAAAAAAAAATGCAGCCACCGCATATTAGGACAGTAAGCTACAATTTACTGCATTTTTGTTCTTGCGGTTTGTCTCTGCTCCTGCAATTTCACAATTGTCATCTTCGAGCGAGGAACTCAGACAACCAACATGTCTTAAACTTCATGACTTAAATGTTACTAAACCCAGGACCCTGCAGTCACTATATCTGGTCTCCCACAGTACACAGAACATGGAAATGCAATTATTTTAGTAAATATAAACTGCTAAATACCTTTTTCTCATCAGCAGTATAGAGCAGTCTTGTGACTTCTATCAGTGTCTGGTTAAAGCTTGTAGGAGGAGTTTTAATTCTACTCTGACTGTCCTATGAGGCTGCAGGACCCCTGATCTGTCTGGACAATGCTGATTGGCCCTGTGCCGATCACATGCACAGTCCCATGAAAAAAAAAACTTTCTAGCAATACACACCAAACTGAGCATGTGCAGATTTCCCCCAGGGCTCTGTACTATTAGGAGATGGATTGCAGACAGTGGAAGAAGGGTAGGATTAGAGAAGACAGGATCAAACAGCCTTTTTACACAATGCAGAGGATTAAGCCCTAAGGTTCCACAGTGAGTATAACAAGCATGCTTTACTGTATACACACACTGACTTTTTCTTAATCAAATCGTTTTTTATTATTTTATAATCAAAATCAAACAAAACAAAGCACACATATGCCCCAAGTATATGTTAACAATCATGGTACAAACAACCTAACAAATAGAAGAAGGAAAAACACCCCATTAACCCCTTTCTTCTCTTCCCTTTTTGAAATGAACTTTTTGTGATGGCACCAAACCCAGCTCTCCCTCTCTATATTCCCTCCCATATCAGAATCCAAAATATCCAACCATCTCTTCCATAAATTCTCACATTTCCCTGGGCAGCCTCTATGTAGGGAAATATATTTTTCTTTATTTGTATTCTCCATCCCGCTATTGTTGGGGGGCACATTGACATTATTGGGGTGTAGGTAAGATCGGGAATCCTAGATTCCTCTATCATATTAAGAAGGCAAATACCTGGCTCTATCAGCAACTTCATTCCAAAGAGGCCAATAATGGTGGCAACTACCCCCTTCCAATATTGATGGAGTTTGGGGCATCTCCATAGCACGTGTATTAAATTAGCTGCACCCCCTTACATCTAGGACATAGAAAAGTGTCTCTGCCACGGGAGTCACTTTGGGTGGGGGGGGGGGGGCCTGTAGAACCCAGAATACCTTGGAGAGCTTGGGAAACCCTTGTCTCAGCTCACAAGGCCCCTCTTATGTCTTAAGCCCCATACACAAGGGACGACGATCGCACGTATGATCGTGTCAAATCGTATGTTGGCTGTTGTATGCAGCATACTGACTGCACTACACGACCGTACGACCACAGAAGAACGTTCAGGTGCATGTAATTAGCATCCGGCCGTTCCTGACTTCTGAGCATGCGTGTTTTGCACAATACAACTTTGTTGTACCAACTGCTCTGTACACACGATACAACGGTCGTATGAGAGCTTGTTGGTACGACCAAGTTTTCTAGTCTGCTCATACAACTGCCTTGTACGACCGTCGTATGTCGGCTGTTCTAATCGCGCATACGAACGATCGATTTCGCATACAAGGGTCGTTAGTACGACCTGTTGTATGCGATCGTCGTCCCGTGTGTACAGGGCTTAAGTCACCCTGTGTCTTTTAGGGGCACAGGGTGACCAAGAAATTGGTCAGCTATTTAACCACTTAAGGATCGGAAGGATTTCCAGTTTTAGGACCGGAGCCCTTTTTGCGATTCGGCACTGCATCGCTTTAACTGACAATTGCGCGGTCGTGCGACGTTGTACCCAAACAAAATTTGCGTCCTTTTTTCCCCACAAATAGAGCTTTCTTTTGGTGGTATTTGATCCCCTCTGCGTCATTTCTGATCGCCGCTATAAACAAAAGAAGAGCGACAATTTTGCAAAAAAAAACAAATTTCTTACTTTTTGCTAAAATACAAATCCAAAAAAAAATATAAAAAAACATTTTTTCACCGTTTTTGGCCGATTTATATTCTTCCTCATATTTGCGATAAAAAAAATCGCAATCGGCGTTTATTGATTGGTTTGCGCAAAAGTGGTCGCGTTTACGGATGATGAGAATTCATTTTTGGGGTTTTTATGTTTTTTTTATTTTTTACTATTAATGGCGGTGATCTGCGATTTTTAGCAGTACTGCGATATTTCAGCAGACATGTCGGAGCATTTTGACACTTTTTTGGGACCATTGGCATTTATACAGCGATCAGTGCTATAAAAATGCACTGATTACTGTGTAAATGCCATTGGCAGTGAAGGGGTTAACCTGCAGGGGGCGCTCTAAGGGTTAACTATGTTCCCTGGGCGTGTTCTAACTGTGGGGGGACTGCCCTAGCAGGAGAAGGGAAGTGGTCACAGCCTTCGTATACAGGAAGGCTGTGATCACAGCCCTTCCCCCTCACACAGAGCGGAGGTCCGTGTTTACATACACGGACCTCCGGTGGCGCGCGATCACGTGTCCGCCGTCATATGACGGCGATCCGCGTTACAGAGCCACTTTGCCGCCATCAATTGCCGATTGGCGGTCAGCAAGTGGTTAATGGACTCTGAGAACATAAGTTGGATTAATGCAGAGGGGACAGTAATATTTATCAACAATATCCCTCAAGAAATCTATGATACATGAATTCCACTGTATCAGAATGATGGAACATTGTATGGGCCTTGTAGACTGTTGCCATGCCGTCTCCACGCCCTGAGTAATCAAAGCGTTGCTTAAATGTGGATTCCATGGACTTCAATAGAGGAGACAGTTTGTCTGCTAATTAGGTCTTCTTGTATTGTTTGAAGGTTTGCTGTGTTAATTCTCCATAGCTGGAGTTGTTCCATATTGGAGTATAACAAGTACACCGCGTAACACTTGTAATATTTTTAATTTCCTGCCAAACTTTGTCGAATAGCTTACCCGTTAAAAAAACTTTATCCCGTAGCTGATTTCTTGTCTCTGATCAGGAGATTAATGGATATTCACCGTATACCGATAGGATCAGAGTCCAACACTACCCTCCAACCCACAAAATGCTGTAACTGCGAGGCTAAGGCCCCTTTCACACTTGTGTGACGCGATTTTGGATCAGGACGACTTTTGTCCGACTTTGTTGCAACTTTGACACAATGAAAACATATTACAAAGTCGTACAGAAATAGTACAGAAATCGCATCTATATTATTCAGGTGCGATTTGCATGCGACTTTCAGGGTTTAACATTGAAGTCTATGGACCTCCGTTGCATCAAAGTTGGGCCAAAGTAAGGCAGGGACTACATTGAAGTCGGTACGACTTGAAAGTCGTACAGATATGAACGGTACTCATTGGAAATAATGGGGAGCGACTTGTCATGCGACTTTGCAGTCCCAAGTCGCATAAGTGTGAAAGGCACCTAAGACACACTGATTTTACTGTTGTGGGTTTAGTAACACTTTAATGACACCATGGGATTTGGTTCTGAAAAAAGAACAGGGTGATGTTGTAATTTTCCCACCTCCCGTCATGTTCTTGGACAATCAACATCTGCCATTGACACATTAGGTGATACAGTTGTAGGCAGGTGCCTAATGTTTTTCTGTGTAAGCCCTGGTTTTCTCTGGCTGTGTTCCTTTGCTCTTGTTAATGTAGCCAGCCAGGTGCCAAATGTTGCAGTGTCTTGATTTTTTCCTCAAGTTGACCTAATATCTGTCACTTCCAATGTCATGTTAACAAATGTCATTTTAGTTTACAATGAGCCCATCCATGCTTGGGTTTAGGCTCTATATAAATTTTAATAATTTTTCAATAAATTAATTTTTAAACAAATACTGGCGGTGTTGTTGCTGATAAAGTCCCATCACATAGGGGAATCCTTTATTTCAAGTTGACCTGAGAGCTGGGGGTAACCAGGCTGTAGGGTTTAATGTTTTTCCCACCATTTTCGGCAAGGTTACCGCCCACCTACAGATTAACCAACATAAAAATGGCTGTCTCCAAGCCCCTGAGTTGAGCTGGGAATGCTGCCAAAATGTAGCTGGTTACCCTGCTGGAGCCATCACCCCCCTTTGGGGGGGGGGGGGGGGTGATAAGAGCCTAATTGTGGTTCCTGGTGAGGATCTTCAGCCTTGAGACCCCCATGGACTTTTAGCAGTTAAGTGTAGACATAAGCCTCGCACACACGGGATGACGATCGCACTTACGATCGTCTCAAATCGTATGTTGGATAATGTAACTTGCATACTGACTGCACTACACGATCGTACGAGCACAGAAAGAACGTTCAGGTGCATGTAATTAGCATCCGGCCGTTCCTGACTTCTGAGCATGCGTGTTTTGCACAATACAACTTATTGTACCAACTGCTCTGTACACACGATACAACGGTCGTATGACCGCTTGTTGGTACGACCAAGTTTTCTAGTTTGCTCATACAACTCCCTTGTACGACTGTCGTATGTTGGCTGTTCTAATCGCGCGTACGAACGATCGATTTCGCATACAACGGTCGTTCATACGACCTGTTGTATACGATCGTCGTCTCGTGTGTACGAGGCTTTACTGCCTTTGTGGATGACTGCCAATCATGAACTTTAAGGGACTTGCACTACCTCTTGTGGATTATAACTAGTGTTGAGCGAACCCGGACTGTAACGTTCGGGTCCGTACCGAACTTTCGGGTGTCCGTGGCACGGACCCGGATCCGGACATTTCAAAAATCGTTCGGGTTCGGTCCTGTGGGCTTTCAAGCCATGCCTGGGCTTGCAATGTCAGGCCCAAGCGAGTTGTGATCAATATTAGGTGTTCTCCATCACGTTCAGGGAATTTCAAGTACTAACCGTCAGTAGGTGTTTCCGTCATTTCGGAGCATGTGTGCTCTGCTGCTAGCATATGTTGTCCAGCATACTTGCTGGCAACATACGCTTTAGCTAGCAAGCATGCGCGCTAATCTTGTCGGTTGTATGCTGTCAGCATGTTCCCTCAACATACTCGTTTGATCTTTTGAACCAGCATGGTTGTTCGCCAGTATGCTGGCAACATAGCACACATGTCTCGTCAACCA
>BLSH010546119.1:1366089-1391255 GCA_018402905.1 Glandirana rugosa | reverse complement strand
CTTCCCCTTTTTTTATTTGATTTTAATTTATTTTCCCTATCCCCATTTATTTGTAGGGCACTTGCCCTAGTTTGAAGATGATTTTAGAACAGTTATATGGCTTCTACCGTTAATTAATACTTTTCAGACACAGTTTGAAGATGATCCACATTCACCTCCATTTTTGCTTTTTTTATGTTTTGATTTTTTAAAAAATATTTAAAGTTATTTCCCTGTCCCCATTTTTTTGTAGGGCACTTGCCCTACCCTTACCCCCATTTTACTTCCTTTTGCAGCCCTCTAGGGCTTTCCAGGACTTTGTTACAGGCATTTTTGTGCCTAAAAGTTCGGGTCCCCATTGATTTCAATGGGGTTCGTTGTCCGTGCGATCCTTCGGGTTCCGTCCGGACCCGGACCCGGACTTTGTCCCGAAGTTCGGCCGGACCAGCAGAACCCGAACTTCCAGAGGTTCGCTCAACTCTAATTATAACCTAAATGGACTCTTGCCTTGAAAGGGATTGTCTTATGCAGTGTTTCCCAACCCAGTCCTCAAGGCACACCAACAGGTCATGTCTTCAGGATTTCCATTATTTTGCACAGGTGATTTGATCAGTTTCACTGCCTTAGTAATTACCACAGCTGTTTCATCTGAGGGAAATCCTGAAAACATGACCTGTTGGTGTGCCTTGAGGACTGGGTTGGGAAACACTGGTCTTACGGACTTGCCTTCTGCATAAGATATGCACACTCTAAAGCAGTGGTTCTCAACTCCGGTCCTCGGGACCCCCTAACAGGCCAGATTTTAGGTATTACCTTGGGGAGATGCAGACTAGAATACTGCAATCACTGAGCAGCAAATGATATCACCTGTGATGTATTTCAGTTATCCTGCAAACCTGGCCTGTTAGTGGGTCCCGAGGACCGGAGTTGAGTACCACTGCTCTAAAGGATATTAGAAGAGCTTTTTATAGGGACTGTGTTGAAGTTGTCTGTTGAGAACCGCACTGTTAACAACAAGAACAAGGCTTGCAACACAAGGGAACTGAGTTAGAGGGAGATGTAGAACATGGGTCTAACAGAGCTGTCCAGGGGAAGTTATTGTGTTGTTGCTAAGTACTACAGTATCTGGGTCACATGCAAGGCAGCCAATCAGCCAGCAGAGGTGGCGGCCACTCTGGTAGTGGAGGGGGTTGCACTTGGCACCTCCACTAGCAGCTGGTACCCCGCTCTTTGGGACCCACAGCACAGAGTGCCTAAGGACCCAGCCTGAAGTCACAAAAGAAGGAGAGATGCAGAGGGGCCCCTGGAGAGAGAGCAAGCGCAGAGGTTGGAGAAAAAGAGCGTTTCTTGTATCGCATAGCAACCATGGGATCAGTGACTAGGACAAAGCTGAGATAAACTGCTGGATTGGTGGAGATTGGTAGAGGCTCAGCGGTACCGGTCCCTAAATGCTGCACACCTGGGAGTGGTGTCCTCTAATGGAGAGTGTGTCTGAAAGTGTCATCAGTGCAGAGGTCAGCCATGGAACAAGAGAGAGTTAACTATGCAAGTGCTACCCGCTTCTAAGTTGGAGCGCCGCCTTAAGGCTCTAAGTTCCAGAACCTCCAGCCAGTCCCAGAAGCCAGGGGGAGGTAACAGAAAACGCAGCCCTTGGAGCTCTGAACAGCACAACAATTAACCCTGGCGCCTCTAGACTTGTGAATGAACAGGATCTGAGGGTAACTAAACCCCTTTCCAGTAATCAAAATATCCCGATGTCCCTCAGTCTTTTCCAGTAGACCATCACCAATATACATCCCTTGGTCGTTATTTATTTACACGCTCAGCAAAGAACTGCTGTGTTTGGTTACGCCTTGTAACGCCACTATTTTTCTTTTATGTTAGCTTGTGAAGTAAGTTCCTAATATTTACGAGCTGAAATAAAATTGCAAATACAAGGTAATTACTGAGACTGATATGTTTATGGGTGTCTAAGTCAGTGTTTATCTTAGAGCGCGAACGCCCTATAAATTGCCTTTATAAAGCAATATTACACAGGGTGACATCTGTCGGAGATGGGAAAAGATTGGAAGAGGATCAGGTTTGCTCTCTGTTAATAAGTTTATAAGTGTCATGGCTTGAATGAGTTCAATAGAAATGAACTGGACAAGTCAGTTGTTAAAGTGCATGTGTTGAACTCAGGGACTGATGTAAATGTATTCTATACTGTGTGTATGTATATCTATATATATATATATATATATATATATATATATATACAGAGGCGTAACTAGAACCTTCAGGGCCCCGGTGCAAGAAATTATGAAGGGCCCCCATGACCCCTGGCCAGGGCCCTTCCCTCTTCAAACTGATCCTGGGGCCCTTTACTCCTATTGTGGGTCCCTTTATTACGGTGCGGCAGTGGGGCCCTTTCACAAGTTCTGCAGCAGGCCCCAGGGGGGCCAGGGAAGCACACAGGGACCCTGGGAACAGCAGAAGACAAGTAAACTGGATAGAGGAAAATGGAGGAGATTGGGTCCTTTAAATGCCACCCCCGCTATCCCTCCTATTCAAGTGTACAAGGGAGGCACACGGGCCCCCTGGACCATGGGGCCCGGTTGCAATTGCAACCCCTGCAACCCCTATCGTTACGCCCCTGTATATATATATATATATATATATATATATATATATTTAATGGCATTCCAGTGGGAATGTTTGACCATTCTTCCAGAAGCGCATTTGTGAGGTCAGGCACTGATGTTGAACAAGAAGTCCTGGCTTGCAGTCTTATTCATCCCAAAGGTGTTCTATCGGGTTGAGGTCAGGACTCTGTGCAGGCCAGTCAAGTTCCTCCTCCCCAAACTCGCTCATCCATGTCTTTATGGACCTTGCTTTGTGCTCTGGTGCGCAGTCATGTTGGAATAGGAAGGGACCATTCCCAAACTGTTCCCACAAAGGTCGGAGCATGAAATTGTCCAAAATGTCTTGGTATGCTGATGCCTTAAGAGTTCCCTTCACTGGAACTCAGGGGCCAAGCCCAACCCCTGAAAAACAACCTCACACATTAATCCCCCTCCACCAAATGATTTGGACCAGTGCACAAAGCAAGGTCCATGAAGACATGGATGAGGGAGTTTGGGGTGGAGGAACTTGACTGGCCTGCACAGTGTCCTGACCTCAACCTGATCGAACACCTTTGGGATGAATTAGAGTGGAGACTGCAAGCCAGACCTTCTGGCCGTACAACATCAGTGCCTGACCTCACAAATGCACTTCTGGAAGAATGGTCAAACATTCCCATAGACACTCCTAAACCTTGTGGACAGCCTTCCCAGAAGAGTTGAAGCTGTTATAGCTGCAAAGAGTGGGCCAACTCAATATTGAATCCTATGGACTAGACTGGGATGTCATTAAAGTTCATGTGCATGTAAAGGCAGGTGTCCCAATACTTTTGGCAATATAGTGTGTGTGTGTGTGTGTGTGTGTGTGTGTGTGTGTGTGTGTGTGTGTGTGTGTGTGTATGTGTGTAATGTAAAGTAGTGAGTGTACAGCTTGTATAACAGAGTAAATTTGCTGTCCCCTCAAAATAACTCAACACACAGCCATTAATGTCTAAACCACTGGCAACAAAAGTGAGTACACCCCTAAGTGCAAATGTCCAAATTGGGCCCAATTAGCCATTTTCCCTTCCCAGTGTCAGGTGACTCGTTAGTGTTAAAAGGTCTCAGGTGTGAATGGGGAGCAGGTATGTTAAATTTGGTGTTATCACTCTCACTCTCTCATACTGGTCACTGGAAGTTCAACATGGCACCTTATGGCAAAGAGGTCACTGGAAGTTCAACATGGCACCTTATGGCAAAGAAATCTCTGAAAAAAAAGAATTGTTGCTCTACATAAAGACAATGGACTAGGCTATAAGAAGATTGCCAAGACCCTGAAACTGAGCTGCAGCACAGTGGCCAAGACCATACAGCAGTTTAACAGGACAGGTTCCACTCAGAACAGCGCCTCACCATTGTCGACCAAAGAAGTTGAGTGCACATGCTTAGCATCATATTCAGAGGTTGTCTTTGGGGAATAGACGTATGAGTGCTGCCAGCATTGCTGCAGAGGTTGAAAGGGTGGGGGGGGGGTCAGCCTGTCAGTGCTCAGACCATACGCCACACACTGCATCAAACTGGTCTCCATGGTTGTCATCCCAGACGGAAGCCTCTTCTAAAGATGATGCACAAGAAAGCCCACAAACAGTTTGCTGAAGACAAGCAGACTAAGGAAATGGATTACTGGAACCATGTCCTGTGGTCTGATGAGACCAAGATAAACTTATTTAGTTCAGATGGTGTCAAGCGTGTGTGGCGGCAACCAGGTGAGGAGTACAAAGACAAGTTTGTCTTGCCTACAGTCAATCATGGTGGTGGGAGTGTCGTGGTCTGGGGCTGCATGAGTGCTGCTGGCACTGGGGAGCAACAGTTCATTGAGGGAACCATGAATGCCAACATGTACTGTGACATACTGAAGCACGGCATGATCCCCTCCCTTTGGAACCTGGGCTGCAGGGCAGTATTCCAACATGATAACGACCCCAAACACACCTCCAAGACGACCACTGCCTTGCTAAAGAAGCTGAGGGTAAAGGTGATGGACTGGCCAAGCATGTCTGCAGACCTAAACCCTATTGAGCATCTGTGGGGCATCCTCAAAAAGAAGGTGGAGGAGCGCAAGGTCTCTAACATCCACCAGCTCTGTGATGTCATCATGGAGGAGTGGAAGAGGACTCCAGTGCCAACCTGTGAAGCTCTGGTGAACTCCATGACCAAGAGGGTTAAGGCAGTGCTGGAAAATAATGGTGGCCACACAAAATAGTGACACTTTGGGCCAAATTTGGACATTTTCACTTAGGGGTGTAATCACTTTTGTTGCCAGTGGTTTAGACATTAATGGCTGTGTGTTGAGTTATTTTGAAGGGACAGCAAATTTACACTGTTATACAAGCTGTACACTCACTACTTTACATTGTAGCAAAGTGTCATTTCTTCAGTGTTGTCACATGAAAAGACAGAATAAAATATTTACACAAATGTGAGGGGTGTACTTACTTTTGTGAGATACTGTATATGTAGAAAGTGATTTGTTTGCTCCCCATTGATACCTAGTATACAAGAATGCATTTTCAAACATTTTTCTTATTGATTATATTTTAAGGTTCGTACCAGCTGTCTTCACACTTACCTTTGTCCTGACTTCTTTGTGATTCCACCTTCTTTATCTGAGAGTCCCTGTTAAATGAGATTCCGCTGAAGGTGTGGTCAATAAAAGAGTCCAAGTCCCCAAGCTCATCTGCACCTAGAACCAAAGGGGAACCATCATTCGCAGGGAACTGAGACTAACATAGTTATCTTACTGTGGAGAGTAAAGGGTTAGTCCACCCTGATATTCTGCTTATGCTGGGGGTTAAATCATATAATAGCTTCCGAGATTAACAGAAAGCACTGTAGACCTGAAAGTGAGATACATAAGTTGGGTGGAACGGAGAACTCAGGTTACCAGTACACTTCAACTAAATCTAAATATGTGGCTTTGTAATGCATACGGGGAAACAGTCTACCAGGCCAGGGCTTCTCTTCTTCATTACTGTAGCACACTGGGCCTTCTATGTTTAAAATTCAATAGTTGCCTATAACTTGACATCTGGGGAACACCATCTCCTCTATCTGTTATCTTGGAGGTCTGATCACAATGTCTTCTTTATTGGTTAACTTGGGATCCTGGGAACCCAGTGTTCAATATCTGTTAACTTGGGGTTCTGGGCATAACATCTCTTCTATTATGATTTGGGTTTAGAGAATACCATCTCCTCTGTCTGTTGTTTTTGGGTTCTGAGAACCCCAATCTGTTTACTAGGTATTCTGGGAAATATTCTCCACAATCTGTTCACTTGGCATTCTGGGAATACCATCTCCTGTATGTGTAAACTTGGCACTTTGGGAACACCAGCTCTTTAATCGGTTATCTTAGTGTTCTAGAAACACCACAGCCTTGATCTGTTAAAGCGGTAGTAAAGCCATGCATTTAACAGGTTAAAAACCAGACACATTTCCGGCATGTGCCGGAAATGTAACACTCCCATTGGTTGTGCTCTAAACCATACTGTCAAACCATCCAATGGCTGGTGTCATAGCTGATCACATGTGCAGCATCATGGCAGTTGTAGATTAAACAGAGGCCAAGATGGCAGCTTCCTTGGCTGAAAATGATAGGAGGGTTTACTACCACTTTAACTTCACATTCTCAGAACACCATTTTCTCTATCTGTTAAATTTGGTAAAAGGTTCCCCAGTATCCTTTGTGGAGTTCCCATCTTCAGCATGTTCCTTGCACTCTTTGCTCACATCCCTGTCTAATTGAACTCATAGAAATTAGAATCTGATTTAACACTCAATCATTTTTCGTATTAATATAGCATTATTACCCAGGGTTTACGGTACGGATTATATAGTACTCTTCACATTAGCCCTGTCCTGAACTACCTTAATATTGAATGTCACAACTACACATGTACATTTTATTTCAATACATTTATATTAGATGACAATTTTTATTTTTTAGAGCCGAATCCCAATAGTAACGAATTTCAACAAATCAAAAAAAAAAAAATTCTAACAAAATGAAATAACAAATTTGAATTCAGAAAATTTGAAAATGAATTTGAAATGGAAACATATTGTAATCAATCATCAAACTGAAATAAGATAATGATAAGAATAGAATAGAATAGATTAGAATAGAATAGCATAAAATAGAATATAACAAATCTAACCGTCTTCCGAAATTTGAATAGATTCAAAAATAACGATTAACGGTTATACTAACTGAATCCAAATATATGAAATGAATTCCGAATATACAAAACAAATTACAAAAATTAATCATTCTAATATAATAAATATGACAAAACAAAATTATTAACTTAATGAACGATCAAACACATTTTTTCATCATGCGCATTGTCCATTCCCAGCCAACGTCATACAAATATATATATATATACACTGTGGGGCCAGTTTTGGACAGCCTCCACTTAACCCACCAGTTATTGTTTGGTTTTCAGAAGGAAACTACACTACACAAATAAAACTTGTGTAAATGCCGCTAAACAAATCATATAAGCAGTGTAATTAAAGTGATTAATGGCCCTGATATTGAGCATTGTTTAGAATAATCTGGCCTCTGATGTTCTAAAGCAGTGATCTCCAAACTGTGGCCCAGAGAGTTTGCTTGCCTTTACCTGCACCCTTTGGGCACTATTCTATCCACTCATACCCATTCCTCCCACTTACAACAGTGATGGGACACCATTCCTCCCACTGGCAACAACAATGGGGCACTAATCCTTTCACTGACACCAATGATGGCATGCTATTTCTCCCACTGATACCAATGATGGAGCACTATTCCTCTCCCTGATACCGATATTGGGGCACTATTCCTCCCACTAATACCAACAATGGGGCACTATTTCTCCCACTGACACCAATGATGGGGCACTATTTCTCCCACTGACACCAATGATGGGGCACTATTCCTCCCACTGATACCAATGATGGTACACTATTCCTCCCACTAATAACAACAATGGGGCACTATTTATTTCACTGATATCAATGATGGGGCACAATTCCTCCCATACCAATGATGGGGCACTATTCCTCCCACTAATACCAATGATGGGGCACTGTTCCTCCCACTAAAACAAATGATTGCCATTATTTACTCCCACTGACGCTGGGGCATTTTATGCTCCCACTGGTCACAGTCTGGTCCACCCTAAAGTCTGAAGGACAGTAAACTGTCCCCCTTTGTTTAGAAAGTTTTGAGACCCCTGTTCTGGGGGCAATAACGAGTATCTTAAGCATTTGGGGATATGGATAGGATTAATGTACTGTCTATCTGCCATTTTTACCACTGGAAGTGGGATCACGCCTGTCTTTGGGGCCCGGGCCACTCATGTCTAATATTTCCAGCCCTCCTGGATCTACCTGTCTGCCTATATTCACCCTTCCTTAAGAAACCTGGCTATAGAGAAGGTGCTTTACAAAGGACCACACTATAAACAGACTGTAGAAAGTGGAAGGATTATAGGATCTAAGTCTAAAACTGCGTTTTTCCCTTTAATGTCAGCTTCAGAAACGGCTTGACACGTGTTCTGCTAGTAGAAAGGAATTTTGAGCTCTCGGCTTTGTACGTCTCTCAGTTTTTCGTCACAGATTACTGCCCACTGTGACACAAAACCATTTTGCTACCAGCGTGCAGCATCTGCGCTATAAATCTCCGGAAATAGAAATAGCGCTGAAGCATGTAAATCCACCGATGGATCATTCGTTTTACCTTTGCTGCAGTCCAGTCCCTGGGTTTGGCCTGCAGGGTCAGACTGTAAAGAAGAAGTTTGAAAACAAATGAAATAAAGTTACCGTGACGATAAAATAAAATCTATAAGACATTGCAGACTGCTGACGGTGCTTAAAGTGAACCTCTACCCATACTACGGACTGTTGTTTTTTTCGTTTGTTTTACATAATCCTAACAATATTCCACCTTTTGAAAAAAAATAATAAATGCACCCACATTGATTAATATAAAATTAAATTCATAACGTTTTTGCACTGGAGCCTGCAAAGCAGTTCAACCACAATCATTGGATCATTGGTGTAATGCACAGGTTCCTGAAAACTATTCTTCCAGCCATAGGTCCTTCCCAAGGTAAGGGCTGGAGGAAGTTATCAGTGGACTACAACTGCAGTGATATCTATGAGATCTTGAGAGCCACGAGTCCCTCTGTTGCAGTGGTAGATGATACTTGTGATCTTTCCATTTACAGATCTATGTGCCAAATTGGAAAATGACTAGAGCCTGCAGGGAGAACACTGTTAACCCTTTACCTCCCAAGATGGCGGCCTAGCACACAAAGCTCCAAACACTAGAAGACAAGCGGATGATCTTGAAAATAGACTCTGCAAGAATAACCTGCGCTTGGTGGGCCTGCCTGAAAAAGTGGAGGGCCCTGATCCTGCAGCTTTCCAGGAGAGCTGGCTGACGCAGGAATTTGGGAAAGAATGCTTGTCCCCATGCTTTGTCATCGAGCGGGCTCATTGGGTTCCGGGCAGGCCACTGCCCCCCGGAAACCCTCCGCACCCAATGATTATTCATCTCCTCAATTACCACAACAGGGATGTGGCCCTGCGAGCGGCTAGAAACAAGGACTGCCTTCACATTAACAACACGGTAGTCTCCCTGTTCCTGGATTACTCCGCTGCAGTCAGGAAGCAGAGAGCGCGGTTCCAAATGGCCAAACAGAAGCTGAGGGATCATGACCTGCCATATGCCATGCTGTTCCCGGCATGCCTGCAGGTCACCTATCAAGGCCAGATGCATTTTTTCAACACACCCGGGAGTGTCATCTCCTGGCTGGACTCGGTCCATCATTCACTGAGGCCCTCTACCTCTTCATCGCAAACCTGACCTGTACTCCCATGACCTCCTGTTTTGTTCTTATTGGATGTCTGTGTTTCCTACACCTCTCACCCTCGGTGATAGACTGAAGGATGAGAACATGCGATCCGGGCTTAAGCAACTGTAGGTTACCCTGCTATCCAGCTGCTGAGACTGAGCAAGCAGTTTCTCCCTGCTGGGAGAGGTCCTACCCTTGGAGGCTCATGTTGCTTTACCCTAGTCTAATATGCTTTGTGACTGCGGTCACAGTTCCCACCATAACATTTTGTTTGGGGATAACGCCCGCTCTAAGTTCAGTGAGCCGGGCATGGGGACTTGATACACTGTTGTTTTTTGCTTTTAATTTTTCTCATCTCTGGGGACGATTTTTTATTTTTTTATTTTTTCCATTGCTCCAAGCTCCTGAACATCTGGTGTGTATGTGGTTTGTATGACTGTGTGCTCTCTACAGATGGATCCTATTGTCTGCCTACACCTCTACAGGGGTGAGATATAACACAATGTTAATATCCTGTGATTCTTGTATTGTTTCCACTTATGGCTAAGGTAATATTGGTCTCTTGGAATGTACGGGGCCTGAACTCTAAATTTAAGCAGGCAAAGCTGTTTGAATACCTTAAAGCACATCAGCCACATATTTCATGTCTCCAAGAGACACATCTGATGGGTTCTAAGATATTGACCCTTAAAAAACACTGGGTGGCATGGGCGATGCACTCCACCTACTCTAACTTTGCCAGAGGAGTCTCTATACTGGTTCGCAGAGGCCTTCCTTTTGTTTGTGAGTGGGTTATCTCTGACCCGCAAGGGAAGTACATAATTTTACATGCAGCTGTACATACCACCCCAATTATTTTGGTGGGGAGCTATGCCCCCCGGTCTCTGTACATGTGACCCTTACCAAGGTGTCGGTCCACCTGTTCTCCTTTTTGGAGATTTCAACACTGTAATGGATCCAGTGATGGATAGATTGGGACGCTATAGGAGAGAGAGTTAAACTTGACTTATTAGATTACTGGAAGCACAACTTGACCGAGGCCGCAGACTTGACCTCAGTGACCTATGCCTGGGACGCCTTTAAAGCAGCAGCCCGAGGCCCTTATATTAACCATATAACGATCCACCGGCCAGAGGCCCATAAGCTCCTGTAGACGCTAGAGGAGGCATTGAGTGCTGGTCGGACTATGTGAAATCTCCCTCTCTCTCCTCCCAATCTGCTGTAGTGGCAGCACACAGAGCCCTTCAGTTACATTTGGTGGAGGTAATTAAGAAACATCAACAATACTTAGCCACCCGATTACATGAACACAGTGGGAAAAATGGTAAAATGCTGGCATATCTCTCTCGTATAGATTCCCCAGACATTGCAATACCAGCCATAAAATGACAGGATGGTACTATCTCTAATGACCCCACTGTCATTAATAACACATTTGCCTCATACTACCAAACTTTATATGCAGATGCCCCGCTGGAGGATTCACTGTAGTCCTTCTTTGAGCCTCTCATTGTCCCTCAGTTGTCAGACGAGGACAAATAACTCTTGGATAAACCCCTGATGCTAGAAGAGATCACAGCAGCTATTCACTCCCTTCCACCTTATAAGACACCAGGCCTGGATGGTCTTCCGGCAGAGTGGTATCAGATATATGCTGATCTACTAACTCCCTACTTGCTAAAGCTCTATAATGGAACAAAGGAACAGGGTAGGCTCCCAACCTTATTGATGGAGGTGCTTATTGTGGTAATCCCAAAGCCTGGAAAGGATACAACACTATGTTGTTCGTACCGCCCTATATCACTACTGACCTGTGACATTAAAATACTGGCTAAACTGTTATCCATTAGACTGAATAGGGTAATTTTATCGTTAGTAGGCCCTGACCAATCAGGCTTCATGCCAGGTAGAAGCACATTTGATAACATCAGGCACCTGTATCTACATGATACAGGGGAGGTGCATCATAAACGCAGAGGCCTTGTATTAGCCTTAGATGTTAGGAAGGCTTTTGATATGGTCAAGTGGTCATTCTTATGGGAAGCGCTATCCAGGTTTGGATTTGGAGAAAACTTCATTCAAAGGGTCCGACTTCTTTTCACTAAACCCTGTGCCAGGGTTTGCATGAATAAAGATGTGTCGCCTCTTTTTTCTCTCCGGTGTGGCATCCGTCAGGGATGCCCCCTCTCTCCCCTCCTTTTTGCTCTGGCAATGGAGATGCTGGAGAGGTGGGGGGGTCTGCAGGGACCCGTTGGAGGAGAAAATATCACTGTATGCGGACTACGCCCTGGTGTACTTGGATGGGACTGAAGCCTCATTCTGGGGTCTTATGAAGGTGGTGGAGGGATTTGGAGCTGTCTCGGGTCTTGAAGTTGGCTGGGATAAATCCATAGCGTTCCCCATGGGCCCGCCAATAGACTATACCTATTTACAATATTCACAGTTACAAATCTCCAAAACCTTTAAATACTTAGGCATCACTATCAATGCAAATTTTTCACTATATGAATCCCTTAACATTTCCCCAGTGATATCTCAAATGGAGTCGAGACTCCGGGCCTGGGCATCCCTACCCCTAAATTTAATTGGCAGAATCAGCATACTGAAAATGATTTTCCTTCCTAAATTACTGTATCTCCTTCAAGCCTCCCCAGTATTTCTTTGCCACATAGATACCTTAATGTTCCAGTTTATTTGGAATTATACACACCCACGGATAGCTAGACCATCCCTCCAAGCCTTTCCTATGAGAGGTGGCCTGGCCTGCCCGAATTTCTACAATTATTTCTTGGCCTCCCAATTGACCTACATACACAACTGATTCCAGTTGGAATCTCCTGCTCCCTCCACCACCCTTTTGGGGGCCTTACTAGAGAGCCTAAATAGGCTTAGGGATGAGGTACACTGAGAAATGAACCCTGTGTAATAGGCTTTCTCCTACAGTAGTGGGGTTCCTAGCATGGTCTGTAGCGCAGAAGATGCTCTCTGAGGATGTGGGTTCCCTCCCTATGAATGCTCCGCTTTGGCACAATGTCAACTTTAAGGAACTGTACCAGCATCCTGATACTTCCTGATGGATGGCTAGGGTTTATTTAACTCATGTATATATGGGAGGAAACTTTGTCTCTTTCGATGTATTGAAGGAACGAGCTAATATACAGTCAGGTCCATAAATATTGGGACATCAACACAATTCTAATCTTTTTGGCTCTATACACCACCACAATGGATTTGAAATGAAACAAACAAGATGTGCTTTAACTGCAGACTTTCAGCTTTAATTTGAGGGTATTTACATCCAAATCAGGTGAACGGTGTAGGAATTACAACAGTTTGTATATGTGCTCCCACTTTTTAAGGGACCAAAAGTAACGGGACAGATTTACAATCATAAATCAAACTTTCACTTTTTAATACTTGGTTGCAAATCCTTTGCAGTCAATTACAGCCTGAAGTCTGGAACGCATAGACATCGCCAGACGCTGGGTTTCATCCCTGGGTGTTGTGAGTGGTTTTGAATGTGCTCAAGGATAATGAGACGCCACTTTATTTGGAGCTGTTGTTGAGTAAAACTTTTATTTTCCCTTTTGTTCTGGTTATGTCTGAGTCCATGTATCTGACTACTCAATCCGTATTACAGAGACGGTTTTGTTACCAATGCCAATGGGCTCTGCGTAGCCAACAGTTTGCACCATCGTCTGTTGATGCCACCTTCCTTTTTTGTTCTTTTTCTTGTGTTGTTCATGTTTAAAATTGAAAAATAAATACCTTTTTAAAATAAAAGGGGAGGGGGAGAAGAACGAGCCCTCGGGCGACCGCATCGCTGGAGCGAGGGACAGGTGAGTGTCTGATAAAAGTCAGCAGTTACACTTTTTGTAGCTGCTGACTTTTAACTGGGTGGAACTCCGCATTAAAGAATGGCTGATACTTTGCTGATGATTGTAACATCTATACTACTCATATCAAATCTGCAGGTTCGAATGGGAACTTACATACCAAAAAAACATAGACAGAAAAAAGTATCCCACACAGAGATTGGGTAACAGCTCAGTTGTCCTCACCTTCCTCATCCAATCACAGATCCCGCGATTGACATCCACTACTTTCTCCCGCACCACAGGGGTGTCTGATGTCCGCCTGGCAAAGAGTTAATAGAATTATTGACCTTAACCCAGAAAGGCCGACCCATACCAGCCAGATTCTACCTTTTTGTGTTTCCATTTAAGTACAGGAGAATGAAAATAAGAAACTGATTGGCTGATATGTGAATCATAGACATTTTTCATTTCAGTCAGTGTTTTAGGAAGTTGTTTCCAATCTTTTTAAATCTGCAGGTTTCATTACCATAATAATACCTGTTGATCCTGCCATGAATGTCTTCAGGCACTTCCTGTTATAGGGTGACAACTGTCTCCCCGTTGTACTCCTGCGTTGTCACCTAGTTGAGACTCAAAGCAGCCAAGTCGATACATATTGTACAGGCGGTATCCATTGTTGGCACTATCAGGATGCTGCATCAGAGCAATTTTATGCAGTCAGTACTGCAGCAAATCAATGTATACAGGAAGTGACTGAAAAAGGCTTCAGGAGATCAACAGCAATGAAACAGAAAAGAAGAATGAAAAAAAGCTGAAAACATTATTTTAAGGGAAAAATAGCAATTGTTTAGGATACTCAGTGCCTTATCAAACTACAGTAAATGTCATGCAGTTAGGGATTGCATCTACCCTTAAATTGTATGAAGTACTGGTGTAGTTTAGGTGGGAAGGAACATGTGGACATCAAAGACTTCAAAGTCATGGATACCTTTTCCTGATAGATGCCATTTTCTGCTGTAATATCTTCATCCACTTCCCCCGTTCTGTGTTACTGTCTGCAGCCTGGAAAGATAACGGGAAGTAAAAATGGAGGCACAATGGATAAAAACACCAATGATAACTGTAGTAAACAGAAAAGTACAGTTTAACTATACAATACATTATTACTAATAAAATGACACTGTTCCCACCAAGGTACCAAAGTTGCCAACTGTCCTTCTTTCGTAATCAGGCCCTTCTGTTTTTCTTTTTGGCTTGGTGTTATTAAAAAAAAAACCAAGAGAACCAACCTCCAAAACTATTAGACTACATTACATTTTCCTTTGTGCCCTAAATTATTAACATTGATACTTTCACGGGTTCCTTCATTGGCTTCTATCCCTGTCCATTTGTCAATGATTCATCTTTTAAAATGAATGTGATGTCTACAGACACCCTTCAAGGTTTAAAGCGGTTGTCAAATTGCAAGGTAAAGGGGGCCCTTAATGTTTACAAAGGGCAGCAAATACTATTTATTACATGCAATGCTATAGAAAACGGCCATAGACTGAAGGCTTCCTAGAGGAAATGGTCAGAGATTTTTCTTTAGGGGTGGTTGGAGAATGAAGTCATGCCATAGGAGACAGTCAGAGACTAGGGACATGTTGAATGAAACTTACTACTATTAAGGGCCCTTTTACAAATCAGTGCTTCCTCTACTGACTGGTGGAGCCCAAAGGTTGCACTTCAAACATCAAAGGGCCACATGTGGCCCTCAGGGCGCAGGTTGGGCAACAGGGCGTAGTGTCTCTCCAAGATTCGGGAATGGAGGTTTGTACCCAAGTGTTGGTTCAGCAATGCGTTCTCAAAATCTTGTTCACAGCAGCCTGGGTGTGCTGCTGTATACATTGGTTACAGTAAGAGGCTCCCTTCAAGGTTTTTATCACACAGCTGTGAATAGGCAGTAAGGTTCTCCTAATAAAGGGTGTCCAACATGCACTCCGGACCCCTAACTAATGTTCCAAAAAGCTGGGCCACAAAGAGTGGATTAGGACCAATGGTTTCATATCCATGAGTCTTTTGCACCATTGAACATGGTAAACATCTTCTAGGATGCAACTGTCTTTTATTGCTGCCAGTTGTGGGCCTCTATGCCAGAAGAAGGATAAAGAGTAAGGAGCACAGGGCATCTGATAACGATCAATTAATAAATCACCAGGGTTCATTATGTTGGAGAAGATAACTGATCAACTTACCAATAAGATTACTTTTCCGTTCCTCAGTGTCACCTCCATGGGGTACCGGGAACCCATGATATCAACACTAACCAGTGATGTAACCTGATCAAAGAAGGAACACAACACAATCATTGGCGTATCTGTAAAAGTTCTTATTTAACTAGTTCATGGTATATCTAGTGGTAGTTGGTCTCATTCAACTGGAAGCATTTTGTAATCTCAAAAATCACTGTTTACCCAAACTGTTTATCCAAGTGGCTTCTTCAGGTTCCAATCCAAGTTCAGTTAAACAAGACCAATATTACTGGATACAGTCATTGGTTGGCATTTATCACCTTACAACTTCTGGTGGGTTTCTATTTTTTATTTTAACTTAACCCCTTCACACCTAAGGTTAAAACAAATATGAATGCCTAAGCACAATTTTGCAACTTTGACAAGTGTTAGTAAAAGCGTACATATCATCACAACTACTTTCTGCATCCAGGTGGATTATACCGTATTTTTTAAGGACAAATTAGGCTTTTATTTTGTGGTAAATGGTAATGGATATCTCCAGATTTTTTTATTATCAAAGGAAAACTGGCCCAAAATAACAAAAACATTTTTTTTTAATTTAGCTGTACATTTCTTGCTATAAAAAACCCAAAATAAATTTTCCTTCTCCTGATAATCGCAGTGATACCATATATGTGTATGTTAGGTGTTGTTTGTACCTGTAGTACAGCCTAGAAACAATAGGGCGTATTTTGCTTTTTTTAATCCTACCTAAAACACACTGACATTACAGTAAATGACACTGATACCAATTAAAAAAATTAAAAAAAATCCTGCCCCAAAAAATACTGACCCTGACCTTGACCCAAACATTAACCCTGGCACTGACCTAGATCAACCCATGATCTTGTTTTTTTCTGTATTTATTTTATTTTAGAGAGAGAGAGATTTGATGCCTCTGCCTCCTGTATTCAGAGAGAGAAAACACGGGGGCAGGCTTCACAGTGACTGATCATTATGATAGCCAATCAGAGGCTATCACAGCGATCGGATGACCTAAAATCGGGAGTTCCGGGTCCTGACCGTTAGTACAGGGCTTTCGGTGGGACTCCAGTCTCTGTGCTGGGAGCGCACCATGCAGTGCACTCCCAGCACAAAGACAGATATGCAAATATGCGGTCCCAGGGAAAAAAGCCCAGTGTAGTGGGGCCGCATATTTGCATACTCTCGGCGCCAAGCATTTTTTATGTTACACAGTTGTATTCCTATTTTATCAGTTCTACCAAAATTGTACATTTTTAACCAAGTATATTGGATAGCAACGGAAATATCCAAAATAAAGGTAACTACAAGTGTGTTTTGACATCTTGCACTTACAGGCTTGTGTTTTGTAAGCAATATTTAACATATGAATATCCTGCTAAGGACTAGAAACAAATGTTAGACCAAGGTAAGGGTACTTTTGAACAGGCCCATGCAGGAACATTTATTCCACTTTTGATAAATAATTATGAAATATGTGACCACGGGTTGAACTGCATGGACTGATGTATTTATTCAACCTTACTAACTGTGTAACTATGAATATTTTATCTTTACTATTTCCTGCCAGCAAGTATCACTCTAAGCATCTTTTCTTTACCAGGCTAACTCTAACTGCTTTGCTGAGAACTGAATAGCTGATGCTCAAAATAAACACACAGCTCAATACATTTTCTTGCTGTGTTCAAATAGGCACTGCACAGAGATTCATTAAGAAAACGATCATCTGTGCTCTGTCAGATTTTAAAAAACCTCTTAAAAAAATCTTAAAAAACAGTGTTACAGGTGCACCCAGTATTAAATATTGATTAAAACAATTATATAAATAATAAAACCATATATAACAGTTTAAAAAGAAAAAATATATATACAATCATGTTAATATATACAGCTTCCTTTAACTATAGTGTTTCGACAGTGAACACTTACATCGTGTAAATTTATGGTACCCCATAGCTCCCCCTGGAGAAGAAAGAGAGAAATACACAATCAAAGGCCATATAGTATAATAATGTACTTAGTATAGGTTTGAGCTGGCCTGTTGGGTCAGCGCACCAACTGCATCCATTGTTATTAATGCTCAAAGTTTCAAGCAAATTAAAAATATACTGGAACTTTTAAAGGGCTACACAGATGTGTTACACATACACATTGCATTCTATTAAAAATATTTTATTTTATTGAAAAAAGGAGACAAATATACATCTTTCCGTGGGAAGCCTACAAAGGCCTTGGAACATCTATAAAATGTATTATCTCACAAGACACCTTTCTGCTTAATACCCTGGTTATCCCACCCATCACAACATCACTTAAATCAAAGAGATCTCCTTTTAGTCTTCCAAGCTGATTATGGTGAAGGGTCTGAGTTGATTCAATGTGTTTCTTGAGTCAGTTGTCCCTGGAGTTGCCACCTCATCCCTTTAAACCCAAACACATATGAATTCCACGGGTTCTGAGGCTGATTTAATGCAGATAAGGCACCAAGTGAGTTTAATTACCACCTTAATCAGCCACAGAACCTGTGTAATTCATATGTGTTCAGTTTTCAAGGGATGAGGTGGCAACCCTAGTTCATCAGCAACTGTGAAATAGGTGAGCTGAACCGTTATGGCATCCAGTTCCCCTATACCCTCCAGGAGAAATCACATCAGAAGAAGATATAAGAACGAGGAGGCTTAACTGCCATCAAAATCTGAAGCTATTGACTAGAATTCTTTGATTAATATCTATATCACGTGTCAAACACAAGGCCTGGAGGGAAAATCTGGCCCTTCAGGCCATTTCATGTGGTTTTTGCACCCCTTCTGCAGCTGTGGCACCTCCACCTCTCTGCCCTCTACTTGTCTCAGCAGTTAGCAGCAGAGAGGAGGACAGAACTCCCTTGCCAGATTCTGAGCTTCTCCATGCAGCCACAGAGAGGCTCGTCTCTGCCCTCCCCCATCTCAACAGTCCGCAGCAGAGAGGAGGCCAGAACTCCTCCTACAGATTCTGTGCCTCGCTGTGCAGCCGCAGCACCCCTTCATCTCTGCTTCCCCTGGTTTCAGCATTCAGCAGACTCCAGCCCTCCTCTGGTCTTCTTCCAGACCATGCACTTTCTGCTTTCCAGCCCCGGACCCAGCTTCTTCCCTGCAGCAGCACAAGGTGGTAAGGGGGGTGCACTGTGGTGTAAGGAAGGATGTGGTACTCTTGACTTCTGATGATGGGGGGGACTCTTGACATCTGATGTAAGGGGGGTGGGGTGCTGTGAACATCTAGTCTTACAGATACAACCAGCCCTTCGAGGGCAACCATAATGCTGATGTGACCCATGATGTAATTGAATTTGACACCCCTTATCTAGATCCTTGGGTGTGGCATCCAAAGTATTGTCTGTAGGTGAAGTTCTTTTCTCTCCTTGTTCCACTCACGGCAAATAACCCTGTCCACATTCTTTTAATAAAAATGTTATTACTCTGTGCACTGACAAAACCTCTTATAAACCAAGAGACATCTGTGTTCCTTTCTGCTCATATATTTGTTTCCCCTTTCCATTCAAGTATGTCTGCAGAGCTGTATGGAGGATATTCTATCCATTAGATTAGTGTTTCTCAACCAGGGTCCCGTGGTATACGGTATATATGTTCCTGAAAAGATTTCATTTTTCAAACAGAATGTGATGTTTCGACAGATGTGCTTGGAACTCTCCAAGTCGAGAAAATGTGACCAAACAATGATGTAGTATTCCTTTTAATCCAATAAGTATCTAGATCCATGCATGCTATTCTTAACCACTTCAGCCCCGGAAGGATTTCACACTTTAGAACCAGAGCCCTTTTTGCGATTCGGCCCTGCGTCGCTTTAATTGACAATTGCGCGGCCGTGCGACGTTGTACCCAAACGAAATTTGCGTCCTTTTTTTCCCACAAATAGAGCTTTCTTTTGGTGGTATTTCATCACCGCTGCGTCATTTCTGACCGCCGCTATAAACAAAAGAAGAGCGACAATTTTGCAAAAAAAATCTAATTTCTCACTTTTGGCTAAAATACAAATCCAAAAAAAAAAAAAAAATACAAAAAAAACATTTTTTTTCATCAGTTTTGGCCGATTTATATTCCTCCTCATATTTGTGATAAAAAAAATCGCAATCGGCGTTTATGGATTGGTTTGCGCAAAAGTGGCCGCGTTTACGGTTGATGAGAATTAATTTCTGGGGTTTTTATTTATTTATTTTTTTAACTAGTAATGGCGGCGATCTGCGATTTTTAGCGGTACTGCGATATTGGGGCAGACATGTCGGACCATTTTGACACTTTTTTGGGACCATTGGCATTTATACAGCGATCAGTGCTATAAAAATGCACTGATTACTGTGTAAATGCCATTGGCAGTGAAGGGGTTAACCTGAAGGGGGCGCTCTAAGGGTTAACTGTGTTCCCTGGGCGTGTTCTAACTGTGGGGGGACTGCCCTAGCAGGGGAAGGGAAGTGATCACAGCTTCCATATAGAGGAAGCAGCCCTTCCCCCTCTCACATAATGGAGGTCCGTGTTTACTTACACGGACCTCCATTCTTTCACTCCGGGGGGGGGGCATCGCGGGTAGCCGGCGGAGATCGAGTCCGCCGCACCCGCTCCCTGGCCCCCCCTGGACACAGTCAGCGTGCGAGCGCGCCTCCGGCGGCACGCGCGCGCTCACAGTGCGCGATCTCGCAGCCGCCCTCGTATGATGGCGGTTTGCATTATCGAGCCACTTTGACGCCGTCAACCTGCGGTTGATGGTCGGCAAGTGGTTAAAGTGACCCTGTCACTGCACTTCCCGGGGTGTTGTGTGGGGCCAGCAGATACTTATCCATCAGGAAGGCGTGTGATTCGCCCCAAATGTATTTTGCACCAGGACAATGACCCCAAACATACAGCCAATGCCATTAAGAACTGTCTTCAGAAGAACAAGGAGTCCTGGAAGTGATGGTTTGGCCCCACAGAGCCCTGATCTTAACATAATCTGTCTGGGATTACATGAAAAGATAAAAGGATTTGAGGCGGTCTACATCTACAGAAGATATGTGGTTAGTCCACCAAGATGTTTGGAACAACCTACCTGCTGAGTTCTTTCAAAAACTATGTGCAAGTCTACCTAGGCTAGAAGAATTGATGCTGTTTTGAAGGCAAAGGGGGGTCACACCAAATATTGCTTTGATTTGAATTTCTCTTCTGTTCATTTACTTTCCATGTTGTTAATTGTTAAAAAATAAACTATTAACACTTCTATTTCTGAAAGCATTCTTCATTTACAGCATTTTTTCCCACCTGCCTAAAACTTTTGCACAGTACTGTAAACCAGTTCTAAAGTCATGGTACCTCTTTGCCATCACTCCCACGCATTTTGAAATAGGAGAGGTTCATCCCCTTGAGATTGAACTGGTATGTCCTCCAATGGAATTTCTGCATCAATAGAAAATAGAATATTCATAATTATCTTTGAACTTAAGATGAATGAATGATATTACATACATTTATGAATTAGTTTTGCCTCAGCTAAAGTTTTACCTGTATTGTTCTATGTTTTTTTCCAGGAGGAACATACAGCCCCAGGACCTCAGTACTATGAAGGCACAGTGATAATCAATAGGATGCTATGGAATTGATTTGCTAAAACTGGAGAGTGCAAAATCTGCTGCAGCTGTACAACAGTAGCCAATCAGCTTCTAACTTCAGCTTGTTCAATTAAGCGCTGACAAAAATGCTGGAGGCTAATTGATTGATATGCAGAACTGCACTACATTTTGCACTCTCCAGTTTTAGTAAATCAACCCCTATGCTGGCTGACATTGGCAATGTATGCAATTATTATGATTCTGGATCAGTTAAAAAATTCCCCAGAGCCCAATGAGTCTGGAGGACATAGGAGAGTGAACCAGAGGTGTTAAGATCCAGCTTTCATAGCCGCATGCCTCTTACACCTAAGACTTTCACATAAAAAGCAAGCATACCACATGGCTGAACCTCGAAAATTCAATTTGTTTTTTGAGATTGCATTTTAATATGCATAATTGTAAAGTACAAACAAAAATTGAGGAAAGAAACGTGCAAGATGAAACCTTAGTGAATTGCATTTTGGAAGTCCACCTGTGTGGTTTGCTGGCTTTCCATGTCAATGAGCTGTCACTGTTACTATTGGCTGTGCACACTCTTAAATGGCAGATGTTACATATAGAAAACTGAGCTGAGCCCAATGCCACCAAAGGGGAAGTCATAGTGGAGTGATATACAGGGTGGGCCATTTATATGGATACACCTTAATAAAATGGGAATGGTTGGTGATATTAACTTCCTGTTTGTGGCACATTAGTATATGTGAGGGGGGAAATTTTTCAAGATGGGTGGTGACCATGGCGGCCATTTTGAATCCAACTTTTGTTTTTTCAATAGGAAGAGGGTCATGTGACACATCAAACTTATTGGGAATTTCACAAGAAAAACAATGGTGTGCTTGGTTTTAACGTAATTTATTCTTTCATTAATTATTTACAAGTTTCTGACCACTTATAAAATGTGTTCAATGTGCTGCCCATTGTGTTGGATTGTCAATGCAACCCTCTTCTCCCACTCTTCACACACTGATAGCAACACCGCAGGAGAAATGCTAGCACAGGCTTCCAGTATCCGTAGTTTCAGGTGCTGCACATCTCGTATCTTCACAGCATATGGTTTTTTTATGGTTTTTATGGTCAGTAAAAACCAATACCGGGTGAGCTGCTCCTTCCAGGAGGTACCGCCATTCCTCCAAAGCTGACTTGATGGCCAGCAATTCCCTATCACCGACATCATAGTTCCAGCAAGATGGTGCACCACCACATTATGGGTGTCAGGTCCAAGCATTCCTAGATGGACAGTTTCCTGGAAAGTGGATTTGTCGTCGCGGGCCAGTTGAATGGCCCCCAAGGTCTCCCGATCTGACCCCCTTAGACTTTTATCTTTGGGGTCATCTGAAGGCAATTGTCTATGCTGTGAAGATACGAGATGTGCAGCACCTGAAACTACGGATACTGGAAGCCTGTGCTAGCATTTCTTCTGCGGTGTTGCTATCAGTGTGTGAAGAGTGGGAGAAGAGGGTTGTATTGACAATCCAACACAATGGGCAGCACATTGAACACATTTTATAAGTGGTCAGAAACTTGTAAATAACTCATGAAAGAATAAAGTTACCTTAAAACCAAGCACACCATTGTTTTTCTTGTGAAATTCCCAATAAGTTTTATGTGTCACATGACCCTCTTCCTATTAAAAAACCAAAAGTTGGATTCAAAATGGCCAACTTCAAAATGGCCGCCATGGTCACCACCCATCTTGAAAAGTTTCCCCCTCACATATACTAATGTGCCACAAACAGGAAGTTAATATCACCAACCATTCCCATTTTATTAAGGCGTATCCATATAAATGGCCCACCCTGTACTTGCATGGATATGGACAGATGGTGTCAAAGGGAGAGGCGGTTCAGATCCAAGCAATAGTTGGTCCGAGCAGAAAGTAGTGTGGACAGTATGAGCAGAAGATGGTTAAAGTGGAATATATGGTGGGGTAGGTAGAGTTGAGTGTGGACAAAATGAGAAAAAGGTGGTGAAGGTGGGATAATGGTGAAATAGGCACAGTGCACAGTAGATAGGATGGAAGAAAGGTAGAGTGGAAGGTGGTTAGAAGGATTCAGATTTGAGCAATAGTAAGTCTTACCAAAAAGCAATGTGGGCGAGTATAGGTGGAAGCTGGCTAAAGTGTAGGAAAAGCCCGGATTCTATCTTAAATGCAGATAATATAACAAGATACTTATAGGTAAATTTGATCCAGGGAATATCTGGTTGGATCAGGAAGGAATTGTTTTCCCTTTCAGGAGCAGGTATTGGATAGTGTATGTACAATATCTCACAAAAGTTAGTACACCCCTCACATTTTTGTAAATATTTTATTCTATCTTTTCATGTGACAACACTGAAGAAATGACAC
Organism: Glandirana rugosa; assembly: GCA_018402905.1. Taxonomy (NCBI): domain Eukaryota; kingdom Metazoa; phylum Chordata; class Amphibia; order Anura; family Ranidae; genus Glandirana; species Glandirana rugosa. The sequence goes on along the minus strand of BLSH010546119.1, from coordinate 1,367,737 downwards.
TTTGCTACAATGTAAAGTAATGAGTGCACAGCTTGTATAATAGTGTAAATTTGCTGTCCCCTCCAAATTTGCGGGCACCCTCCAAGTGTCAATATTTTGTTCGGCAACCATTATTTTCCAGCACTCAACCCTCTTGGGCATGGAGTTCACCAGAGCTTCACAGGTTGCCCCTGGAGTTCTCTTCCACTCCTCCATGATGACATCACAGAGCTGGTGGATGTTAGAGACCTTGCGCTCCTCCACCTTCCGTTTGAGGATGCCCCACAGATGCTCAATAGGGTTTAGGTCTGGAGACATGCTTGGCCAGTCCACAGTGGCGGCTGGTGACGTTTTAGGATAGGGGGACCCCTCCTACTTCTAGTAAGCCCCACCCCTTATAGAATCCACCCACTCCGTCCCCTGTATTCCACATACTGTGTCAGGAGTACACAGCTCAGCATCACAGGACACAGTATACAGCTTAGCATCACAGGACACAGTATACAGCTCAGCATCACAGGACACAGTATACAGCTCAGCATCACAGGACACAGTATAATGCTCAGCATCACAGGACACAGTATACAGCTCAGAATCACAGGACACAGTATACAGCTCAGCATCACAGGACACAGTATACAGCCCCAGCATCACAGGGTACAGTATACAGCTTAGCATCACAGGACACAGTATACAGCTCAGAATCACAGGACACAGTATACAGCTTAGCATCACAGGACACAGTATACAGCCCCAGCATCACAGGACACAGTATAATGCTCACCATCACAGGACACAGTATACAGCTCAGCATCACAGGACACAGTATAAAGCTCAGCATCACAGGGCACAGTATACAGCTTAGCATCACAGGGCAGAGTATACAGCTCAGTATCACAGGTGGGGTAAATTGCAGCCAATATCACAGGTGGGGGTAAATTGCAGCCAATATCACAGGTGGGGTAAATTGCAGCCAGTATCACAGGTGGGGATAAATTGCAGCCAATATCACAGGTGGGGGTAAATTGCAGCCAATTTCACACGTGTGGGTAAATTGCAGCCAATATCACAGGTGTGGGTAAATTGCAGCCAATATCACAGATGGGGTAAATGGCAGCCAATATCACAGGTGGGGGCAGTTTGCAGCCAATAACACAGGTGGGGGCAGTTATGCAGCCAGTATCACAGGCGGGGCACTTATGCAGCCAATAACACAGGTGGGGCAGTTATGCAGCCAATAACACAGGTGGGGCAGTTATGCAGCCAGTAACACAGGTGGGGGCAGTTTGCAGCCAGTATCACAGGTGGGGTACATTGCAGAGACCCCCCCCCCCACACTTACACCATCCAATAGGCAGGCAGGATTGTTGCAGAGTTCGGTATTCAGAGAAGCGGGCTGAGTCTGCAGAGATTCGGAATGTGGAGAGCAGGCTGTCCCCCCCTCGTTGGTCACCGGGCGGTCATGGTCTCTGTGGGAGCGGGAGTCACGTCCGCTGCCACAGTGACCTGCCCCCGGCCACCGCATCCAATCACAATGAGCCACAGGCTCAGGGCAGCCAATCAGCCTGTGTGTGTGCGCCTGTACAGCGCACACACATAGACATCAATGGCTGACCAATAGGCTCACTACTTGGCTGTCAAGGAGCTAAAAAAAAAAAAAAAAAAAAAA
>BLSH010546119.1:1333402-1346139 GCA_018402905.1 Glandirana rugosa | reverse complement strand
TATTCCCCCCCCCCCCCCCCTTTAAACCACTGCAACCCCTTCTGCCATTGTACCCATTTTAATCTCTGCAACCCCTTCCACCATTGTACCCTTTTAATCTCTGCACCCCACTCTATTGTGCCCCGTTCCACCATTGCATTCCTTTTACCTCTGCAACTCCTTCCACAATTGTACCCATTTTAATCTCTGCAACCCCTTCCCCCATTGCACCCCTTTTATCTCTGCAATCCCTTCCACCATTGCACCCTTTTCACCCCAGCACAGCTCACCTGAGAATTCAGGAATCCCATTCCTGCCGCAGAGCACATTAGGCAGCGAGTGGAATTTGGAGTGGATCCAAATGATGCTGTGAACATTTAAAGCTGCCCACAGGCCCAGGACAGGGAACTGAACTAATGCCATTTACAACATAGTAAGTTCAGTGGCTCATTTTGGTTTTATAGATCAGATGGGAATATTTAAACAACTGGGTTATCCATCATCTTAAAATATGTATAGGTGCTAGAGGTTGCAGAGGTGGAAGTTTTGTGCCTACTTGAGGGAAATAAACTAATTGTAAATATACAGTATCTCACAAAAGTGAGTACACCCCTCACATTTTTGTAAATATTTTACTATATTTTTTCATGTGACAACACAGAAGAACTGACACTTTGCTACAATGTAAAGTAGTGAGTGTACAGCTTGTATAACAGTGTAAATTTACTGTACCCTCAAAATAACTCAACACACAGCCATTAATGTCTAAACCAATGGCAACAAAAGTGAGTACACCCCTAAGTCAAAATGTCCAAATTGGGCCCAATGTGCCAATATTTTGTGTCACCAACATTATTTTCCAGCACTGCCTTAACCTTCTTGGGCGTGGAGTTCACCAGAGCTTCACAGGTTGCCACTGGAGTCCTCTTCCACTCCTCCATGACGACATCACAGAGCTGGTGGATGTTAGAGACCTTTCGCTCCTCCACCTTCCTTTTCAGGATGCCCCACAGATGCTCAATAGGGTTTAGGTCTGGCAGCATGTTTGGACAGTCCATCACCTTTACCCTCAGCTTCTTTAGCAAGGCAGTTGTCATCTTGGAGGTGTGATTGAGGTCGATATCATGTTGGAATACTGCCCTGCGGCCCAGTCTCCGAAGAGAGATGATCATGCTCTGCTTCAGTATGTCACAGTACATGTTGGCATTCATGGTTCCCTCAATGAACTGTAGCTCCCCAGTGTCGGCAGCACTCATGCAGCCCCAGACCATGACACTCCCACCGCCATACTTGACTGTAGGCAAGACACACTTGTCTTTGTACTCCTCACCTGGTTGCCGCCACACATGCTTGAGACCATCTGAACCAAATAAGTTTATCTTGGACTCATCAGACCACAGGTAATGGTTCCAGTAATCCATGTCCTTATTCTGCTCGTCTTCATTAAACTGTTTGCAGGCTTTCTTGTGCATCATCTTTAGAAGAGGCTTCCTTCTGGTCCGACAGCCATGCAGACCAATTTGATGCAGTGTGCGGCGTTTGGTCTGAGCACTGACAGGCTGACCCCCACCACCCCTTCAACCTCTGCAGCAATGCTAGCAGCACTCATACGTCTATTTCTCAAAGACAGCCTCTGGATATGATGCTGAGCACATGCACTCAACTTCTTTGGTCGACCATGGCAAGGTCTGTTCTGAGTGGAACCTGTCCTGTTAAACAGCTGTATGGTCTTGGCTACCATGCTGCAGCTTAGTTTCAGGGTCTTGACAATCTTATAGCCTAGGCCATCTTTATGTAGAGCAACAATTATTTTTTTCAGATCCTCAGAGAGTTCTTTGCCATGAGGTGCCGTGTTGAACTTGCAGTGACCAGTATGAGAGAGTGAGAGCGATAACACCAAATTTAACACACCTGCTCCCCATTCACACCTGAGACCTTGTAACACTAAATAGTGGCATGACATTGGGGAGGGAAAATGGCTAATTGGGCTCAATTTGGGCATCTTCGCTTAGGAGTGTACTCACTTTTGTTGCCAGCAGTTTAGACATTAATGGCTGTGTGTTGAGTTGTTTTGAGGGGACCAGAAATTTACACTGTTATACAAGCTGTACACTCACTACTTTACATTGTAGCAAAGCGTCATTTCTTCAGTGTTGTCACATGAAAAGATAGAATAAAATATTAACAAAAATGTGAGGGGTGTACTCACTTTTGTGAGATACTGTAATGAAGACATCTTTTCTAGCACAAAAGTTTCAAAACTATAAATACAGCTAAACTGGATTTGCAACGTTTCATTCTTCGTGTGTACTTATAATTTCCCCTAAGATGCTGACTGACCATCCCCTAAACACAGGCAATGAGAAAGCAGATTTAACTATCACAGGGCAACATTTCACTGGTCCAATATTAGCACGTTTATTCCTCAAGAAAATAAAAAAAGACTATATATAGATGAAAATAAAATCTGAAGACAAGACTACATGTCCACTTTGGTCTTCACTGGAATTGTTCCAAAAAAGCAAAGAAAACTGAATTTAAAGGGTCACTCCACCTTGAAATCTGTCACTTTGTTAATTCAGGGCAAAAATAACAGGTTCTCTTGATACGGCACCCCCTAACCACTGACATTAACCTTTTGTGCACTCCCTCGCTACTGCATCCATCTGTCAGAATTCTTGAAATTACTTTGTGCTTCCAGATTTAAGGCAGTATGCAACTTTCCCTCCTTCCTCCCAGGATGCAGTGCTCAGACCTGGACAGCCAATCGCCAGGGTGAACACTGTCACATGGGGGAGGGGAGAAGGTCACCAACCCTGTGTAAGCTCTATCACACACAGACAAGGAGCTTGCACATGGATCAGACACAAGACTCTTGAAAGAATAGAATCAGTGGGTGGAGTGGGAGGGGGTGACCAAACAAGGGAAACTAAGGACCAGCTGCACTCGGATGACATCAGCAATGATAAAACTTTATTGTTCTGAACAATGAACACAGAAGGTCTGTCAAGATTCTCCTCACCTGACATATTTCACCCGGAAAGGGCTTCATTATAGCTCTTCGACTAAAGCAGGCCAAGTCAGTTCAGCAGGGATCAGCTGAGATTTGAACCATGTATGGGCAGGCTGTTTGTACCCAAGTTGAACGATCGACCAACTTGGGTACAACCAGCATGTTGATTTTGCATGCAAACACAGTTTGCAGGTAGAACACAATAGTTCAGTTTAAGGGATTTCCTCCATCAACACTGACTGTGTTGATGGGGGAATCAAGCAATTGGGTTGCAGAGAAAAAAAACAAAAAAAAACGCTCCTTCTATGGCTGGCTTAAGCGTCTTTCAGGTGAAACCCAACAGCAGTGAGGAGGGGCCAGGTGAACCTTCTGTGTCTATTTTCCAGAACAATAAAGTTTTATCATTGCTGATAAATTCCCCTCCGAGCTCCATGCGGCCGACACCTGTGCCATCAGACGGGGGCAGACTGTGGACTTGGAAGTGCAGGCCTCTCATGGTGCTTTAAGAAAACCTTTCATCTCTGGGAGCTAGTGGACTAAACACCCCAAGAACTCCAGCAGTAAAATCTCTGCAGTTCCCAGCTCCGCCCATCTGATTCAGTCATTAGAAGGGGCTCTCACTTTCTCTGTTGGATCTTTCTATTAATAAATAATGACAAGTGAGACTTTGTGGTATGGTGGAGCCGGAAACCTCAGTGCTAATATCACCATTGGAGTATCCAAGAGGTATAAAAAAAAAAACAGAGGGTAAATCAGCCCCAGCTGCCTAAATATCAGTTTAGCCCTTTAAAAGTGAACCCCACCCTAAACTATGACCACTGGTTGCTTGCATGAGCTTCTGGCTTCTTATACCTTTCTGAGGATTAAAGCCTAACTCCAGGAATACTATGACTTTAAATAGTTTGTCTGGACCAAGCTAGCCCAAACAAACTATTTCCTTTACTAATTGATGCAACGGCTCTGAGCGCTTTATGTAGAGTTAGCTACATACAGTATACAGCTCTGCATTCTCACAGCAGTATGGGGACTTCCCGTATTATTCTCGAGACAAAATCGAGTCAGGCAGAGCACTGCTCAGCCATTCACAAGAAGCCTGGAGTTTTTATGAATGAATAGAAGGCTTCCTCTGACTGGCTGAGGTGGAGAAGGTGACATCACAGGAAGCCTTGCGTTTTTATGAATGAATATAAGGCTTCCTCTGGTTGGCTGAGATGGAGAAGGTGACATCACAGGAAGCCTTGAGTTTTTATAAATGAATATAAGGCTTCCTCTGAGGTGGAGATGGTGATGGCATACACCCGCCTCTCCACGTCAGTCAATCAGAGGTTTTGTATTCAATCATAAAAATACAAGGCTTCCTGGGAATGGCTGAGGTGGAGAGGTGGGTAGATGACATCACCATCTCAACTTCATCCAATCAGAGGAAACCTTGTTATTCGTTCATAAAAATTCAAAGCTTCCTGTGACACCACCATCTCCACCTTAGCCAATCAGAGGAAGCCTTGTATTCATATATAAAGACTCAAGGCTTCCTGTGACGTCACCATCTCCCCCTCAGCCAACCAGATGAAGCCTTGCATTCATTCATAAAAATACAAGGGAATAACTGAGCTCATCCCAGCTTGATTTTGTTTCAGGAACAGGCCGGGAAGTTCCCGTACCTCTGCTGGGACACAGCATTGCATATTGTATGTAGCTGATGCTACATACAGTTTATACAATGCTGACAGCCACTGCATCAATTAGTAAAGGAACTAGCTCATTTCAGTCAGCTTGGTCCAAGCAAACTATTTAAAGTCATAGTATTCCTGGAGTTAGGCTATAAGAACCAAGTTTTCCTGACAGAAATCAGGCATTGTCCCTTCATGTCATTCTAAAACAAAGTGTCACTTTCCCACAATTGGATTTCATTAGTTGGGTATGTCTTTTAAAGAGACCCTGTCACTTTGCCCATTTGATGCTCACCCTTCCAGAAATCGCTGTATACTTCTTCCTCTACCTAAACTGGCACAAAAAACTCAGCATTTCCAGGTGACCTTCTCCTGTGTGAAAGCATTTGAGCATAGCTTCCAACTATTACACCGAACGCTGTCACATGGCCGAGGGGGCGACGTCAATGTTCCCTTTAGGTTAGAACATCAGCTGACACTAAATATTCAGGTGAAAGATTGCTGAAAAGAAATCAGTGAGGTGGGGTGAGAATAGGGGGAGGGGCTCTAATGTCAAAAACATTGAAACTTTGCTCTGTATCAAAAGAGTGACAGTGTCTCATTAACTTATGGTGAACCCTCTGATGATGACATTCCAACCACGCTGACTGGAAATGGAAGCAGTGTTATCTCTTTGCTGCAGTCCAGAGAAATGGAAGAAGTTGGCATTGGATTCCACTTGCCAGCAATCACTTAGAACTAAAGCATCACTTCTGAGTGGAGTTGTCCTTTAATAGACTAGAAAGCACAGTTAAAATAAAGAAAAAAAAAAAACTTAAGAGGTTGGGCCTTTTGAGTTTAACTTAGGACAAAGTTCCTCTGTGTCACAAGAGGAAGCAAAAGGTTAAGAAGGGATGATAAGATCTTGGTGACCTGTAAGAAGGAGGCTCCCCCCTCCATTGCAGGCGTTTTGCTGATATAAAAAGCAGATGATTCCCTTGTCAGTCACAGTGGTTAGTGCTTGAGGGAGTTAAAAGTCTTCAGGCTGGTTCGTGTTGGAGAAGGAAGAGGTAATGATGGCTATTTGCTGCGTAGAAGCGCTTTGTAGAGCGTGAATCCCACGACAGCGGCGACTGTGGCTCCCAGCGCCACACGCAACCAGAACGATGCTGTGCTGAGTTCGGTGTCATGGAGATGGCTGTAAAGGCAGGCAAGAGAAAGAAAGTCACTGTCAAGGGCTCTGGGAATTGACATGCTGATATGCATTTCACTATGGTAGATGTTTCTGCTCCACTTAACTGTTTTGTGACCAGAAGTCATAGAAACCTAGGTGCCCAGACTAATATTAGCAGTGTCCCTCAACTTGGCATTGTTGCCAATACTAGTCTGCCTTATTAAATCATATTGTTTTTTTTAGGACTTGTAAAGTTTTTCTTAGGGATGCTTCTTAAAATGTCCCTGCTCAGGTCACTATTTTAGACTGACAAATGGACAAACAATTACTTTTTTTCAAAAGCTGTACACTGTCTCCTTTATGACCTGTTCGCAACACTATGTTGCCGTAACACACCCTGCATGGTTACTGCAACCAATAAATACGGGATGGTGTAGTAAGATGGCGCCGCTTCTGATGACGTCTTAGTGACGAAAAGCATTTTACTTCTCTTAATAAAAACGGTTTGCAGATTATCACGTTTACACATCTATATATTCACTGTATTTTAGCAGCACCAGACCCACTTCCTCCTCAAACTCTTTACACTGTACATGCTGTGATGCGTTAAAGCCATTCTAAAGGTTGAAATGTATTTACTAAAATAACAAACATGTTATAATTACCTGCTCTGTGCAACTGTTAGGCACAGAGCAGCCCCAATTCTTCTCTTCCGGTGCTCCTGGCTCCTCCTGCCTACTGAGTGCCCTTATAGCAAGCCGCTTGCTATGGGGGGCACTCATGTTGGCTGCAGATGAGCGCAGTGCTGGATTGAGATCAAGCTCAGGTAAGTATTTCAGGGGGCTGGGGGGTAGCTAACATGGAAAGGTTTTTTTACCTTAAAGCAGAGAATGCATTAAGTTAAAAAAAAACAAAAACTTTACCTTTACAACCACTTTAAGGTCTCATTTATTTAGAATGTCCCCCCAAAGCATCTACAGAACACAACTGCACTACAGCCTAGAAAAAAAATAGAGCAGGATCGATTTCTCTTGCATTGGGACCCATTCAGGGCTGACTGACACCATTACATTGAATCCCTATGACACATGTTAAAGCGTGATGAAGTACATGTGTTATCACCACTCAGTCTAGAGAAAGTGGTCCCCAGGACAGCTGCAGTTGTCATTGTCATGCTTTATTTATGAACAAAACCATGGGATGACTGTGTCATAGCTCCAGGTCTCCACTGACAACTGGGAACCAATCCGTCTGGTTCCTGATCATGTGATCACCCTGTTAGCTGCCAGTGGAAGGGTCTTACAGTTAGGAGGGAGCAGGAGTGCATACTGTTTGCCATAAAAGGGGAAGGTAGACTATGGGGGTATTTACTAAAGCTCGGTTCACACTGCTGTGATGGAAAAGTAGTGCGACTGTGCCCTGTGACTTCCTTCCAACTTGACCCGACTTGGATGCTATCTAGGAGCCTGTATAAGGGCTGTAGTTTCACCCAAGTAAAGCAGGAACCTTTTCTAAGCCCTTGTTCACACTGCCACGCGACTTTGAAACCAACATCCCTGCGCGACTTAATTGTGGCTTGCATACACTTTAACAGAAGTCAATGCAAGTTGTGTTGAAGTTGCACCAAAAGTAGTGCATGAACTGTTTTCTATGTTGGAGCGACTTGAGTTGCACCAATTAGAACGGTTCCGTTACCTTTAATTGGGCCTGACTTGTCATGTGACTTGAACTCTCAGGTCTCTTGACAAGTCGCGGCAGTGTGATCCAGGGCTGAAGTCGGAGTTACTTGTGTAGTATCTGTTAAAACGGCTGTCCTAGGGAAACATTGCATTTGACATGTCATGTGACTTGGGGTCTCATAAATCGGATCGCAGATCACAGCAGTGTGAACCAAGCCTAAAGTGGAGCGTGCTAAATCTGGTGCAGCTCTGCATAGAAACCAATCAGCTTCCAGGTTGTATTGTCAAAGCTTAATTGAACAAGCTGAAGTTGGAAGCTGATTGGCTGCCATACACAGCTGCACCAGACTCTGAGTGCACCAGGTTTAATAAATCTGGGACATCATGCAGAACGTAAATCTACAGTTTGTACAAACTGGGGAATCTCTGTCCTCAGTCTCTTTCTCTGTCTTACAAGTGAGACATTTCACCAAAGCCCCCCAACAGGGCTCGTAAAAAAATAATAAAAAAAATAAAATAATAATAAACTGCGGACACCAATCTCTGTCCTACTGACACTGTCTACTACCCTACTGCTATATATATATAATGTTTGAGCTTTGGGGTGCACACCCTAATGCAATAGGCTGCGCACTCCTTTGTCCCTGGGCCAGATACTCACGGGAAGGCAGCAGCTGCAGCTATCTTGTTGTAGATGGTTTTGTCCATGGTCCCCATGCAGCTGAAGTGGTAGGGAGGCGGCAGGCGATGCTTGTGACAGAACTCAGAGGGTGATATCCCATGCTGCTGCTTTACCTCGCCTAGGTCCCATTTACACCCCACAAACATGCAAGGCGTCTGACTCTCCATGTAGTGTTGCTATAAAAGGAAGGATACACAGATGAGTTGACAAGGCACATAGGTGACCCTACCTGGGGGAATTCAGTATTGAATGTTTTTTCTAAAAGGACATTACTAAAGTTAAAGTTTACCTAAACTAAAGAGAAAAAATGTAATATATTGATGCATACCAGTCCTTAGAAGTGGTTTCTGGATTCGTTTTCTCTATTCAGGTTTTTTCCTTTATTTCACCTTGTAATCCTACCACTAACACACTTCCTGTCCTAGGTTAACAACACTCACCACCATACTGTATCTATGGAGGAGCAGCGTTATCAACCTAGGACAGGAAGTGTGCAGGGCCTACAGGGCACCTCCCCCTATTCCTTTCTCCATACAGTAAAATGTTCTGTGTTCTTAAAGCAGGCCATACATGGATCCAAATTCAAAGGGTTCAGAAGGGACAGGCAGAATTTCAGTCCATGTGTGGCCACTGCTGTTGAACAGAAGTCAATCTACCGATCAACTTCTGTTCAACCACCCTGTTGGTATATTTTTGCTCAACCGGCACCATAGGCAATAAGCTGCAGCGCTGATCTGTGTACTTTGATGGCGGAGAAGTCACCCTGCTGTCAGAATACAAAGACACAATTCAACCCGCTGGCTGAACAACAATAAAAAAGGAACTGACCCAGATATGGCCACCTTTACATACTTCCTGATAACATTGCTTGAGATAACACTGTAATGTGTACAGGGAAGCACTGGATTTATGCCAGAATCAATATGTATGATTTGCTCCTATTGAACAGATATAACAAAACACTTTTAGGCCTCATACACACGGGCGTATCTAAAAAAATAAACAACACGTCAGGTCCGACGTCAAGGAAAAAAAGTCGACGTTTTTCGGCGTTATGCATTGGCGTTTTTGAGAGTTAGTGCGCGTCGGCGTCAATAGGCGTTTTTTAAAAAAAATCATCCCTCTGCTATTTTTCAACCTTAAAACGTCGGCGTCAAAAAACGCCGGTACAATATTAGGTGGCGTTTGTTGGCGTTTTGTGGCGTCGGCGTCAAAAAGTTACAGCCTCAGAACGCGATGGCCATGGGTTCTACTTTCTGCTCACTAACGCCGACGCCACCTACAGCTCAAAAAACGCCGACGTTTTTATAGGGCCATTGACTAACATGGAGAGCTGCAAAAAACGGCAGAAAACGCCGGCGTCAAAAAACGTCCGTGTGTATGAGGCCTTAATGTGAAGTTTATTCCCTTACCGCCTCCCCCGGCATCCCTTTATCTGGGATATTACGGCAGAAAGACCGGAAGGTCTACCTAATCATGTGGCAACTGTGATTGACTGTCACATTGGTCACATGATCGTGTGTCGGGTCCTGCTGGCTCCTGATCATCAGTATACACCAAAAGCTGTGTTTAAAAATTGGGTCTCTGTACTGGTAGCAAGCTCTGATCACAGAAACCTCTGCTGCTAATAGATGCATATGTGCAGCATTTGTCGCATATATGCGTTACGTAAGTGGCAAGAGGTTAACAGACCAAAAGGGAGCAAATAAGACAAGTTCATTATTAGATACTAGGATTGAAAGAGAAAAATCTATATTCAAAAATAGCTGGACTTTGTGGGCACAACAAAGGATGAGATAGCACTCAAAATGAATATACTTTATTACAAATCAGGTTAAAACAATGCACATACAACAAATAAACATAAAAAACACCCTCTTGGAGAAAGGTTGAGCATTACCCATAGGACCAAGAAAAAGCAGCCGACTGGGGACATGCTATCTGGGGACAAAAGAGAGGTACTTTCCTCAACTGGAACCCTAATTCAGGGCAAATGGTGCTAACAGTCACCGTGTGGAGGATCCTCCTTTGGCGTACATTATAGATACAGGAGAGACATGCAGCCAGTATATGGCCTTAAAGTTCTGGGTTTACACATTCCCAGTACGGTCACATCTACCCATCCAGGAAACCTCCCCCCTAGACCCATTACACTTTCCATCTTATGTCCTGTCGGCCCAGCCATGTGAAGCTGGACGCTTCCGTTTATAAACATCATACCCGTTATTACATCACTGGTGGACGACATTACACCTACTTACCTTTTCTCTTTCCCTTTTGGGACAACATTGAAGAGTTATTTGGAGTCAATTACAAGCGGCTACTACGGGCTCTTGCCGTCGCTACAAGCTTGCACACTATGTCTTCCGGCTCCTTTCTTCACTGACTCAATTATTCCTTGAGTCATTGTTATTTGTTGGCTATACCCCAGCTCCTCCTCTACAAAGGCTGAACAGCACCCATCCCATTGTGTCCTGAAGAGACTTTATTTAAAAAGCAAAACGCGTTGACAGACCAAGATGGAGGACTTTATTGGTCAATACTAGTAATCCACATACATACACTATACTAAACAGACTTCCAAGACCCCACCTCCTGTTTGTCTTGGCCCTATGGGCAGTGCTTAACCTTTCTCCAAGAGGGTGCTTTTTATGTTTATTTGTTGTATGTGCATTGTTTTAACCCGATTTGTAATAAAGTATATTCATTGTAATAGTGCTATCTCTTCCTTTGTTGTGCCCACAAAGTCCAGCTATTTTTGAATAGAGATTTTTCTCTTTCAATCCTTGTATCTGATATTTGGATGGTGGCATGGTGAGGGTCCTCCTCTTCTAAAGTTCATTATTAGGGTTAAGAACTTTAAATTGGTTGTGAACCCTCACATATACCCAGTGAAGTGACTGGCCTCAGGTGATACATAGAGATGAAACAAGTCCTCCTACAAAAGCTGTACCTGTTTATCTGCAGCCTTCTTTTCTCAACATTTATTCAAAGTCCCGCTTGTGGGAGCTTTCAGAAAACAGGGGGAGGAGAGCTGAAATGTAGAGCTCAGTGAGAGCTCCCCCCCCCCCCTTTCACACAGCACACAGGAACAGAGTTGAGGCTGTCAATCATAGGCTGTGTGCTAGAGCTGCCTCCCCTGTCACCTTTTTTTTCTTGGTGTCAGGAAAACTTTCAGAAGTGACTCATGCTGATAGAGGAATGAAGCATCAGTTGGGAAATAACACTTAAAGAGTTCTGGCCGCCCCTTTAAAAATTGAAAGTCAGCAGCTACACATACTGTAGCTGCTGACTTTTAACATTAGGACACTTAGCTGTCCTGGAGTCCAGCGATGTCGGTACAGCAGCCCTTGTTTACATCGGCTGTCGGGTGCTGCCGCTGCCATTGCTGATAAGGTAACCCGGCAGTGTAGCCTTTTGGCTTCACGGCCAGGTCCTTACTGCACATGCGTGAAGCGCGCTGCACTCTCTCACTGGCCCAACGGAAGGGCAGGAGGGGCCCAAATATGTGACGTACTTCACCTCGGCCTGGTCTCCCGGAAGTGGGGACAGGGTACCTGTCAAAAACAGGTACCCGCTCCCCCTCCCCCGAAAGGTGCCAAACGTGACACCGGAGGGGGGAGGAATCAGATAAGCGGAAGTTCTACTTTAATGATCTGGATTGATAAAAGTACACACTATAGAGGGATACTGTCATAGTCCATAAGGTGGCTTCCTTCGCCATGACTGATGTAAGGACTCACCTTGTATATACTGGCACAGTAGTTGAAGGATTTGGGGTCACTGACATCATACATTAAACAGGCCACATCACAGGCAGCATCTGACTGCTTCAGGAAATCCGTATCCACATCCACCTCAAATAGCTAGGGAGAGAGAACACTTTAAAGGGGTGTCTGAATCTTGCTTAAAAAAACTTTCAATTACCTACAAATGCACATCAATAACAAATAAGTCCCATCACCCATGACAATGGCCTTTAACCTCCTTTGCATGTGGCTGCCAACAGGGCCGTCTTAATGAGCGGGCACAGCTGGGCACAGCCCAGGGGCCCCATCTGCATGGGGGGCCCTTATATCTCTGTCTTGTCATCCCACTGTATAAAAAAGTAAACTGCAGTAACTTCCAGCTCAAATCGAATACAAAGCACAGCCAGGGATTGACCAGCAAGCCTGCTGGGTGTGCTCTGTGAAGCTGCAGCTGTCAAATTCACGCTGTGATGTCGGGGATGGGCGGGGCTGCTACCAATACCCTCCCCTTTGTCATTCACTCATCCTATAGGGAAACAGCCCGCGCTAATACAGACTGCAGTGTTTACAGTTTTTTTTTTTCCGGCTGTGTGGAAGCCCTGCATGGCTTCTGAAAGCTCTCCCCCACGGATCGGATCGTAAAGCTGCCTCCCTGCTGTGCACTGAGAGTGGGGACAAGTGCTGCTCTGTGCAGCCGTCGAAGTGTCTCGTGTAGGTCGTCCGAACGACCGGTTAGGGACCGACACGAAACATAAGTTAAACTCGACCTTCAATGACGTCAAATGAAAAAATATGTCACCCTACTGTTCTGT
>BLSH010546119.1:1312247-1330229 GCA_018402905.1 Glandirana rugosa | reverse complement strand
CTTTTTCAGTTGACAGCAGTCACCACTCCCGCACCCTCCATAGTGAAACATGCCAGTGAGCGCTGGGGGGGGTAGAGCAGAGAACCAATGACTGACAGCCCCTGCTCTCTGCTCAGAGTGGAGGGAAGAACTGAGCGATCAGCAGTGTTTGATCACTCCTTTTCAGCGCAGAGGCAGCGGGGGAGGGATGCAGCATCGGATCAATGCTGTATCCACCTTGGTAAGTATAATATTCTTTTTTTTTTAAAGTCCATACTTCTTTTTTTAAACCTTGGTACACACGGTTTTGTGTTTTCTAATGAAACTAAAAAGCCATGCCAATATGTAGCATTATTTAGCCACACTCGCTCATTGCCACCGCACGCATAGCACGCCGCAGGTCACCATCTCCCTGATAGGGGCCCTAGTGCATTGCTTTGCCCAGGGGCCCATGATATCATTAAGATGGCCCTGGCTGCCAAGTCATGGAAGACTTTGCATTATTCTGAGATGCCGAATGACATCTGAGCCTGTCAAAAGATGCCGGCACCTAGAGATCACCATACCGGCAGCAAACTTTCCTGTTAGACAGATAAGTGGAAGTTCCATTTTTGAGGGGAACTCCGCTTTAAAGGCTTGTTTTTTTTTTGCCTAGGGCAGGGGCCTCCAAACTTTCTAAACAATGGGCCAGTTTAGTGTCTTTCAGACTTAAGAGGGGCCGGCCTGTGTCCTTTGTGAGTAAAAAAGGTCCCGACATCAGTGGGAATATGCAATGCCCCATCTTTGGTGTCAGTGGGAGGAATTGTGCACTTTCGTTGGTGTCAGTGGGGGGGGGTATTTCTCATTGTTATTACCAGTGGAAGAAAAAGTACCCCAGAGGACATATAAAAGCAAGCAAGAGGCTGCAGTTTGGAGACCACTGGCTTAGAGTACCAGAGAAAATAACTTTTTACTTATGTTATACCTCACCCCTGCAGCCACCTCTTCTATGCAACTGGTCCCCCAAAGCCTCTTCTCTTTGGCGCTCTGGCTGGCAGTCACAGCTGTGATGACGCCATGTACAATAGAAGGACAGCAGTCCCACAATGTAAGTGAGGACACCAACTGCAAGCCCACCACCTGCAGCATAGGAGTAAATAGGAGAGCACCGGCTTCTGGAAGAGTGAGGGATAAGGCAGGTAAAAGTGGTATCCTAGGCATAAATGACCATTTAACCCTTGCAGTGCAGGGGAAGCCCTATTGCAAGGGTAACTTTTTTTCAGTTCTCCAAAGTTCAGCTTAAAGTAAGGTTGCAATAAATATTTTGGTGAGGGACGCAGCATCCTTTCAGGCCTGTGCACGTCTTGCAGACAGCGTCGGCTCCCAGATTCAGGTCAGGCTGCTCCTCTGTGGGATGACATAATTAAGCTGTCAATTAAAAGAAGAAGGAACGGGACCAGAGCGGTATACACTGCGGCCTTGGGATTGCAGACAGAAGCTGATGTATTTTCTTCTAACGCAAACATGACAATCTGACTTCTAAAGAGATGAAATAATATTTCTCTTGCTGTATATGTTCCATTTCACCTTCTTCCTAGGACATATGAACAAGACAATCTGTTCCTTTATATCAGTGTGTCCCTTCTGTACATTACTGAAATACTGTCACTGGGAAATCTGTATCATGCTTTATAACTGTTATATATTAGTGAAGGAGCAAACTGTGCAAAGAGGAAAAGAAATAAGGGTACTAAGAATGGTTATTATGACCCCACTTATTTGGAGATATCTTTAGTACCCATGAAATCAAAGGACAAGATGTCAAAGATTTCTTTGTAAACCTAATGGGACATTTCTCTTCTACTTACAGTGGTTGTAAAGGCTGAAAGTTGTTATCTCAATGCAATTCCAGTGATGTGCTGTGGCTCTCTCCCTGCTCATTGGCTCCTGCTGTTGTCAAACACAGCCAGTGAGGAGGGATGCGGGGCCAAGCCAAGCTCTGTGTGTCAATGAACACACAGAGCCAGCTTGGGAGCGAGCCTGCATGAGGGCCCCCATAGCAAGTGACTTGGGGGGGGGGGGAGCCAGGAGCGCCAGTGGGGGACCCCAGAAGAGGAGGATTGGGGCCACTCTGTGCAAAACCCTTACACAGAGCAGGTGAGTATAACATGTTTATTATTTAAAAAATAAAAATGAAGGTTTCCAATCACTTTAAAGGGAAACTGCCCTTTAATTTAAAAAAAATGTACATGTAGTTAGTGTATAATAAATGTGGTCATTTAACCACTTCACCCCGGGATGCCGTCATATGACGTCGCTGACTTGAGAGGTGATATCTGAATGGTGCCTTCAGCTACAGGCACCATTCAGATATAGTTTTTTTTCTGCCGGCTATTCTCTCCAAGATAAAAGTGGTCTTAGCGGCAGATTCACCAGAAGATCACTTTTATTGGTGGCAGGAGAGGTGTCCCCCCCCCCCCCCACCCTGCCACTTTCCCATCATCTCTGCCCCTTACCGGACCACTGGCAGCGGCGGAGATGATCGGGTCCGTTCCCCCCCCTGCACAGGAAGCCGAGTGAGCGGAAGATGCCGCCCACTTGGCTCCATAACATTGCAGGACGGAAGCGACTTCACAAGCCACTTCTGCCCAATGCTCTTAAAGGGGATATTTGTTTTTTGAACCGTCATTTAAAAAAAAAATGTAACTGTAAATATGAGATCTGAGGTCTTTTTGATCCCAGATCTCATATTTAGGAGGTCCTGTCATGCTTTTTTCTATTACACGGAATGTTGTCCTCTCTCCATGACCCCCCACCAGCAGAACACAATAGCGCTGTGGGTGGCATTCCCTCATCCACACTAAAAATTGAATCATATATGGGCTGCTTAAGCCTGGTACACACCACTATTTTTTTTTTTTTGGATGAAAAAAAACTGACAGCTCCAGTCGGAGATGCTGTACTAACAATCCAACATTAGTACAGCAATCTCCCCTGCTGTTCTTTTGTGTTCTGACAGGCCCCCCCCCCCCTGGTCAGAACACTCCGGTCAGCGTGCTTACCCATTGGCAGAGGGAGCTGATCGGGAGCTGGTCGGCTACTGGTTTTCCAGCATGCTCAGCCGACTTCTGTTGGACCGGCTGCCTTACACACGGGCCGGACGTCGGACAGTTTTTATTGAACTGGACAATGTCGTCTGACATTGAGCTCTTGTGTACAGGGCTTAAAGCTCCAAGTTATCACATAACATAAACAGGGTTAAAGCAGTTGTATCCCCCTGTAGGTGATTTTTACTTATTATAGGCTTACCTGTATGTAAAATTAATATGCCTGCATGATTTAGGAGATATTCACTTTGCATGCAGCCACTGACGCCAGCGGCGCATGCGCAGTGAAGTTACGGCGAAGGTCTGGCTTATTCTGCCGGAACTTGCCGGAATGGAGGGCTCCTGCGCACACGAACCCGGAAGGAACCCCCGAGGAAACAGGTCAGCTCTCTCAGTGGGGAGCAGGCGGCCCTGTCAGATCTTCGTTCTGAGGTAGGTATTTCATAATGAGCTAGTATGCGGTGCATACTAGCTCATTATGCCTTTACCTTACAGGTTTTTTTATTTTAGGTGTACAAACTTTCTGTGTTCTGCAGTGCAAAAGGGATTGGTGGGCCAACCAAGGAATTAGGTATGTGCAGCTGGTAGACCTGGCACTCTATGAATGGAGGAGGCAGACCCCTTCAGATCAGCTTACGGATTTTCACTTTTACAGCCAAAGAAATCTAAATAATGCTGCTTTACTAATTACAACATTGCTCAGGTGGTGAGTCACGAAGACAGAGCCTCCCCATTAAGGCATCAGTTTAACCACTTGTCTTCTGGAAGGTTTTACACCTTCATGACCAGATCAATTTTTTGCTATTCTGCACTGCGCTACTTTAACTCGCAATTGCGCGGTCATGCAACACTGTACGCAAATGAAATTTATATCATTTTTTTCGCACAAATAGAGCTTTTGTTTGTTGCTATTTGATCACCACTGGGTTTATTTTTTTTCCATACAAATGAAAAAAGATTGCAAAAAAAATAGATTTTCTAATTTCTGTTATAAAATAATATCCAATTAAGTCAAATTTCTTCATAAATTTAGGCCAAAATGTATTGGCTACATGTCTTTGGTATAAAAAAAAATCCCAATAAGTGTATATTAGTTGGTCTGTGTGAAATTATAGTGCCTACAAACTATGGTATATATACTGGAATTAACACAGCTTTTAACCCCTTGACACTGGCTGCACACATATGTGCGGCCGCTTGGCAGGTGGGCCTTAACGCTGAGCAGCCACATATATGCGGCCCTGTTAAAACAACTTACCGCGCTGAGAGCGCGCTCTAAGCATGGCAGCCGGCGAGTATGGGAAAGCTCCTGATGCATACTTGCAATCAGGAGCTTTCTGATCACATGACCAGAATGCCCACCTCCACCTCCAGGCTTTTAGAACTCTTAAAGGGCCGGGAGGTGGTTAGCATGAACAGTTTAAGCAGCTCTGAGTTTATGCCTATCACATTTCTAGTGTGACTGTGATAGTGTGGCAGGCAATCAATGACTGACACTAACTGACACTAGCTTCTAACACTATCCGACATCGCTAGTGACACGTATACCATGATCAGCAATTGTAGCATACACTGACACTGTACTAATGACACTGGCTGGTTGACGGGGTGATTGGGAGGTCAATCAAAGGATTAACTGTGTGCTGATATTACTCACAGACTGGCTGGCTGTTTTTCCCTGAACTCAGCTCCGAATGGAAATTGAGATCAGGGAGAAAGAACCAGTCAGATCTGTGTTCTGTGTTTACGAACACACAGATCTCTGTGCTGTTGGTGGCCACAGCGATCAGCAGGTTCACAGCCAAAATCATTGGCTGCAAGCCTGCTGACAAACTGTGCCCAACCACAGTATGAAAAGCAGGGGGCGCGCGCCTATAAAGCAGGAAGTTCCCTCGCAACATAAGGGTACATCGCCGGGAAACAACAAAGCCACCGGCCAGCGGTAAATGTTAAACTGCTGGTTGGCAAGTGTTTAAGAATGTGAGAAAAACCATCAGTTTCTGTATTACAAAAAGGTAAAAATCTGCAGCAAGGTTTGTGAATATCCATTCAAGGCATAGAACAGACTTGAGTGGAAGTATCAACTAAAATAACTAGATAATTCACATCTTGCTTGCAATGGACATATACATTTTACATTTCCTGTGACACAGTGCTGAGGGACCATTTCATAACACAACACAACACAGACTAAATATAATATGAAAAAGCTGGTATTACTTACTATAAGATACTTTTCCTGCCCCCCAACCAGCACTGTGTTGATGGAGTAGAAGGAGGTTTCCCCACGGTTCCTCTGCTGCTCCTGAGGAAAGAGGCGATAAAAGGTTCACAGAAGGAGACATGAGGAACAGCCATATGGAATACACACCAACATGGTGGCTGGAAAGGACCAAAAGCTGACGGAGACCGACGAAAGGACACAGAAGGACAACAAACATAACTTAAAGAGATTGCAACGCTTCCAGTTTTTTCTTAATTAAAATAATAAACATGTTATACTTACCTGCTCTGTGAAAAAGTGCAAAGATCAGCCTGGTCCCCCTCATCTCAGGTCCTCAGCCAGCACTCCTGGATCCCCCCCCCCCCCCTTGCCGAGTACCCCCCCATAGAAAGTCGCTTTCTATGGGGGCACTCATGTAGGCTCAATCTCAAACCACCCTGCCTGTGTCTGTTGACACAGACAGCAGGGCTCGGCCCCGCCCCACGCTCCCTCATTATAGAATTTGATTGACAGAAGCCGATCCCTCATTATATGATTTGATTGACAGGAGCGGGAACCAATGTCTCCCACTGCTACCAGTCTGTCCAGTGAGGAGGGACAGAGCCGCAGCTCTTGGGCACAGTGCTGGATCAAGATGGGCTCAGGTAAGTATAAGGGGGGTCTGGGGGGAATACTCTGGCACAGAAGGATTTTTACCCTAATGCAGAGAATGCATTAAAGTGGTTGTAAGCTCGAAAAAAAATATATAAACAGTGTACCTTGTACAGCTAAGCATCAGAAGCCACCTGCCCCCAGTTTTGTAAAAAAAAGATGAATCCAGCATTGCCACCGATCGAACCTATTTTGCAGGCTTATGTGGGCACTGGGGAACAGAAATTACAGATTTTGTACAGTGATTTGCTTTAGACCTGTGGACAGCTGGCTGTCTTTTTGGGTGCATGCAGTGGAGGTTTACAACCACTTTAAAAGGTAAAAAAAAAAAAAAAATCTTAAGGCTTTAGAACCACTTTAAATTCATAGGCCAAGAAAATTAGAGGCTGCCCACAGACATGAGACGTAGGCTGGAGAAAACTACTTTGATAAACCACAGATTTAATTTTCTCCACATTGCAACATAAACAAGAATGCTCAGTAAAGATGGGGAAGGAGGTCAGGCATTTCAGGCAGCGGCTTTACCATGAGCAGACAAGTTATCTGATGTCTATTGCCACTATACATGGAAAAGAGGAAACCATAGAAGCGGTGACACAGCCATAAGCATGTATATATTCACAAACAGCAACTTTGGGTGGAACATCACCCAAAACCTGGTTAAGGGTTTGAACCCCTCTCAAGTTTTATTTGCTATCTGTGTCCTAGTTGTGAAGATTTTCCCTCACTTCCTGCCCAGTGGCACAGGAAGTGAGGGAAAACCGTTCCAACGGGTAAAAACACAAATAAAAACACTATTGCAACAGAAGAGATAGATCTGATAGGTTTGCAGTCTGCATTCCTGTTGGGTAGGACATCCCTCATTTCTCGTCCCAGTGATGGTGTTTACCAGGAATTGAAGTGAAGGAAAACGTGCATCTGTGTGTTTGTGAGTTACACAATAAACTTGCCTTTCCCCAGCTTACTCCCAACTACATTTAGCAGGGGGCGACGTCATCCTCTTTCCAGCCAGATCTTAGAGAATGTGAAGTTTCCCAAATCTGTAGGTGATCCTGCACTATACTGCGTGTATTCTCGCAAATTTGGGCTAATCAGCATTCCCCGGGATCTTGTTGACAGAAGATTACATCACTCGCTGCACTATGGGAGTCAGGAAAGGTGAATATATGATCTATTTTTCCCTTCACAAGCTCCTTTTTGTACTTTTATGCAGTGTTTAAAAAGGGGGGAGGACCACAATGAAGTGCAAAGTCTGTTTTAAAGGCAGCATACCCTTTTTTTTTCTTTTTGAGCGTTTCCCACCAACACCAAGAGAGGGAAGCTGGATAAAGAACAGGCCACTTACCTCAAGGCTCTGGCCAAGGAAGGACCGCAGGAAGGCCGACTTTCCTGTCCCTCGAGGGCCAATGACCTTACACAAGAAAACACTTCTCTGGGTCTGTCCCTTTTCCAGGTCTATCCTCTTTTCTCGGGTCACTGAGAAGAAGAAGAAAGAACAATGCTGTATGTTTGTTTCAGATAAATCTCTACACCGGGGGCTCCAAATGTTCTAAACTAAGGGCCAGTTTAACTGTACTTCAGACTTTATGGGGGCTGGACTGGGACCATTGGGAGTAGAAAATGTCCCGGCATCAGTGGGAGTAAATAATGCCCCATCTCTGATGTCAGTGAGAGGAATTGTGCCCCATAGCTGGTGTCATTGGGAGGAATTGTGCCCCATCAATGGTGTCATTGGGCGCCATAGTTGGTATCATTGGGAGGAATTGTGCCCCATCAATAGTGTCATTGGACCCCAGTGTTGGTGTCATTGGTAGAAATGGTGCTATCATCGCTGGAATCATTGGCAGGAATTGTGTCCCTCAATTGGTATCAGTGGATGAAATAGTGCCCCAATGGCCGGATAAAAGAAAGCAAAAGGCCAATGACACCAAAGATGGGGCACAATTTCTCCCACTGACACCAAAGATGGGGCACAATTTCTCCCAATGACAGCAATGATGGTGAACAATTCTTCCCACTGACACCAACGATAGAAAATGGTTTATTCCCACTGATGTTGGGATCTCTTCTATTACCAATGGCCACAGTCTGGCCCCCCTTAAGTTAGAAGGACAGTAAACCGATCCTTTGTTTAGAAAGTTTGGAGACCCCTCTAGTCCCTATAGTCATATGTTAAAGCCCAACTCCAGACACATTTTGTTGTTTTGGACAAAGTAAGGAAATTATAGAACCTCTTGTTTTTATTTGTAATGCATAGCCCCTACTGGGGACAAGAAGTACAGGGAAATCTCTCCAGTGGGGCCACGGACCACAACAAAACACATTTTCTGTAGTAGAATGGGGAAGCTTTAGAAGCTCTGTCAGGTTATTACTATCTGCGTCTTCCTGTCCCAATGAAAACCCTCATTTTATGTCTTGTTGTCACAGGAAGGACAGGAAGTGAGGTGAAATCTGCCCAATGAGGTCATGGAGAGCAATAGACGTTTGATAGAAAAGCTTCTATTCTATCCAAAATTTAAAAAAAGTTTTGGCTGAAGTTGGGCTCTAAGTTTCAGCCTTGTGCAAAGTGCTGTACTGAATGGACAAATACAGAGCTGAAATACTTACCTTTCCTGGAGAAAATGCTGCTCCAAGCTCCCTTCAGTGACTGTCGAAGCCCAGATATTTAGACGTGATCTGTATTGAAGGGGGCATGGAATAAAAATCAACTGGCTGACCCTCCTCTTCAGCAGAGATCATCTGATTAAATGTCTGGGCTTTTAATTCTGCGACCAGCACAGGTGAGAGATGGGAGCAGTATTTTCTCCAGGAAAGAAAAGAATTTATATTTATTGCACCTTGGATATCCTTCCCACCAGTGTTGTCAACAGCTTTATAAGTGTATACAGTACAGGTCCACTTTAAATCTTTCAACACTTAAATATCAGACGATCCCTGTGACTCATCCTAGATAATAAAAAGTTTTAGAAAAAAGTCACTTCTTGGTACAAAACGAAGGCGGAAGGCGGTGGTGACCCCACAGCACAGCATCAGCTGATGGAACTATCACGGTTATATTAACAAATGACACTTCCAGGGAGTGTGAAAGCAGTGTTACTTATATAAACTGGGCATTTCACTGCTGCATTGAATTATGGGAAGTCACTATCACAATTCAACAGAAAACTGTGAAATCAGCAATTCTGCTGAAGCAGTGAAGCAGAAGAGTGACTTTCTACTCCTATTAAACATGAACTTGGCATAATGTGATTGTAAATCTTTATTTTATTAAAATAACAAACATGTTATACTTACCTGCTCTGTGCAACATTATCGAACAGAGCAGCCCCAAACTTGCTCTTCTAGGGTCCCCGGCTGGCGCTCTAGGCTACTCCACTTCTCCTAGTGCCCCCATAGCAAGCCGCTTGCTATGGGGGCACTTGTGTGGGCTCAATCCCAAGCCGGGCTGTTTGCCTACATTGACACACACAGCACAGCTCGGCCCATCCCCCCGCTCCCTCCTCAGTGGATTTGACTGAGAGCAGCAGGAGTAGATGTACAGATGTGTACATCTAAGGGAGCCTGTCATGCAACACTGCATAATAACAGGGTTAGAGGATGGAAGCTCTTGTTCATTTCAGTTGTATACTATGGTGAAAATAATTATTTGATCCCCTGCAGATTTTGTAAGTTTGCCCACTTACAAAGAAATGAAGGGTCTATAATTTTTTTTATCATAGGTGTATTTTAAATGATAGAGACAGAAGATCAACCAAAAATCCAGAAAAAAAACACATAGAAAAATAATAAATGGAGCTGCAGTTCAGTGAGTAAAATAAGTATTTGATCCCCTGCCAACCAACAATAATTCTGGCTCCCACAGACTGGCTACAGTAGGTGCTCATGTGGTACACAGATTAGTCCTAGCAATTTAAGAAGGTGTTCCTAACGATTACTCCTTATGTGTATAAAAGACACCTGTCCACAGAATTCCATTCACATCTCACCATCATGGGCAAGACCACAGAGCTATAAAAGGATGTCAGGGACAAGACTGCAGACCTGCACAAGGCTGGAATGGACTACAAGACCATCAGCAAGAAGCTTGGTGAGAAGGAGACAACTGCTGTAGCGATTATTCGCAAATGAAAGAAAATAACCATCAATCGCTCTCGGTGTGGGGTTCCATGCCAGATTTCGCCTCATGGGGTAAGGATGATCATGAGAAAAGTGGGGGATCAGCCCAGAACTACACAGGAGGAGCTTGTGAATGATCTCAAGGCAGTTGGGACCGCAGTCACCAAACAAACCAAGGGTAACACAATACGCCGCCATGGATTGAAATCCTACAGCAACTGTCTGAAGTTTGCCAATGAACATCTAAATGATTCAGGGAAGGATTGGGAGAAAGTGCTGTTGTCAGATGAGTCCAAAATTGAGCCTTTTGGCATTAACTCAACTCGCCGTATTTGGAGGAAGAAAACTGCTGACTATCACCCTAAGAACACCACCCATACAGCCAAGCACGGAGGTGGAAACATGATGCTTTGGGGCTATTTCTCTGCTAAAGGTACAGGTCAATTTTTCCGCATTATGGGGCCAATTGACGGGGCCATGTATTGTAAAATCTTGGATGAGAACCTTCTTCCCTCAGCCAGAACCCTGAAGATAGGTCGTGGATGGGTCTTCTAGCACGACAATGATCCATAACATACCGCCAAGGCAACAAAGGAGTGGCTCAAGAAACACATTAACCACCTGCCGACCGCAATCTGACGGCGACAGAGTGGTTCGTTATCGCAAACCGGCGTCATATGACAGCGGCTGCGATAACTAGTGCTTTGAGCGCGCGCGCTCACTGTGTCCGGGTGAGAGAACGGAGGTCCATGTAAGTAAACACGGATCTCCGTTCTCATAGAGGGGGAAGGGCAATGATCACAGCCTTCCTCTATATGGAGGCCGTGATCACCCCCTTCCCCCAGCCAGGGCAGCCCACATACAGTTAGAACACGCCCAGGGAACACAGTTAACCCCTAGAGCGCCCCCTGCAGGTTAACCCCTTCACTGCCAATGGCATTTACACAGTAATCAGTGCATTTTTATAGCACTGATCTCTGTATAAATGCCAATGGTCCCAAAAAAGTGTCAAAATGGTCCAACACGTCCGCTGCAATATCGCAGTACCGCTAAAAATTGCAGGTCGCCGCAATTACTAGTAAAAAATTTAAAAAAAAATAACCCCAGAAATTAATTCTCATCGTCCGTAAACGCGGCAACTTTTGCGCAAACCAATCAATAAACGCGATTGCAATTTTTTTTACCAAATATATGAGGAAGAATATAAATCGGCCAAAACCGATGAAAAAAATGTTTATTTATATATTTTTTTGGATTTGTATTATAGCAAAAAGTAAGAAATGTGTTTTTTTTTTTGCAAAATTGTCGCTCTTCTTTTGTTAATAGCGGCGATCAGAAATGACGCAGAGGTGATCAAATACCACCAAAAGAAATCTCTATTTGTGGGAGAAAAAGGACGCAAATTTTGTTTGGGTACAACGTCGCACGACCGCACAATTGTCAGTTAAAGCGACGCAGTGCCAAAATCGCAAAAAGTTCTCTGGTCCTAAAGTGGGAAATCCTTCCGGGGCTGAAGTGGTTAAGGTTATGGAGTGGCCTAGCCAGTCTCCAGACCTTATAGAAAATATATAGAGGGAACTGAAACTTCAACAGCCAAGAAACATTAAGGATTTAGAGAAGATCTGAAAGAAGAGTGGACCAAAATCCCTCCTGAGATGTGTGCAAACCTGGTAACCATCTACAACATACATCTTACCTCTGTGCCTGCCAACAAGGGTTTCTTCACCAAGTACCAAGGCATGTTTTGCTTGGGGATCAAATACTTATTTTACTCACTGAACTACAACTCAATTTATAACATTCGTATCATGTGTTTTTTCTGGATGTTTGGTTGATCTTCTGTCTCTATCATTTAAAATACACCTATGATAAATATCAATATAGACCCTTCATTTCTTTGTAAGTGGGCAAACTTACAAAATCTGCAGGGGATCAAATAATTATTTTCCCCACTGTATGAGGTAAAAGGTTATGCCTTTAGATTATATTCTTGCAACTGTGGTTGTTGATGTCGGGCCATAAAGAAGTGAGACTAGGAGCAAAAAAAAAAAGTCTCCAGCTAGAGAAATCCTAACACAAACAAGTATTACATTAAGAAATATCATCTAAGATGAATGGAAGTCAATGTTATTTTAGTGCTCGTTGGTCATGGGATATAAAAACATCCAACCAAGGTATTATGCTGTTGCTACAAGGAGCAGCTTGTGCGGCTATCATTGCATCCTGATGGTGATTAATCCTATAATAGCCTGGATAAGAAAGTGAGGAATGCTGGGAGTCTGATTCACTTATCCACAGCTGATACAAGACTCACATCTGCCAGAACACAGAGATAATGTCAACACCTAAAGGGAAACTCTGAGCAAAACGTTTCTTTAGGTTAAAGCCGATGTGTGATGTATTCCTAAAATATATTCCTTGCTTTCTTTTCACCCCCCGGATAAAAATGCAATAAAAACGTTTGAATGAAATGTTCCTCTTTTTTTTTTTTTTTTTATCTCAAGAAGAACTTTATTTGAAAAATATCAACACACAGCAGTATGAAATTCCAGAGCATTGCCTATTTGATACATATACATTTCGGTTTTCAAGCACTTTAACATTGCTGGGTCTCGTGCACCCATCATCTTCTCAAGACACTTATTCAGCAATAGGCCTCACCTCAGCATATACCCTATTAGCCAAACACTGAGCTCTAGTGTATGTTAATCACTTAGCAAATTGATATATCAATCTTTACATAAGTAAGGGATCCATGATTAGATCCACTGGTGCTAAGTCAGGGACTGCCAACCATGGTGCCCAAATGTTTTCAAAACTCCTGGTGCTGCCTCTGTGCTGGTATATACATTTTTCCAACCTTATGGTGTCACCCATCTAAATCAGCCATTCTTTCACAGTAGGGTACTCCATTGACTTCCAGTGTCTCAACATTAATTTTCTGGCCTGGAAAAGAGCCCTCCCTATAGCTAGTCTAGGGGCCTCCTCTACTGTAGTGTCATTCACAATTCCCAACAGGCATAACTTAGGGTCTTCAGTAAGGTGGACTTGGAACACACGGATGATAGTCCCCACCATTTCCCTCCAGTAAATGTGTAGCTTTGGGCATCTCCACAGGAGGTGGATCAGGTCCCCGTGATCTCTCAGACAACGAGTGCAGGTCGGATCGTCCTGCACGCACATTCTCACCAATCTGGCTGGAGTATAATGGACACGCATGAGTATATATAGTTGTGTTAGCCGTTGGGCAACATTTGAGGAACACTGAGGAATAGCAGCCAACACGTCTCCTCCCATTGGTCTTCCTCAAAAGGTCCAACATCTTGTTCCCGTTTGGATATCACCCCACTGGATCTATTAGGAAGAAATGTATTAAGCAGCATCAAGTAGCAACAGAAGATGAACCCCTTGTAAGAGGTCTCTTCAAGCATATAATTAAAGATAGGGGTGGGACTCTGTGTCCAAGAGTCAGTTGCCGCTTGGGCCGGAACTGCGTGCTGGAGCTGGTAGTAGTAGAATATCATAGATGGGGGAGATTAATTCCAGCAATAATGTGTGGAAGGGGCATAACTTGCCTTCTCTGAATATTTGTTGCATATGTGTGACTCCGTGCCTTTGCCATTTTTAGCCATATTGTAGTTTTTCCATCTCCAGATATCGCCCGTTGTCCCATATAGGACATATATAACATCGCCTTTTTAATTATTTCTAGCCCAGGCCAATTCTGATATTTCTCTCCTACATGTAAAAATCATTGTTTTTTTTTGTTAGAAAACCCCCAAACATTATAACATTTTTAAGCAGAGGCCCTAGAGAATAAAATGGTTGTTGTTGTAATTTTTTATGTCACGGGGTAGTTGCACAGCGATTTTTTTCAAACACAATTTTTTGGGGGAAAATATACACTTTAATGAATTTTAATGCAAAAAAAAAAAAAAACATCACACGATATATAACCCAATTTTTTTGTAAAACATAAAAGATGTCATAGCGAGTAAATCGATACCTAATATGTCACGCTTTAAAATTGTGACAAACTCTGATACTTAAAAATCTCCATATGTGACGCTTTAAAATTTTTACAGGTTACCAGTTTAGAGTAAAGCTGGCAGCACATTAAACATTTTTCTTGTACGACTTTCCCTTAGATTTACCAAAACCATATAATATGAAGTCAGACCTAAACACTTTCAAATTGTATGCAATCAGGTAGGCCCTTGCGCTACATATTTGAAGGTAAATCTAAAGGAAACCGAATAAGAAAATTGTATAATGTGTAGCCAGGAAGGTCTAACTACCCTGCTGCTCTGGCTAGAATGTTCGTAGCGATACCTCTTATGTGTAGTGCAAACATCATTTACATATTTGTGCGTGACCTACATATGCGCTCGCGTACATCCTTTGTGATAGAAATGAAGGCATGACGGGTCCCTCTTTATGCAGATAGTTATCTCATGCTTTCCAGAACAAAAGGCAGTGTTTACATCTGTTAGAACCGGAAGTGACATCATGACGTTGCTTCCAGCCTCCCAGGACCATAGAGATGGCCGGGGACTGTCTGGTCCACGGCCATCTCTATAACGCGGTAGCACCATCGGACTGGATCACAGCCTCTCCAATAGCACAGGAGAGCACCGGAGAGGCGCTAGTTAATCAGCTGCTAGGATGTCTTTTACAAAAAAGGGAATCGCTGGCTGAAAAACAATACCAGAATGATGCTTGTAGCTGCAGGCATCATCTCGGTATAACAACTGAAAGTCTCTTTGCTGATCTTGGATTTCAGTAAGCTCTGTTTTGTAGGAGAGGGATGGAAGAAGTCACAATAAATGTTACAGCTGCCGTCTCTGGAGTTTTCTTTTTAAGAGCACTCCCAATCAGCAGGCTGGCAAATTATGTTCACCTTGATGGGTGGGTTAGTGGGCTCCCAGCTATAAGAGTTGGCAGTCCTGGATGGACTGCATTTGCTCTCAGTCTGCCTAAGCGAACACCCACAATAACACACCCACTAATGATGCTGCGCCATTGGTGCTATGTGCCTTGCCCAACTTTAAATATACCTGACCTGTCCTTGGTTTTTATGGTGATTTTAAAGTCCAATTTTCCCTTTGGGGAATGTGTTCTGTAAACAGCTCTTACCTGTGATAGCGTGCGTCTGGCTGTCCTGTTCACACAAAATGGGGTACCCTAAATACCCCAGGTGTTCCAGGCACCGGTGTACATCTAGGTAAGCCACAAGCCTGCCAGCAAAATAGACAAAGAAAGTTAAAGAAGATTTTAAAATTTTTACAAACAGCTGTACAAGTTGTTGTGTATCCGTAATTAACCTCTTGCCGGCCACGTAACACATATGTGTGACGGCAAAAAGGGTGGGCTTTAACGTTCACACATGCATTAATGGGTGGTTAAGGTTTCTGTGCTGAGAGTGCATTCACTGTGAGCTACCAGCACAGTGACTGAGCTGTCAAAGACCATGCTAGCCGGGATACTGACTCCTGATCACATGACTACTGTAACAGCCAATCACAGTGGTCAGATAATCACCGATTCTTCCTGCCCCCTAGAGCAGGAAGGTATGTTTTCATTACATACCT
Organism: Glandirana rugosa; assembly: GCA_018402905.1. Classification (NCBI taxonomy): domain Eukaryota; kingdom Metazoa; phylum Chordata; class Amphibia; order Anura; family Ranidae; genus Glandirana; species Glandirana rugosa. The sequence continues at coordinate 1,314,582 of BLSH010546119.1, read as the reverse complement.
TATTATAGACCCAGTGATACATCTCTATGCAATACAGGAAGGAAATGATGCTAGATGTCCCACAGCCAGGAAATGAGGTGGGCTCTATCTGACTTGCTGAAACTTCTAATGCACATTGTGAGAAGCTCACAGTATGCAGTGAAATTAGAGTAAGCCATTTCAGTCCAGGAGAGGAGGCTGTACAACTGTGCAAGACTGAAGGGATGGCTGGAAGTCAGATTTAACCCCTTCACTCCTAAGGGTAAAACAAATCCTAAGCACAATTTTGCAATTTTGACACCCGTTAGTAAAACTGTACATACCATCACAACTATTTTGTGCATCCAGGTGGATAATATCCTTGTTTTTTTCAGGACAAATTGGGCCTTCATTTGGTAGTAAATGATAATGGATATCTCCTGATTTTTTTTGTATTATCATCAAAAGGAAAACGGGTCCAAAATAGTAAAAAAAAATAATTTTTTTTTAAATTTAGCTGTACATTTCTTGTTACTACCATAACGTATCACCAAAGAACAACTCAAAATAAATTCTTCTGCTCCTAACGATCACAGCTATACCACATGTATATGTCAGTTGTTGTTTGTACCTGTAGTACGGTCTTTTATTTTTTTATTTACATTTTTATTATTTTTTTTTATACACACTTTTTTCCCCCCTCTATGCAAGGCAAGAGAAAGTTGCATTGTATCTTTCCTCTCCATTCACAAAAATAGAAAAACACAGGAGTGGGCTTCATAGTGACTGATCACTGTGGTAGCCAATCAGAGGGCTACCACAGCGATCAGGTGACCTGGAATCAGGAGATCCGGATCCAGATTGTTAGTACGGGGCCCGAGGCTCTTGGCGAGACCTCAGTCTCTGTGCTGAGAGCGCGATGTGCAGCATACCCCCAGCACAAAGGGAGATACGCATATACTAAAAGATTATAGGGCTGAGTGTAGACCAACACACAACTACAAGGGTGAAGTTACACAGCAAGACAAGGTCTTAGGAATGCAGCTCTATTGCTGCACATAACTAGATTTTCATTGGTCAATTCAACCAACTAAACGTTTTACAACCAGGTATTGGAATATAAAAGCCATCCAACTGAATTGAAATTGTTCTAATGTAAAGAATCTAATCACAGGTAAAGCAAATCTAGGCAAATGAATAGCAACACAGAGGACTGTCGCTGCATGGGACTGATGGAGACACAGGAGAGATGATGAGATGGTTGTTTAACTTACGTCCAATGGCACAGGTATCCATGCAGAGGCAGCAAGCCGTTCTCTGCCACACACACTGTGCTCGGCAGCTGAGGGCCCCAGGGTGTGTAAGGAAAAACACTGAAAAAACTTTGCAGCTCAGAAGGATTTAGAGCACCATCGCCATCCTGTGGAAAGAAAGGGAAATACTGTTTATCATGGGTATTCTACAGGCATCTATGCCGTACCTTCCACCTTTACTCTTTAGGCTTTATTCACAAGTGAGCAATCCGAACCGCGGGCAAAATCGCAGGGTGCTTGTGCAATGCCATTATTTCTTAATGGCACCTCAATATTGGCGCAATTTTGCCACGATAATTTGCGCTGCAATTGCAGCACATAGCAATTCATGATGCTGTTGCTCAAAAGAGGCTCCTGATCCTTTTTGATCAACATGGTTTGCGTAGTGCGATTTGCGGCAAAAGTGTGCCGCAATTGGATTGCCAAGTAATGGCATCATACAAGCGTCCTGTGATTTGCTGCGATTTCTGAATCGCAGCGATTCAGATCTCTCTGGTGTGAATGGAGCCATAAAGTGGAATGAAGCCCACCATTCTGTTTCTCTAAACCGTTACATTCAAGGCATGCTGTGAATGATAACTGTCACAGTTGCTTGTACTCTCAACCAAGATGTCGAGCTATTAAATGGCGAATTTCATAACTGGTCACATGGCAGTTGCAGATCAAACAGAGGCTAAAATGACAGCTTCCTTGGCTGTATAGAGAACAGTGTTTAGTTCCACTTTAAAGTGGCTCTCCTAAACCTTATCCCTCTGCTTCACAACTTCTCTGGCCCTCTACATAATTAATGAGCTTATTTTTTTCCCTTTATGCACTTTTTTTTTCTTTAAGAATTTGTCCAATCATGCCATGCCTCTACCCTGGCCCCGTGCTCTCTATGCCTCCTGGGATATGCATTTCACATATACCAGGAGGCATAGCTCTGGAGGCATGCCGGCTGAACCTGGAACAACCGGTAGCCTATCGAAGTGATAGCAAAACATGGCGGTGTGGGACCAGGCGCTAACAGAGGAGAAAAGGATCTCAGCTGGACAACACTGGATCTGTGAATCCTCTCGGTGAAA
>BLSH010546119.1:1289710-1300440 GCA_018402905.1 Glandirana rugosa | reverse complement strand
GCCCCGGGCCACCCGCACGGAACGGGTAAGATGCAGCGGGTCCCTGTGTTGGGGCCGGCTTCGCATCATGTTGGCCAGGTCGGGGAAAGTACAGAGCACCAAGACTCTCGATGCCCCGACCGGCTTCTTGATAGCAGATCATCTTGATTGCAGAAAAAAGAAAAATAAAATAAAAAAGAAAATGGTCACAATAGGACCACAGTTCCCTATAGGGAAGCCAGGTCAACTCCTTGCGAACTAGGCATTGAAACTGGAGAGCTATTCTGTGAGGGGGGTTTTAATGTAGGAAAAGAGGACGGCCCCCAGGGGAGGGGCCAGCTGATTTCTTTTCCCTGCCTAGTTAACTCCTGGTAGGACGAACATAAAACCCCACAAAGTCATGAAGAGCTGCGTCTGTCAGTGAACGTAGGAGAAAGAGAATTCTCTGGACGCCTACAGCAGACGAAATGCATTGAGTCTTGTTCCCTCCATGTCACTGTGCCATTTATACTTGATGGGCTCATTATTTTTATGGAGATCTAAGTGTTTATAACCATTTTTAAATAAATTGTGTTAAAGGTTTTACACTATGGAGAGATTCTCTTATTATATGATTAGTTGAAAACACCTGTGATGTGATATCTTGGAACTTGCATGAACGAGCCTCCAAGGAATACTATCTGCAGATTTGATACCCACGGAAGTCCCGTCGATGACCCTAGAGATTCTCAGTGGAGGATATGCACAGCACAAGTGTTCTTTTTGCTGGTTACTTACCAGTTACTGGTAAGCACATTTATTTTGCGGTGGAGGATTTGTTCGATGGTTGGCACCAGTCACCTTTATATGGTCTACAAGCACCAGTCACATATATACAGAGTTTACAAGCACTGGACACTTTAATATTAATTTTTCGAGCATTAGACACTTTAATTAGTGTCCTTCATATAGGGACTATTTGTTTTTTGTATATATATTTAATGAACGTTTATAATTTGAAGCACTGTGCTTTATACTTACTTTTTATGTTACATAACAGGCCTGGATCTTCTCCGAAGGGAAACCTTCGCTTAATATATCTCCACCTCAACACTAAAGCTGAACGAGGGGTCTGGAGGAACTCCTTTTAAAACTCTTTAATGGCAGTGTGTTTCCTGTCCAGTGAGAAGATCTTTATGTCTCGTAGGCTGTCCTGGAATACGACTGAAGGAAAACTGCTTTCTAAGACACCCTTGCCTAGACCAAAGGTTCTCAACTCCTGTCCTCAGGACCTACTAACAGGCCAGATTTTAAATATTACCTTGGGGAGATGCAGACTAGAATACTGCAATCACTGAGCAGCAAATGATATCACCTGTGATCTATTTCAGGTATCTTGCAAACCTGGTCTGTTATTGGGTCCCAAGGACAGGACTGAAGAACCACTGCCCTAGACAAAAACAAGCATTTAAGTTCAGCTTTAAGGCCCCTTTCACACGGGATTTCTGTATGCCCATTTTCATCTGTCAGTTTACAAATGAAAATGGACAGCAGTTCCTATGGGCAAATGGATGCAAACAGATGATCACCCGTTTACATCCTAAAAGAATCATTGTTTTTGCGAGTGCCATAACTGCGCCAAGAAAGGGTAAAAGAGGAGCATGTTGTGTTAATCTATTAATTACTCTGCTCTTCTGTTATCCCCCATCACCACTACCATTTCATGTGATTTTTTAAATACTCTCATTTTCTTCATGAATGCCCCCTGGCACTTCCAATTTATGAATTTTAGAAACGTAGTTATTATAAGCATAATACAATTGCAGGAATAAATCTTCACAGAAAGATGAAAAAGACAGGTAGATGAAAGGAAATCACTCACAGTCAGCATAGAAAATGAGGAATGGGAACTCACGGAGGGTAGAGGTAGTCATCGGTAAGTTCCAGTGAATCGTCGTATCCAAAACGTCGCAGTATGGTCCACGTGGTCTCGTGGCGTCCCCGCTGGATAAACAGGGTGTTGAGGAAGAGGAAACCTGAAGAAAAGAGAAACCAAACAACAAAAAAGAAAGATGAAAAAAAGAGACAGTGACGTATGTGATGAAATGCGTGCTTCCAATCCGTTTCCACTGCAAACACCGTGAAGAGCAGACGTACCAGGAAGACAATGAGGCTTCCAGCTGGCCTAAACCAAACCTCTACTGAGAGAACATGGAGGCTTCCGTTCACAACTTCTTTGAAAGTCTTAGATTATTATACAGCGCCAACAGTTTGCACATGATTATCATACTATCCCAATGGCTTCAATAATTTGAGGCATTGACTCAGAGCAAGCTTTCAGATCAAGAGTTTTGACAAGACTCTCGGTTTGTAATCACCATGCTTGTTCTGGTTAGTGAGACCGAACGTACTGAAGGCAGAGACAGCTAGGCACCTAGGGTGAGCAATGGCGGCCCCCATACACATCCTAATAGCATTCCTGGAAAACTCTTTTCATCTATGCTCCTTGCTGATCAGTGACTTGAAGTCTACAGCTCAATAACTTCCATAGCATAGCGAAGGAATATTTAAAAGTGAATCCATCAGCTGCTTTAGCTTTTAGGCCTGGTTCGCACTAGTGCAAGGATAAAGCCTCAAAAAGACAGGGCTTATACCATTTTTTTATTACCAATTGGCAGGCATTCACCTCACCCCCTGTCTTTGTGGCAGTTTGCATTATCCCAGAGTACATGCTCCTGTTCAGGTAAGCCATGGACACACCAGAGCACTATGTAAAGGAGGATCAGTGAAACAAAATTATAACTTATCCTCTAAGGAGCAAAGAGCTACAAATCACTGAACAGCATCCCTCTAGGACAGTGATGGCGAACCTTGGCACCCCAGATGTTTTGGAACTACATTTTCCATGATGCTCAAACTACACTGCAGAATGCATGAGCATCATGGGAAATGTAGTTCCAAAACATCTGGGGTGCGCCAAGGTTCGCCATCTCTGCTATAGGATCACACCGAAAGAATGCAACTCCTTTCCCAAGAGCCTTTGTGACAGGGTCAGTGCACCCAAAACCGTCTAACAGATACTGATTGGGTGTACAAGGGGGAAAGCACCAACAACAGAATGTATATCATCCAGATTCAATCTTATTCAGACACACATTTTGCTCAATACAATAAATCGAGACAAGAGTCTAAAATACAACTCAGCCCAGGTTCACACTAGTGCGATCTCAGAGATCGCATGTGATTCGCTCTCGCACCGCAGGTGCCGATCACATGCGATCTCTGAACAGTGCGAGTTCAGCCATACAGTTGTATGGCTGAACTCACATTAGATTTGCACCAAAAAAGGTGCATGTACCTTTTTTTTTCCTGCATTAGAATCGCATCGCATGGGTGTTCTTACCCATGCAATCCGATTCATGTGCGAGTTCAGTTTGCACTGCGATCTGTGAACAAAACTGGGAGTGTCATTAACTTAGTAATGACACCAGCAGCGGTTAGCAGAAAGCAGTGTGAACTGTGTGCGGGAAGACTGCGATGCGGGAACCGGCTCTATAATCGCGCTGGTTCCAGCATCACAAATGTGTGAACCAGGGCTCAATCTAGATAATAGACAATATGCTTCTGGTGCTTTGTTACTTGCACACCTAGTGCTACCTGAGTAATTAGGCAACCTTCGGCAGATTGTGGGTGCAATGTCCAGCTCCTGCAGACTGTCAGTGTAGCTGTCTGTCCATACCTCCGATACAGACAGACAGTTATTGAATGACCAGAAGCTCAATGGACTACATGAGTGCTCAGCAGCGCCCTGGTAGTTCACTGAGAATGACAAGCTGCCAGCCACAAAGGCTATCGGCACTTGTAATTCATTCATTCACGGAACTCTGTGAATGCATGACATGGCCATTCGGGTGGAGTTTTGCACAGCCACACTCTTTTCAAATTCTGACAGCGGCTACAGGGAGAATATCCCTGACCCACTGTCACAGGGAAAGGGTTGGGAAGAGAGCTGTAGAAGCGGAAATATGTTACATGTTCCACCCTAAAAATGGGTGAAACGTAAAACGTTCCCAAAGGTGAAATTATCCTTTAACTAGGTGGCCGTGTTGAAATACAATAAATGGACTCTACAGACAAAAACTGTGCTGTCTTGCCTGCCTTGTAACATCCACCAGGTTCATGGGATAGCTCAAAATAATGCTGGTGCATTGCTGTATACAGAGAAATGACATCTATCTTTGGCAGGACACATAACGTCTTTAAAGTTTTCATTTCATCATCCTTCAGTTATGCCATTAGCCTTACCATTTAGCGTCAGTCCATTGTCCCGTACGCCATCTGCTGTATTCTTTCTTACAACCATCTTCACATCTTCTAAGGCTTGAGGTGCTAGCGGGTTCCCAAAGCAGGACTGCTACCTCCCGACAAACAGGACACACATTATACACAAATAACAGAAAATGTATACTTTAAAGAGGACTTTATAAAAAAAAAAAAAAAAAACTCAACCACTTTCTCCTTTACAGTTTTAACAGTTGCTTATTAGTTGCTATGAGTAACATAAGTGTTTCTCTTGAACTGTATTTTTGGATAGTTTGGATCCAACCCTCATACAATAATTTCTGTCTTCTGTTGCAGACTATTTGAGCGGTTCTAAACTTTGTTCCTTATGATAGTTAAACGGCAAGAGAAGCTTATACTTAAAGCAGAGCTCCACCCAAAAGGGGAAGATCCGCTTGTCTGCCTCCTCCCTCCCTCTGCTGCCGCATTTAGCACCTTTTGGGGGGAAGGGGGGAGAGGGTACCTGGTTTTGACCCGCTCGGCCCCCCACTCATACCCCAGCAGCCAGCCCATTCACAAAGCATGCGAAACTGGCTGCGAAGTCACAAGGCTTCACTGCCGTTTCCTCTTAGTTAAGATGGCAGCGCCAGCACCTGATAACTGAAACCTATAGATCATGGACAGGTGGCCAGTAGATCGTGGTCTGGGCTTGCTGGCCCGCCATCCCAGAGCATCAGGAGTGCAATGCAGAGGAATTACTTGTAAAGTTGGAGCTGTAGTAGAGAGCAAAAGCCGCATAAGCTGATGCCTCCTCTGTAGCGCTGGCTCCTGCTGTTCCATGCAGAGTGATACCAACTGCACTCCACCTCTTATTCCAGAGTGGTGCCAGCAGCAGGAAAGAAAAGATCTTCAGGTCAGTGTGAAGCAATACACAGGGCATAACAGTATAAGGCTGCTTTCACGCTGATGTGCTGCGGTTTATCCACACTGCGGGTGCAGTGCAATATACCTGCAGCTTCCCTGTGGGTTTGCTGCTCTTAGCCATATGACAACCAACAATGTATCTGGCGCTCAATGGCGAGGGCTCAGGACCACCCTGAAAGAAGTGGTAGGAAACAACCAGGTGTCAAAAAGCAGCTTCTGTGGAAAGAAACCACACCAGGAGTGTTGTGGAGACAGGAAACAATGTGTAGAGGATTACCACATATACCAGCGCTAGTGTCAACCCTATTTGGGTAGAGGGAGTATACCCTCTGGTAAACAATAAGGCTCTGATTGAGTCCACATAAAAGAACTACAAAGTTTATTGAAATAAAAATCTAAAATCGTGATGTGGAACGTGTAGATGGTTCCTCGTATCACCAACCTTTGTATCCACCAAACCATGGATATAGTTGGTTGTTACTCAACCATCTAGAAGTGTCCAGTGAAATAATCCAACTGAGATTCACCCGCAGCTGTGTGCGGGGGAAGGGGAGGAAGATGTCAAAAGCCAGGACCCAGATAACAGTATGTGGAGGATTGGCTGGAGCGCTTAATCCAAGAAGGAATACAGCCGTACGGAGAGATCCCTAATTCGTCGAGGGGGGGAGCGGAGTTCAGCCCCACATGGGGTTCCCACCGGCCGTGGGACCACCCTGAATGTGGACAATGGGAGCAACAGGACTCTCAGGTAGGCGTGAGGCGGCTGAAGGCGCAGTCAAGATCCTCAACTGTGGCTCAGTCTAATGGGCAGCAGCCTCGATAGCAGACGGTATGAGCCGGATGGGAGGTGTCGCATAGGGTCAGCCCATTCACATGAATGGACTGCCCCAAGCAAGTTTGTCACCCGAAAAGAAGCTCCTGCTCCTTTTTGGGTGACACAATTCACGTGATTTTTAAAGGCTCGGTTTGCCACGTGTCAATTGTGGCAGAATCGCATTGAGTTTGGTGTGCCATTGAAGGATAATTGCATCCAAAACATGCCTTGCAAGTTTTGCAGCAATTGCCACTCGTTTTGGGGATGAGGGCAGAATCGCTGCGATTCTGCCCACAATTCCAAATCGCAAAGTGTGAATGGGGCCTAAGGAAGCTAAGCAAAATGGCAGACACAGCAAAAAGCATAACAAATGTGGCTAATAGTAGACGTGAGAACAAAGCCTGGGATGATACCTGGAAATAGTTGAGCTCATCGTCGCTCAGGATCTGGTTGTTGTCCTGATCTGAGATAGTAAAAATTCGAGTCAGGGCTTTCCTGCACTGTGGTCTCAGCTACAGAGACAAAACAGACAATGCATAAATATTAATTATATTCAGACACCAACAAAGTAGGAACATTAGCAGCCTTGCAGCTGAAAGACATCTGAACAAGCCTTGTTCTAAAACACTACCTCCAAACACCAATAATGTCATACATTACATACCCTAAACTCATACTACTACAACCCACAATCAAGGCCAAGTGGTGTAGCTATGAGAACTATAATGCGGTCTAGAAGATCCTACCTGCAAACATGTAAAGTATAACCTAGAAGGATATGTGATGGAATAAGGCCCCTTTCACACGGGTGATATGACCCAATTCACCTGTCAGTTTTTTAGGTGGACCTGATTGGATGGTCCATGTATCCCTATGGACAGGCGGCTGTAAACGGACTTGTGTCTGTTTACACCCACCTACCTCTGGGTCAGATTAAGTAAAAAAAAAAACAGAAGGGGATCCGTCCTCTTCCACTTAGGCGGATCGGAAGGTAGTTGGGTAAAAGAGGACAGCGGGGTCCGTTTACCCCCAGCCACCAATAAAGTGGAGCAGGCTCTGTCCATGTCTGCTCTGCAGAACCTGAGCAGACATGGATGTGTCATCTGTCCACACTTGCTTCGATCTGCAGGGGATGTGCGAGCGGATACCCTGATCATTAGAACGGAAACTGCCCCGTCTATAAGGGACCTAAAGCTGGCCATACATTAACCACTTGCATTACTAGGCACTTCACCCCCTTCCTGATCAGGCCAATTTTCAGCTTTCTGCGCTGTCACATTTTGAATAACAATTGCACGGTCATGCAACACTGTACTTATATGAAGTTTTTATCATTTTTTTGAGACAAATAGATCTTTCTTTTGGTGGTATTTAACCATCAATGAGTTTTTTATTTTTTGCTTAACGAAAAAAGACAGAAACTTTTGAAAAAAAAAACTTATTCTGAGTTTCTGTTATAAAATTTTGCAAATAATTTTTCTCCTTCACCAATGTGCCCTGATAGGCTGCACTGACAGGTATCGTTGATGGCACTGAACTGATCATCAGTGCCCTGGTTATCTGTGTGCATGTCCCCTGTCAGGATTGCCGGTTAGCGGCTCTCCTCTCCTCATGCTGTGACAACATGTGAGGAAAGTACTGCCGATAACTGGTAATTCTGTTTACACTGTGATCAGTTGTGGTTGGATACAGCTGATCACACGGTAAAGGGCCGCTGTGATTGGCCCTTTACCATGATCTAAGATCGGCTGTGTCCGAAGGACATAGCCATCACAGAGCACTGGATGCGCACCCCAGGGGGCGTGCGAGGGGCGTGGTTCCTGAAGGACGTCAATGGACACCCCCCTGGAACATCAGAGCTGCACTGTAGCTGTCTTTTGACTGTAGCGCAGTAAAAAAGTGGTTATACAATTTCCTTTAGATTTACCTTCAACTATGTAGTGCAAGGGCCTGCCCAATTGGATACAAAATGAAAGTGTTGTTTTGGCTTTGACCTCATATTATATGTTTTTTTGGGTAAATCTAAAGGAAAATTGTACAACAAATTGTAATCGTATGTTATAAGAAGCCTTTACTGTGCTACACACTGGTTCAGTGGAGGGCTTTTCAGTTCGTTAGTTCCTACACACAATAACCTTCTAGGTTATACTGTCTCATCCCAAGCCCTACTCCACTGAAGCCACTATTTTCTTTAACTGCACTGATGATGGCCAACAAGCCTGAAACAGCTGTATGTAGTTTGGAACAACTTTACAATTTTAGGCTGTATCTGTACTATAAACCACAGATTTTGACTGTCGAGTTAGCGATTGATGCATAAAGGAATTATTTGCATGTCTCTGCCCACCATCCTGAAATCTAGAAATAGTCCCTCTCTCTATGGGATATGTGATGGAATGAGATGAATGAATACCTTCTATTCTAAGAAGGCTCTATACCTGGAAATATGAGGTCATGAGGATCAGAATAATTTCATTTTTTATATGTACTGCATAGAAAGATCTCTTTGTATATTCTCTTTATATAGAGTGCATCTCTTTATTTACCTGCTTCTCCTCTGGGTCATATAAAGGTGCGGTGGGGTGTAGTACTGCTTTCTGGGCATAGTAGAAGACTTCGGAGATGTTCTTGAGGTTTTTAGCTGAACACTGGAAAAGTGAAAAAAAAAAAAAAAGGATGGTCACTCAAACTTCTACACCCAACAAAATACAACACATATCACACCAAGATCTTCACCTCTACACATGTCTCGATCTCCGAGAACTGGTTCATGATGGGCAGAATGGACTCCATGGAACTGCCACATTGCAGGTCTGATTTGTTCCCCACAAGGATGATTGGAAGTCTGAATGGAAGACAAAATAGATAGATCGATCTGGTTTTTAGGAATAACGTGTGTCAGGGTAGGGAGTGTGGTAAAACAGGTGTCTTTACCGAAGGTTGCGCTCTGCTTTGCCATTGACCATTGGAATCCACTTCGACGAGATCTAGAAAAGAGTTCTTTTTGAAAAAACGCATTACAAAACTCATACCTATTATAACTTTTTACAATTTATGATGTTAAATCCTTACTTCAGTTTTAGGGCTGATTTACAAGTGCTTCAAAATGTGGCATTGGACATGCTTTTGTAAAGCACTCTAAATGCCAATCAAAGCTCCTCTCACTAAATAAAAATGCTGAGCTTACAGTCCTGTTCACAGGTTGTGTTTGCTAGGCTTCAAAAATTATACCTCGTGTCACTTTCTTGGTGCTTCAAAGCATCTCCAAAGCCTCCATAGAGGTCTATGACAACGCTCACTTACAGCACCTGCAGCTTTTGAGAAGTTTTTATTTAGAGTTAGCTTTGCTTTGTTTTAGAGGTATTGCAGGTATGAGATTTCCTAGGATGCACTGGGAAACCAAAAAGCGAACCAGAAAGATGTCATCAGCAGTCACTTCTGGTTCATGTGTATATATTCTGGGAGTGTTTGGAGCACACATCACATCTGGTGTGCAACGTGGAGCAGCAGGAAGGTAAGCGGGGTCCAGACCAAAGCAGAGCAACTAGTAGAGAGCGCACATGGTGTGTAACATGGGGACGCTATAGCAGAAGGTGAGCAGCAGAGGATCAGCAGAGCTGCAGGACCAAAGCTGGAGAAACTAGCAGATGTCATACGTGGTGCGCAGCACGGGGGTAATATAGCAGCAGATAAGCAGGGACTGGAGAGAGAGGAGGATCTTACTACTGATAGGGGGATGAGCAGAGCTGGGGGTTTACTACTGAGAGGGGGATCAGCATAGTTTGGGGTTTTCTACTGAGAGGGGGATCAGCAGAGCTGGGGATTAGTACTGAGGAGGGAATCAGCAGAGCTGGGGGTACTACTGAGCAGGGGATCAGCAGAGCTGGGGTACCACTGAGCAGGGGATCAGCAGCGCTGGGGGTACTACTGAGTAGGGGATTATCAGAGCTAGAGGTACTACTGAGTAGGGGATTATCAGAGCTGGGGGTATTACTGAGCAGGGGATCAGCAGACCTGGGGGTATTACTGAGCAGGGGATCTACTGAACAAGGGTATTAATAAGCTGGAGATCTGCTGAATGAGAGTACTAATAAGCTGGGCATCTGCTGAACAGGGGTGCTAATGATGCCATGCAAACCTTTACAGTGTCCTGCGATAAAATGCAGCACAGCTCCGGTCTGCAATGCCGTGTGAATGGGACACACAGGAAAAAGTGTTTTCTTTGTGCCCTTGTGTTGACAGGCGTTTTACAATGCAGTAAAACACCTGTCACCGCACAATGTGTGAGCACAGCCTGAGCTGGCCATAGAGTTTGTGTGCGTGGTAGAATTTGTACTGTACCATAGGATTTATTGACTTTTTTTTTTTTTAAAGGAAGTGCTTACCTTCTCAATGGTATGTAAATCTGTGACATCATAAACAACGCACACAACGTTCGCCTGCACAGGGAATAAACTTAAGATTAATTAAGTGTAAGTTCGAAGAGGAGCTTGATAAAAGGTAAGAAACAGAGAGAGAGAGCGAATATAAAGATAGAGACAGATAAGAAGATAAAAAAAGAACAGATAAACAAAATAAAAAAGGAGAGAGAGAGAGAGAGAGACAGAGAGAGAGACAGAGAGAGAGAGAAAAAGAAAGGAAGAAAGACAGACAGACAGAAAGAGAGAGAGGAAGAGAAGGGGAGAGGAAAAAAAGAGAGGGAGAGGAAGAGAGAGAAACTCTTCCATTCGTGAAGGAAATTTTTTTTTTTTTC
>BLSH010546119.1:1225500-1237311 GCA_018402905.1 Glandirana rugosa | reverse complement strand
ACACACACACACACACACACACACACACACACACACACACACACACACACACACACACACACACACACACCATTTTGAAGTTTGATTTCAAAAGAATTCAGACCAATAAGGCTACATCCACACATAGGCGTATTTAATCGCAGCCAGAAATGCAGCAATTCTGCCTCCGATTTTAAAACATCCAGGGGTGAAAGAAAAATCGCACGAAGCGCATTTCAGCTGCCATTCATTTGAACGGCATCTAAAAATGCAGTGCAGTTTTGCAGCGATTCTTAAGCAATAAATCGCGGCAAAACGGCATCTCGTGAAGCATTTCGAAAAAAGAAGCTAGTGAATTTTTTTGGGGCGACAAGCTTCATGCGATTTGCCGCAATTTAAACGCACAAGAATCGCACCGCATTTTTAGGAAATGTGCATAAATCTTGAGCAGAATCGTTACAATTCTGCCCACGATTCAAAAGGGTCATCTGAGATTACAAGGGTATAGGCCTATAGGGAAAAAATAATACAGAGAAAAAGTATAAGTCAGCCGTTCCCTTGTTAACCCGCCCTATTTGGTTGAACTTCATTACAGTAAGTGTTACTCATTGCAATGTAAGTGAAAGTCATTAGACATGTTTAAAGACCAAATTAACTTTTTGTTTAAAACCAGCTCAATACAGTCCAGTTGGATCAAAGCAAAAAGGTGTAAAACATATTTCGGATCTTCTTTAATAATAATTCACAGCCAGAATAGAAAAGCAGTGACTTGCTATCATGCTGTAAAGAAGGACTCTTGTTCTCTCTGTAGAACCAGTGTGGTCTCTCTGCAGCGTTCCACCATGTCCCCTGCTAAATCAGACATATTGCTCTGCAATCATTAGAGCACCCTGCTGATTGGAGAGTTCTGGTTCCAATTCAGCAAGGAGTGTGTCAGACCTTTTCAGAGCGATTCTTCTTCACAGAGAGGAGTTCCTCTCTGCAGCATGCTTGCAGGGGACAGGCTTTTTTACTCAGGCTGTGTCTGCTTTGTAAAGAACACAAACTGTGCACAACCCTCCCTTTGATGCACCTAGAATGCATTTAGCCAATAGTCGCTGAACACTCAGATGAAAATTAAAAAACAATGACCAGCTAAATTCAAAATATACCAAAGATCTTGGGAGTCAGGATCTGGAGCAGCCTCGAAATTCCAGATAAATATGGCGTCTCCGGCAGAGATGACAGTCTGCTGGTCAGGAGAGAAGTCCACCTGTTGTACTGGCTCTGAGTGACCAATAAACACCTGAAAGGAAATTGCATACAATCCAATGAACGTAGTGGTACAATGCCTGAAAAAACAATATGAAACTATATCTAAAGCCCCACTGAAGTCTCGCATCTTTTTACCTCTTCTTACATCTTTTTGTAGTCATGTATAAGGTTTGCTTAGAAATGCCTTTACATACTTTTTTTTTTTTATCTCAGCGACAATGTGGTTTCCTGCACTCGCACTGCAGTGCTCTGCGCTTGTAGAGCCAAGTAAGTTGCACCCTTTTAGCACGACGGTTCTCACACAAATCTGTGTTGCAGCGGGTGTGTCTTACCAGGCCTGTTAAAAGGAGGAGGAGCACAGCCAAAGCTCGTTTGGCTGCACTTCACCTATGGATAACAGGAGTGCAGTTTGCTCTGCTCTCCAGTGACCCGTTTTCAGCAGACAGCGGGCTGAAGTTTGCTGTCTACTGATGTCAGAGAGCCAGTCCAGGCTGGGGCAAGATCGCAACAATGGAGTCAGCATCCACCCATGACATGCACGGCACCCAGCTCAGTGAGTCTCTGAGAGGCTGAGCTGGCTGCTTCCACCCCCTCCACAGCTCAGCGCTCCAATGAGCGAGGAGGACAGAGCAGAGAGCTGTGAAGAGATTTGAAAAAAAAAATTGAATGTAAAAAATGAATCTGAAAATATTAAAGGAATTGCGAAAACTAATCATTCTAACATAATGAATATGATGAAACAAAATTACCTTAATGAACGAATCTGAAACAAATGTTTTAATTGTGCACATTTCTAGCTT
Organism: Glandirana rugosa; assembly: GCA_018402905.1. Lineage (NCBI taxonomy): Eukaryota > Metazoa > Chordata > Amphibia > Anura > Ranidae > Glandirana > Glandirana rugosa. The sequence goes on along the minus strand of BLSH010546119.1, from coordinate 1,235,278 downwards.
TTGACAACTAAATGTGCTCTTCATGCTAAAAAAATTAAAGATTTTTAAAACACACCCCTGATGTGAAAATGATGACATAAAATACTGAGCAAGCATAAGTTAAATAAATCAAAAAGGTTATGTGTGCTGATGAAAATGCCTTTATTCTGTAGAGGTGTATTGCTGCAACACTGGGACAGATCTGGACCTTCTATACTGTCTAGTCAATAGTTCTGTGCTGTATGATTGAACATTAAAAATAACATCTGCTGAAGAGTAGATAGACATGGGTAAAAAAAAAGCGCAAAGTACAAAAAGGAGGCCAGAGAGAGAAACAGCAACTGATTTACTAATAAATGCAAACTGTAAAAGGCAATACAGTAAAAGAGCCCCATTATAAGTATTGATATTACCTGTGGGCGGGAAGTTCCAGGCGACCCATGGTCCCACACTTTGATGATTCGATCTCCTGCTGTCAGCAGGTACTTGTCATCCTCGCTCAGTGCCAGGGTGGAGCAGTACTGCTTGTGCGCTTGTGAAACCTGAGTAAAATATATTAATGGTTATAGAACTGAAATTCTACAGCACTTTTCAGGTTATAACAAATGAACTTTAGAGAGGATCTGTACTGTGGAAGCTACAGTATGCTCAAAAAATGAGCAGATGGGGAATGGGCTAGTTACCAGGATTGCCTGTAGTCAAGCTGCAGCTGATATTTTCCCCATTTCTTACCATACCTTGTTCTGCATTGTGTCTGTGTGGAGGAAGCAATTTTGGTAGGGAAGCAGAGCTTTGCTTCTTCATTTCAGAGTTGCTCCCCTGGTGACCGGTGATCTGATGACTAGTAGGAAATTAAAAAGGAGGGTGGATCAAACAGATCCACTGAATAAATTAAGCAAAAGCAAAATGATCCTTGAACTGCAGGTACTTTGGTACACCTCGCGCAATAGAAAGGAGAACAGTGAGCACAACCGCTAGTGACATCACCAAATCTCACTCCAAACCTCCTGAGAGTAGCAGTCAGAGGCAGCAGTGCCTTCGATCCCTCATTGAAAAGAATCAGAACACAAGTGCATAAGCAAAGTCACACTACAGGAATTGCACCGCTATTTTTCAGAAGACGAGACAAAAATTTAGATTTTTCAGGGTTCTGCCAGGCCAAAATTAAAATTCCTAGAGGTTCCCTATGAGACAGCATATATCTTGATTGTCTGAGTTCAAATCCACTTTAAATCTAATCTCAAGGCAAATATAATAATATGCCAATAAATTCAGTTATGTATTAAATGTTTAAAAAATATGTATTTAATAAAAACACCAGAATGCTCACTATCCAAATGCTCCTCACTGCCCTGTTTGCCCACCTGAGTCTAATCCCTATGTAAGCTCTGACAATGACCACCTCACCTCATCCACAGGACGGGTCACAAAGGCACCAAGCACTGCATCCTGGAAGAAAGGAAAGTCATATGCTCTCCCATAACTTGTGCATTTCCAAGAGTTCAGTGATAGGAAGGGTATTTTTTTGTTTTTTTTGGAGAACCCATCACATTCCTGGATGGGCAAGGTGACAGGTTCCTTTTAAGACACTTTATATAAATATAGCAAAATTTGTACCTGTTAACATGCAATTTAATTTAGGCTGAACAGTTTTTGTTTCTGAATGGATGCATTCTCACCTCCTTTATGAAACGGCCAGTCTTGGAGTCCAGCCATAGAATCTTGTCTCCAGAGGTGGACACGAGCAAGTGATATGGACGTCGAGAGGTGAAAGCCAGGCTCATTGCACAGTCTAGCTTTGTGCTGTCCAGATCCAGTATACTCACATCTACACGAAGGAGCTGTACAGTACAGGTACAAGATATAAAAAGGGACAGAGAGACAATTTACCATCAACAGTCCCTGTAAAATGCCAATGTGTGTTCCATAATGGAATTCAAGCTCATCATTATTATTCTTCTTATGCAATCGGTTTTCTTAAAAGGAGAACTCTAGGCAAAAGAAGATATATTTGTATAGATAGATAGATAGATAGAGAGAGATCGATTTTCTTAAATTTTGGATAGATTGGATAAGAGTTTGAACCCCCATTAGGTTTTTACTGCTAATAGGAGCTCTCCAACAATACAGATAGATATAAAAAGATTTTTATTTAGTGGAGTAGGGAAGACTAGAACCCTTGTCGGATTTTTATTTCCGTTTGTTTCCGTGTTGCAGATTTTGTCTCACTTCTGTTTGGTGAAACCCAGCAAGGGTAACACTAGTCTTTAGTATACACTGACACATTAGGACCTTCAGTTTGAAACCCCACATTATGATATGCTCAGGGTGCTGACAAAAGTGCATTCATTCAAATAGCTCTATACCCATGAACAAATCAACACAGCTTTCACTTTTCCTTGTGCTAAAAAGAGACATGCATTTGAGCATCAAATTAAATCACTAAGGCAGGCCCATACATTATGCAATTTTCTTTCCTTCAACCGCGGGTTGAAGGAAAGAAGAATTGCTCAATTCTCCAACACAGAATCCCTCCCACTCCACTATTGTAATCTGACAGCGGAAGGTTTCCCCATCGTCTGAATACACGGAACGCTGCTGCAGGCAGTGATCAAATGAAAAAACCCTGACAGGCTTGATTGTACTGAACTTGATCAATCGACTTCAGTACAAGTAGCCTGCCCATAGATGTTGCTACTGAACTGGCCAAATTTCAATCCATCTACATCTGGCTTAAGTTAGCCCAGTCATCTCCCTCCTGCACCACACCGCTGACTGTATACAGATGGACAGTTGCCAAAGCAGCCACGGATGAGTTAGGAAAGGTATACCAAGAGTATGGCAGCTTAGAAGAAACCATTAATACTTTATTTTTTTAATACCGGCCCTCTGCATGCTGCAAAGGGGGAGGAGGGAAAGGTTTGCGTTCTGCCCAAGATGGCTTAATTACCTCATCTAGTGTCCTGGCATCCACGATGGTGACCGTGTACTCTGTAGGTCCAACAAAGGCCAAAAGACGTCCATCCTTGCTCAGACACAATGCCTGAGGGCCTCGCTCGGAGTTCTTGCACACCACATTACCTAAATAGAAGATTATATTTAATAGCGCAAATTTACACGTGAGAAGACAGAAGCATAAAAACAGACATGGGAAATAGTGAAGTAATAAGCAGAACTAATGCATTTTTTGTGGAGGGGGTACAGCCAAAGTTATAAACGGACACTGTGGGGTTGATTTACTAAAACTGGAGACTGCTAAATCTGTTGCAGCTCTGCACAGAAACCAATCCGCTTCCAGTTTTTTTATTTTTTGTCAAGGCTTAATTGAACAAGCTGCAGTTAGAAGTAGATTTGCTACCATGCACAGTTGCACCAGATTTTGCACTCTCCAGTCTTAGTAAATCAACCCCTGATTGTCTGAATGTATGCACAGGTGTGCATTTCTAGTTCTCAGTTGCAGCGTTTCGCTCAGCATAGAGTCTGATGCCTGAGAATGTTGAAAGCCAGACTGCAGACTCCTGGGTACTAAATAAGCGGGTAAAGAGCCAGAAGCACCTATAATATGACATGACCAAGAGATCTGTCCACTAAAGCCATGCCTCTAGGTAAAAATGAACAAAAAAGAAAATACTAAGCGCAGAGGAACAATGGGAAGTCTAATTCCAAAGTGTCTGCACCCGGTGTGGTTTACAGGGGTTTTCCTCACTTACCGAGCACACGCAGGACATGTTGCTCCTTGTGTCCGATACTGTACAAGGCCAAGGATCCCAGAGAGCAGGCACTGTACATAAGGCACCCATCTGGGGAGAAGAGGAGACCTGTGATAGGACTGCGGTGCTGCCTGTTAGTAGGAGAGAAAACAAATCACTCAGACTCACACAATCTGCCTGATCGGTGAAAACTGAATATAAATTACAGAAGAAAAGCTCACTTGTGTTCTGCCTGAAGACTTGTTGTTGCGACATCGAAATATCTCACAACCCCAGTGCTAAAGCCACAGGCCAGGGCCTGCCGCATGGGGTGAAATGTTACAGTGCATGGAGTCTCCTCACTGGCTGTGAAGTCATACAGCTAAAAAAATAAGTGTAAACTTGGTAATGCACAACATTGACTATTTTATTCCATGCAATCTATTAACAGACAAGACAGAGATAGACATTGGATAGATATGCATGCTTTTAAAAAAGGTAACAGTGAAGCTTTATGGGGATGGAAGTGGGGTGAAACATCAGCTTCTTCTATCACTTTGATTACTAGGGAACACAGAGGCAAGATCTCTATACCCAAGTTCCCAGCTCCGCCCTCCACTTTACATTATGGAGAAATAATTCATTACATGGCTGCAGCAAGACAGAACTTGAAGACCCAGGTGGATATTCCAGTGAGTGAGTCTACAAGCGATACAGAGGTGATGCTGCCAAGCAGAATACACCAAGAACTAAAATATCCATTTGGAGTGGAATGACCCTTTAAGCCTCAACATAGCTTACTGCACTTTGTCACACAAAATATGGCTACATGTGTATATGAGAGAACTTGTCAGGATGTCATCATCTCACCTGTTGCAGAGAACACATGTCCCAGATCCGTATTGTGTTGTCAGTGGACACAGTGGCAAGCTGGCGGTTAGTTGGGTGGGTAGAGAAGGCCAAAAGGGAGTCTGTGTGAGATCTCATTAAAGTTTGGTATCCACGGGAGGGAACGTCCAGGACCCCAAGCTCACCGCTTCTAGTGCAGGACAATACACGGAGACCCTCTGGACTGATGGTTACACAGCTTACAGGACCCTCATGTTCTAAAAGAACCAACACAGATCAGCATGCAGAAACCAGGTAGGCTCAGACCAGCTTAGCACAGAGATCATCACAGAGAGCAGGTAGGCTCAGAACAGTTAAGTGTGCAGAGACCAGAGAAACTCAAAGCAGATCAGCATGCAGAGACCAGGTGGGCTCAGATCAGCTCAGCATGCGGAGACCGAGTAAGAAGCACCAGATCAGCACACAGATTACTAGATAACAAGCACATCCGATGGCCAAAAATGCATACTATCATACCACACTTTCCCCTTTCTCAGAAAAAAGAGAGGGAAGCAGTTAGTGTGTGTTCACAATATGGCTGAATCATGGCAGCCTCAGAGACAAGCAGATTTCCTATTACCATCACGTTTGCTGAGATATATGCATATCTTTAATAGTGCACATGGACATTTATAGGGGTGCTGGTCCTTTAATCCAGAAAACAACTCACCTGCCTCTAGGAAAACCCCTGAAAAGTCTAAGGGCCACAGACGCAAGTAGCCGTCTTCAGATCCAGTTGCACAGTAGGTGGAAGAAATGGATAGGCTGTTTATGGCAATGCCAGGACCTTCAAGACCATAAATTAATTATTACAAACATAGGCACAAAGAGAGGAATAACATTATCACTGCATTTTAGAAAACTACATAATCTGATCTTAGGATCTGCTTCCAGTAGGCCACAGTACACTGTGTGATAACCTTATGCAGACCCAGACCTTGTACTTGCATTCAAAATCAAATCAATCTCAGACAAAAAGGCAGGCAGGGAGAAGGACTAGTCACCAGTATTGCCCGTGGTCTCTATAAAGCTGATCTTTCCCTATTATTCAGTAACTATGCCTTGTTCTGCATGGTGTCTCTGGTTTGGAGGCAGCAATATTGGTAGAGACAGGGCTTAAGCTTGCTCATATCAGAGACTCCAGCAAGAACAATAAGAAACATGGGGGTTGATTTACTAAAACTGGGGAGTGCAAAATCGGATACAGCTCTGTGTGGAAATCAGCTTCCAGGTTTCTTGTGAAAGCTTACTTAAATAAGCTGAAGTTAGAAGCCGATTGTCTACCATGCACAGCTACACAAGATTTTTCACTCTCCAATTTCAGTAAATCTACCCCACGGTATTGACATTACCAAGTCTCATTTAAATCTCCTGAGACCAGGAGTCAGAAGAGGTAGATATACAGCTCTGAGGCTACAGAGCTGGAGGAGTGCCTAGGCACACTAACATACCAGGAGGTGCACTAATATTTTCAGGAATACTGCTTAGGGACAATTAACATCTCTAAGATTTTCTTTCTATCATAGCAAATCTTCATTTTTTTGAGTTCAGCTCCACCTTAAAGTGATACTTTAAAAAGAAAAGAGAAAAAAAAAAGTTGGGAGAGAGGTTACCTGCTCTATGCAACCACACTGTACAAAAAGCACCCTCTTTTGCCCTTCTTGCAGTGCCTTTTCGGCACTGTCCTCTACTCCCTCCCCTGGGTGCCTTCTGCAGCAGGCTAGGTGTTAAGTTCCCCAGCCAGGCTGTGTGCGCCCATAGACACACACAGCACTGATAAGCCTCGTGCTCGCTCCCTAATAACAGGAGTTTGGTGGACCGCGCGCGCACACACACACACGTACGTTTCTTCAGATTTTGCAGTGGATGAAATAGATGGAGAAGCCATGCTGTGGAAATGCAGTAGAGGATCAGCCTTTTCACAATAACTATCACTTTACCCCAAATAAGCAAAGTTACAGTGTGTCTTTAAATCAAATTTGCCCACAATGACCTGCGTTTATTTTGATTTCTCCTTACAAAAAATGGCAGCATTTTGTAGGAGTCTAAACCTGGACAAAATATAGATCTTTCCCCCCCTACGCTATGCTGCCTTGTTAAAACCAGTTATAAATGCATGTATTTGCTATGTTTATACAATTTCTGAAATTACTACTATTTTTTCTATGTATAAAAGTGTTACTCAACACTAATTTTGTGATATTATTTTTCATAAAGATAAAAAGTAACATTTATATGTAATTTTATTCGGTCTTTCTGTTCTCATTTGGTATATTCAAAGTCCCACTACACATTACCTTATTATTACGATTTCTATTTACCTATGGGATAATGCCAATGTGAACCTATGATTAGTTTTTCATGACATCTCACCTGCTCTACAATCTGCTTTGTTAAAACATCATGGTGAACTCACCGGTGTTGAAGGTCTGCTTCTCCCGCCTCTCGCCATGTTTGACTTGAGTTGGCTGTAGGCGTCGCACATTACACAACACCATGTTCTTGTAGTCTATTTCCAGGATGTGGCCACTGCGGCTGCACACATAACTGAGGAGACACAGGAGCAGAACAAATTGGCGCAACAGCTGACATCATAAACGCTAAGTGTTTGCATTTCTTGTAGTCAGGGTTACTTACAGTGTCCGGTCCTCTGGCTCTCTATCAGGACTGTGGACGGCCTCAAATGCCAGGTCTGTAAACTCTAAGGTGTGATACTCGCCCAAATTAACTGGGCATGACCGCAGCGAACCACTGCGCACCCTCCATAAACGAACATTGTCCTTACCGCATGATACCATCCTGTAGAGAGCAAATTTGTTTACAATACAAAATGTCAGTACAGTTCACAAATTAATGCCAAAGTCTTGCATCGTTAACTTTTCTTAAAGCGGAGTTCCACCCATCTAAAAGTCAGCAGCTAAAAAAAGTGTAGCTGCTGACTTTTAATAAATGGCCACTCACCTGTCCCATGGTCCAGCAATGCGGCCGCCCGATGTCTTGCTCTTCTCCCCCTCCCCTCCGTGGTGCCAGCATAGCAAGTGTGCTTCACAGCCGGGCACGCACTGCAATTGCGCGAGCCAAGCAATCTTCTGGGACCAGTGACATGTCCCAGAAGATTGCAGGGAGGGAGCGGGGAGAGGTGAACTTCCTTCCGGCACCAGGAGAGGAAGCGGGAGCTGGGTACCTATGAAAACTGGGTACCCCCCCCTTCAATTATGGCATGTCAGGGGTCGCCTGCACTTAAAGCGGACGTTCCAATTTTGTGTGGAACTTCGCTTTAAGCGCTGCTTCGCCATGTATTCTATTTTACAGACTTTAAAAGGGTTTGTAAAGTCTTGTGGTTTTTCACCTTAATGCATTCTATGCACTAAGGTGAAAAACCTTCTGTGCTGCAGCTACCCCCCAGAGCCCCCCTTTTTCTTACCCGAACCCGATAGTTCCAGCAACAAGCACGAGCCCAGCAGTCTTGGGTCCTCATTGGATAGATTGATAGCAGCGGGAGCCATTGGCTCCTGCTGCTGTCAATCAAATCCAGTGACACGGGAGTGGAGGGACAGAGTCGTGCTGTGTCAATGGACGCAGCAGCAGGACTCGGGAGCTCGCCCACACGAGCGCCCCCATGGAATGCGGCTCGAGATGAAGATGAGGAGCATCGAGAGGATTGGGGGCCAATCTGTGCAAAACCCTTGCACAGAGAAGGCAAGTATGACTTTCTTTTTTTTTTTTTTTAAATAACAAACCTTTACAATCACTTTAAATTGGAAATGTCTTAAAGGATTGCTTTTCCAAGGAGCCTGCAAAGCATTGTACCTGTGATCAGCAGATCGCGGGTGCAGTGTCAGGGTCCTGCAGGCTCTCAGGATAGCCGTCTGCCCGTACCTCCGATACAGTCAGTTAGTTGAGGGCAGGAAGAGCAGTGAACTATGAGAGCGCTCAACAGCACCCTTGTAGTTCATTGAGAAATACAAGCCATCATCCGCAATGGAAGACAGTACTTGTAGTCTATGCATTCACAGAAAACTGTGAATTAATAATGCATGCGAGTGGGCGGAGCCCTGCACAGCCTCGCTGTTTTCAAATTGTGACAGGGGGTGTGGGGAGAAGGGACCTAAAACGGGTGGAATATATAACATACTTCAAAGGTGATCCTTTAACATATAATTTCCTCTTAGGGGAAATACTCTGTTCTCCCACTCCTGTGAGCTATGCTGGCATAGATAAGGAACGGCCAAGTGTCCTCATGCAGCCTTTTAGAACTGAAAGAAAAGAGGAGGGTGTTCGACCAGGGTGGTATATATTTATTTGAGTACACTGGGCAGTGTGGTCATACTCTGGATGCTTATAGGACTGCACAGTCATATATAAGACACACTGGGGTTGATTTACGAAAATTAGAGCCAATCAGCTTCTAAATTCAGCTGGTTTAATATTAGGCTTTAACAAAAAAAAAAAAAAAAAAGAGAAAGCAAAATCCTTTCTTGTATTAAGAGAGGTATTGACTCCAGAGATAGAGACATTATTTTGCCCCCTGTACAAATTAGTAAGACCTCATCTGGAATATGCAGTTCAGTTTTGGGCACCAGTTCTCAAAAAGGATATCAGGGAACTAGAGAAAGTGCAGAGAAGGGCAACCAAACTAATAAGAGGCATGGAGGAGCTCAGCTATGAGGAAAGATTAGAGGAACTGAATTTATTCTCTCTTGAGAAGAGGAGATTAAGGGGGGATATGATCAACATGTACAAATACATAAGTGGTCCATATAGTGAACTTGGTGTTGAGTTATTCACTTTAAGGTCATCCCAAAGGACAAGGGGGCACTCTATGTCTAGAGGAAAAAAGATTTAATCTCCAAATACGGAAAGGTTTCTTCTCAGTTAGTGCTGTGAAAATGTGGAATAGTCTCCCTCAGAGGTGGTTCTGGCCAGCACAGTAGATTGCTTTAAAAAAGGCCTGGATTCTTTCCTAAATGTACATAACATAACTGGGCACTAACATTTATAGGTAAAGTTGATCCAGGGAGCATCCAATTGCCTCTCGGGGAATCAGGAAGGAATTTTTTCCCCTGCTATAGCAAATTGGATCCATGCCTTGCTGGGGTTTTGGTCTTCCTCTGGATCAACTGTGGGTAAGGGATTGTATGGAGAAATAAATATATATATGTATATATATATATATATATATATATATATATATATATATATGTCGTGATTGACTCTTCTTT
>BLSH010546119.1:1184034-1195219 GCA_018402905.1 Glandirana rugosa | reverse complement strand
ATGATTTCATACAGTAATGTAATCTATAAGATTACAGTGTACTGTATGTACTGTGTGTGTTTCACTTTTTGAATTTCCCGCCGGTCTCCGTCCCCGTGCGACGCGACGCTCGCAGGGAACGGAGCCCGGCACACAGAGGCATCGGAGCGGCGGACACAGCCCGCAGACACGGCGGGGGACATCGCTGGATCCAGGGAACAAGGTGAGTAACATTGCCTGGATCCAGCGATGCAAGCCCGAGTGTGGCTCGGGGTTACCACTCTTGGTGCTGAAAATCCACCCCGAGCCACACTCGGGAATACCGCTAGGAAGGTTAACAAAGTGGATGAACTCCTGGAATTCAGCTTTAAAGGTTGGCCCACCCAAACTGATGCTTACATTTTGGATGGATACTGATTTATAAGGCTACTCTCACACTGAGGTGCTTTACAGGCGATATTTAGCTAAAAATTGCACCTCAAAAATCGCTCCCAATTCACGCCAATGTGAAAGCCTGAGTGCTTTCACACTGGGGCAGTGCGCTTGCAGGACGTTACAAAAAGTCCTGCAAGCAGCATCTTTGGGGCGGTGAAGAAATGAATGGCAAGCGCTTCCGAAACGGCTGCACACCGCCTCGGAAGCGTGGAGCCCGGGCACTTTTAACCCAGTTTTAACCCCTTGTGGGGGGTTAAAAGCATTGTGCTCCCGTCTGAAAAGCGACGCTGCAGCGCCAGTAAAACGCAACTAAAACTAGCAGGGTTTTACCACGACCATGGCTGCAGTCTGAAAGTAGCCTTAATGTTCACATAAAGGACAAAATGGTAAAGGTAAACTTCTGGCACATAAAGCTCTGAGATGTTCCTATCGGCTCTCAACAATATAACTTGTAAATCCCCTTCCATATCCATATGGACACCAAAAAAAGGACAGCCAGGAAGATTACCATAACGCTGGTGACATCCCCTTCCTTGCTCGATCTCTTCCATTCTTCCAAGCGCACATGCTTGAAGATGTTCACAAATGGATGCTGCCAGACTGGGAGAACAAGAGACGTGTGAATATATCGGCATGGGCATGAAGCATGTTATCATCCACCCACCACTGACCACTCTCTGTTATCATCCACCCACCACTGACCCCTCTCTGTTATTATCCACCCACCACTGACCACTCTCTGTTATCATCCACCCACCACTGACCCCTCTCTGTTATCACCCACCCACCACTGACCTCTCTCTGTTATCACCCACCCACCACTGACATCACCCACCCAGCACTGACCTCTCTCGGTTATCACCCACCCAGCACTGGCCACCTCGCTGTTAACACCCACCCACCACTGACCACCTCTCTGTTATCACCCACCCACCACTGACCACCTCTCTGTTATCATCCACCCACCAATGACCAGCTCTGTTATCACCCACCCAGCACTGACCACCTCTCTGTTATCATCCACCCAGCAATGACCACCTCTCTGTTATCACCCACCCAGCACTGACCCCTCTCTGTTATCACCCACCCAGCACTGACCCCTCTCTGTTATCACCCACCCAGCACTGACCCCTCTCTGTTATCACCCACCCAGCACTGACCACCTCTCTGTTATCACCCACCACTGACCACCTCTGTTATCACGCACCCACCACTGACCCCTCTCTGTTATCACCCACCACTGACCACCTCTCTGTTATCACCCACCCACCATACCGCCTACAGTAGAATAGGGCACAGACAGGTGACACAGTACAGATATGGGCCCCTCATGTCAGGTTCTCTACACACACACTCAGTATACAGTTACTCACCTCCAGCCATCTCTGCGGTCTACAGCTCAATCCTCCCGCCTTGACAGCCGCCTCTGCGACGTGGTTATCAGGCGCTGGATGATGACTTCACGGACGCTGAGACTCCGTAACCGAGCAACCGGGGACATCAGTTCCACAACCCCGCCCACCGGTGTTCTACTGGCTCTGCCATCCTAACTCCGCCCCCGGGTGGGAGCATACACCTACAGACTGTACACAGAGCTCTGGTGATAGTGATAGCTCACATGACTGTACACAGAGCTGTCACCACACTGTACACAGAGCTCTGATAGCTCACACTGTACACAGAGAGCTCACACTGTACACAGAGCTGTCACCACACTGTACACAGAGTTCTGATAGCTCACACTGTACACAGAGAGCTCACACTGTACACAGAGCTGTCACCACATTGTACACAGAGTTCTGATAGCTCACAGTGTACACAGAGCTCTGGTGATAGTGATAGCTTACATGACTGTACACAGAGCTGTCACCACACTGTACACAGAGCTCTGATAGCTCACACTGTACACAGAGAGCTCACACTGTACACAGAGCTGTCACCACACTGTACACAGAACTATGATAGCTCACGCTGTACACAGAGAGCTCACATGACTGTACACAGAGCTGTCACCACACTGTACACAGAGCACTGGTAGCTCACACTGTACACAGAGAGCTCACACTGTACACAAAGCTGTCACCACACTGTACACAGAGCTGTCACCACACTGTACACAGAGCTCTGATAGCTCACACTGTACACAGAGCTGTCACCACACTGTACACAGAGCTCTGATAGCTCACACTGTACACAGAGCTGTCACCACACTGTACACAGAGTTCTGATATCTCACACTGTACACAGAGTTCTGATATCTCACACTGTACACAGAGAGCTCACACTGTACACAGAGCTGCCACCACACTGTACACAGAGCTCTGATAGCTCACAGTGTACACAGAGCTGTCACCACACTGTACACAGAGCTCTGATAGCTCACAGTGTACACAGAGCTGTCACCACACTGTACACAGAGCTCTGATAGCTCACACTGTACACAGAGCTGTCACCACACTGTACACAGAGCTCTGATAGCTCACAGTGTACACAGAGAGCTCATACTGTACACAGAGCTGTCACCACACTGTACACAGAGTTCTGATAGCTCACAGTGTACACAGAGAGCTCACACTGTACACAGAGCTGTCACCACACTGTACACAGAGTTCTGATAGCTCACAGTGTACACAGAGAGCTCACACTGTACACAGAGCTGTCACCACACTGTACACAAAGCTCTGATAGCTCACAGTGTACACAGAGAGCTCATACTGTACACAGAGCTGTCACCAACCACACTGTACACAGAGAGCTCACACTGTACACAGAGCTGTCACCAGGCCCGGACTGGGACAAAAAATAGGCCCGGGCATTTTAGGCTGAGCAGCCCATTTTTTTAAGAAAAATTACAAATAATGACAACTACTGGTTTCTCAATGTATTTTAGTTATATTTAGCCTGAATTTGTATGCAATGCACTCATGTGATTTACACAGCCTTACCGTATAGCACAGTCAGCCTGACCTTTCTCTGCTGCCGTTAAGCAACACAGCATGGTCACCTCAATTCTCCCAACTTATGACCGGACAATGAAAGGTCAGGAAAACACTCTCCTAATGCCAAATTGTCAATTTCCAGTCCAGGACAATTCTGGCATTCCTCTCCTATATGTAAAAAAACACTTTTGTTCTAGAAAATGACTTAGAAGTCCCAAACATTATATATTTTTTTGCAGAGACCGTAGACGATAAAATAGTGGATGTTGCAGATATATATATATATATGTCAGATGATATTTGTGCAGCGGTTTTTCAAATGCAAATTTTTTGGAAAAAAATATACTTTACTGGTTTTTAATGCACAAAGACACAATATAATACCCAGTTGTTTGGTAAATTATAAAAGATGATGTTACGCTGAGTAAATAGATACCAAACATGTGACACCCATGCAACGACGCCAAATTACGGTACATAAAAAACTCCATAGGCAACGCTTTTAAAGCCTTTACAAGTTACCAGTTTAGAGTTACACAGAAGGTCTAGTGCTAGAATTATTGCTCTCTCTATGATGTTTGCAGCGATACCTCACATCTGTGGTGTGATCGCCGTTTACATATGCATGCAGGACCTATTTGTGCGTGAGCATGGGGAAACTTTACATTATTTTTTTTCTTCATTTTATATTTTTTTATTTAATTTTTTTTCAATGCTGCAAATTTTTAACTTTTTTTTCCAACTTTATTGCTATTAGAAGGCATGAACAACATCCCTTGTAATAGCATGGGCCGTGACAGGTCCTTTTTATGGAGAGATCTGGAGTCTATTAGACACCAAATCTCTCCTCTGGCCTCCAATGCAGCCAATCAGTCTGATCGGTAATGGCCAGGTAACCCAAGAGTCAAAACAGGAAGTGACTAAATCCTTGCTTCTGGTTCCTCTCACTGTGTGCCTAGAGCTGGATGCAACCAGTTGCATCCTTACTGGGTTCCCAGATCATTCAAGAGAGCCTGGTAAAGGGGGTGATGGGAGGGGAATGGGAACCCCTTGTGCTGCCTGTAAAAGTAATCCAGCGGCTTGTTAGCCACCCAGATTCCTTTTATCTTCTGCAGAATAGCTGGGGCTAAAGAATGATATCACCATCACCTCCATGCATTACTTACCCTTCCTGTCCAGGGACGTTTATAAATGTACAGTGGAAGGGAAATGGTTCTAAAGCCTCAAGGTTTATTACCTTAATGCATTCTATGGCTTGGGAGTGAGCCTGCACGAGTGTCCTCCATGGGAATCGGTTTCCTATTGGGGGCACCAGCAAGAGAGGAGAAGTTAGGAGCGCCGGTAGGGGGCCTGAGAAGAGGAGGATTGGGACTGCTCTGTGCTAAACCATTACACAGAGCAGGTAAGTATAACATGTTTCTTATTTAACCAACCCCCCTCCCCGGGCCCCCCCTGTCACAGTGTCCTGCCAATCGTAAGTAGCTGAGACATTTCATGGTCTGCAGCTGCACTGCATATATACAGAGAAGTGTATGTGTGTGGCTATCCTGCCTGGAAAGCTCAGGATTGTTCAGACTAGGATCCAAACACACCTGATCTCACCCCTGCCAATGGGAATGCTGCAGCTGGCTTTAAGGCCTCAGCCTGGGTTCACGCTACTGCTGGGCGAGACACCATATGTAATTCACACAGGAATCACAGCACTTGTGTTGTGTGAATTACATGTGGTGTCTCCTTGATGCGATTTGAGCCATGGATTTTTATGGCTCAAATCGTAGTGCATTCACATTAAACTGGCGCAGGACCATTTTTTTGTCCGCACCAGAATCAGATTGTATTTGTGTTCACACCCATGCCGTCTGATTCTGCAAACTGTGCTGCGTTTTGCAAACCGATTGCGGGGCGTTGTTAACTTAACATACACTCTGCAATTGGTTCACATGGACGGGTTGTGATTTAGATATGGTGCCGAAACCGCAGCAAATTTCCTGTGAATTCACACCACATCTAGTGTGAGCCCAGGCTAAGAGATAACAGTTAATTTTAGGGCACATTAAAAATATATTACCCAATTATTGGGTAAAATATATATAAATAATATGCATATATATATCCAAAAGATGTTCTGCATTTAAGGTGCATATATGATTTTTTTAACACTGCACTGTTCTTACCACTGGGCACTTAAACCCCTTAACAACCAGACCAATTTTCAGCTTTCGGTGCTCTCACATTTTGAATGACAATTACTCAGTCATGCTACACTGTACCCATATGAAATTTGCATCCTTTTTTCACAAATAGAGCTTTCTTTTGGCGGTATTTATTCACCGCTGGGTTTTTTATTTTTTGCTCTATAATTAAGAAAAGACCGAAAATTTTGTAAAAAATTAATTTCCTGGCGCCTCCATGGCAGCATACAAATGATAGAGCTCCGCCTCGCCTTCTCCCTCAGGACCAGTGAATAGCATGAATTAAAGAGGTAGACCCTCCCCCAATATTATCCTTTTTTTCCCTCATACTTCTGATCAGTGAAGATGACAGTACCAGATCCATACCTCTGCTGAGGAGCAGTTCCGCCGGGTTAAGCCTCTCCCGGACGCAGTCCCTGTGCTATTAGCGCTAAAGGTTCAGGGAACCCCTTCTGCAGATCTTTTGGGGTTTTGCAGTGTTTCATCTTAGGAATGAAATCTGCCATTTTACAAGGTTTGGTGTCTGCAGGTAATAAAAGCCTCAGGATCAGCTTTTTCTTTCCCCTTCCTTCTTCCCCCCTCCCTCTTCCCCTCAGTATTTACTTCTGTGGTCCCTTTAAAAGTTTTCTGCCTTCTGTCTCCCCTCTGCAGGCGGCCATATTTTTTGTGTGCAGGGTGGGGGGGGGGGGGGCAGCAGTGGATTCCCCTCCATTGCTCTGGGCCCTGGGGTTCATTTTTCGCTGTACTCATATCTTCCTCCCTGCCTGAAAAGAAAAAGATATGGAAAGATCTTTTGTTTATCCCTCCGTTTCAGTCCTGTCAACTCAAGAAGCTCGAGGAGGTCTTCCAGACACCATGACGATCATTGGGGTTGTAGCCCCTGGGCACAGGACCTATTCTTCACATCGCAGATCTCCAAGAAGGTCCAGTTCGAGAAGACGCTACAGCTCTCGATCTCCTGAGCGTCCTGCCAGTAAGAAGTGCTGGGCTTGCGGGGCTACCCCTCTTCCGGACAAGCTGGTGTGCAGATCCTGCCTTAGAGACTACGCGGCGGACAGAGAAAGGGAAAGCGAGCAGGTTGTGGAGTTGCTCAAGAAGACGATGAAGGATTCCTTTTCAGAATTGGCAGCTATGAGGTCAGATCAGCGGGCAGTCTACGAGGATCAACTTCCAGAAGTAAACCTTGACGCCCCAGGTCCATCCTCCGCCAGCACCCCCATTCCTCCTTTGGGTCATGTCCCTAGACACCCTCCTCAAGAGGATCTCTCTGATGATTCGGCCGAAGATTCGGAACCATCCGGCTTTAACTTTTCCCTCGTCCAGCACTTCATTCAGGCCGTCAAGATGGCCATTGAGTGGGAAGAACCAGAGGAGCAGCCACAGAAGGGTAAAAAGTATTTTCCTCACCTGAAGAGGAAGCGAGCAGTATTCCCTTTGATGAGTGAAGTCAGGGAGCTTATTGACGAAGAGTGGAAAAAGACTGAGAAAAAGTTTTCGCTAGCCCGCTTTAGCAAACTTTATCCTCTAGCTGAATCGGACACTCAAGCCTTAGATTCTATGCCTGTCGTGGACGTAGCAGTTGTTCGTCTGGCCAAAAATATAACACTCCCAATGGAGGATTCAGTTTCCTTCAAGGATCCCTTGGACAGGCGTATAGACCTTGATCTAAAGAGGAGCTACCTAGCCACAGGCGCAGCTTGCAAGCCCGCCATAGCTCTCACGTCAGTCTCTAATGCCACCCGGGCCTGGACGGAGAACATTGAGTCAGCATTACGATAGGATGTGCCTAAAGAGGACATCATTAAGGCTCTGGAAGAGTTAAAGCTGTCAGCGGACTTTGTTGGAGAGGCAGCAATAGACTCTATTCGCTGTTCTTCCCGTTGCATGCTGCACTCTGTTATGGCAAAGAGAGCTTTGTGGCTAAAACCATGGGCGGCCGATCTAGCTTCTAAAAAGAATTGGTGTAAGATCTCATTTGATGGTAAGGCCCTCTTTGGCAAAAAAAAATGGATAAGGCCATCTCCAGGGTCACAGGGGGCAAATCTGGCTTGCTCCCCCAGGATAGGAGATATCCTATTCCTCTAGATTTAGGCAGTCTAAGTCCTCAAACTACCGTCAATCTAAGCAGTCCAGAGATGGCAGGAAGGGCTGGAGGGGCACTCAATCCTCCTTCCTGGGAGCCAGAAAAAATAAAGTCTTGTCTATCCCACAGGATCCGGCAAAGTCTTTTTGACATGAGGCCAGCCAAAACATCTCCAGGGGGGGCCAGGCTCAAATTTTTTGCGCCAGTTTGGGCAAGCAGGTGCCAGGACCCATGGGTCCTATCAACTATCCGCTTTGGTCATTTCTGGACTTACACCAACCACCAACAAACCATTTCAGAATCACAGAAGTCCCTTCCTCTCCTCAGAAGGCTCAAGCTCTTCTCCAGTTCCTCTCTTTGCTCCAGCTTCAGGGGGCAGCGGTTCCGGTTCCATATTCAGAGCGATTTACGGGATTCTACTCCACCCTTTTTCTAGTCCCAAAAAGGACAGGGGGATGGAGGCCAGTCATAGACTTAAAGATTTTGAATCAACATATCTCCCTGGAGAGCTTCAAAATGGAGTCCCTTCTGACCATAATTCAGGCAGTTCAGCCTGGGGACTGGCTTCTCTCAGTGGATCTAGAAGACGCCTATCTTCATATCCCAATTCTGCCTTCCTTTCAGAGATTTCTGAGGTTTGCTGTGGGTCAGGTCCACCTTCAGTTCCAGTGTCTCCCGTTGGTTTTGAGCACTGCTCCCAGAGTTTTCACAAAGGTATTGATCTCAGCCCTGGCCCCTCTAAGGGAAAAGGGCCTACGGGTATATCACTTCCTGGACGATATCCTTTTTTTAGCAGACAGCCGGAGTCAGCTGATCTCCCACAGGGATGTCCTGCTACAATCACTTACAGAATTAGGATGACTCATAAATTTCAGGAAGAGCCAGCTGGAGCCTACACAGCAGATAGTCTATCTGGGGGCTCTATTCAACACTCAATGGCTCTTCCTCTGGAGAAGGTCAGCTCGATCATTCTCAAGGTTTTGGAAGTCATGAAGAGATCACATCTGACAGTTACTCAATGCCTCAGTCTGATAGGCACCATGTCAGCATGTATACCAATGGTCCCTTGGTCTCATTGGCACCTACGGTATTTCCAGACAGGGTTCCTGTCTCAGTGGAGGAGGAGACGCCTTTCGCAAGTGATCAGGATAACTCCTATAATGCGCAGGAGTCTTCATTGGTGGAGTAGTGCCGCAGAACCTTTCAAGACCCAGATCCTTAGTCCCATCCTCCTGGACCATAGTTACGTGCGATGCCAGTGGTCTAGGTTGGGGCGCCCACTGCAACAGTTGCAGAGTCCAGGGAAGGTGGTCATTCAGATCAGCAGGCCTAGTCTCGAACATTCTGGAGTTAAGAGGCGCATTTGCGGCTCTAACTTCCTTGGTCCCACATCTCAGGGGTCACAGAGTCCTCCTACGCTTGGACAACAGGGCAGCGGTCTCCAATCTGCAGAGACAGGAAGGCACACGCAGCAGGTCTCTTCTGTCCGAGGTGGAACCAATTATGTTATGGGCAGAGAGGAATCTTCTGGACCTCAGAGCAACATACCTTCCGGGCAGGCTGAATGCAGAAGCAGATCGCCTGTCCAGATCTTTCTTGAACAACAACGAGTGGGCTCTCTACCCACTTGTGTTCCATCAGATATCAAACATCTGGGAATATCCACAGATAGATCGGTTTGCCTCTCCAGAGAATGCCAAACTGACCCGGTTTTTCCCCCGTCTGCCTCATCCTCAAGCAGAAGCAGTGGATGCTCTCACATGCCCTTGGAACTTCAGGGTAGCTTATGCCTTTCCACCCCGCCCTCTCATATCGAAGTTTCTTCTCAGACTTCTGAGAGAGCCGGTTCTGATCCTAGCAGTTCTTTCATACTGGCCCAAGAGACCTTGGTTCCCTGTAGCCCTCAGTCTCTGCATGGAACCCCCATTGAGGCTTCCTCTGTTCCCTCAACTTCTGCTGCAGGGCAAATATTCTCATCCGGACCCGCAGGTCTTGGATCTACGAATTTGGAGATTGAAAGGAGGAGTTTTGAGGCCCTAGGTTGCTCCCCAGAGGTCATTGCAACACTTCTTACAGCAAGGAAGCCATCAACTAACTCTATTTACGGAAAGATCAAGTTCTTATCCTTTGCTACAGGGGCAGGCTTCAATCCAGATTCACTCTCAGCAGTCAATATTCTGGCTTTCCTTCAAACCGGTCTTAGTCTGGGCCTAGGTCTAAGCTCACTTAAGGTACAAATAGCAGCCTTATCTGCAACAACCGGCACTAGATGGGCAGTACACCCTCTAGTGATAACATTTCTCAAGGGAGTGATGAAAGCCAGACCACCGGTCAGACTTCCCTTCCCACAATGGGATCTTTCCTAGGTACTAGAGGTACTGACCAAAACACCTTTTATGGCCCTAGATCAGATCTCACTCTGGAACCTCTCATTAAAAACAGCCTTTCTGCTGGCCATCACGTCAGGCAGAAGGATTTCCGAGCTCCATGCATTAGGGATTGGTAGTGAACACATTTCCTTTTTTCGGAATGGAGCTTCGTCCAATTCGAGGTTTCACTCCAAAGGTTACCTCAGCAAATCACTTGAGAGAGCCTTGGGCCCTACCAGTCTTCTCTGACTCCCATTCAGAGGCCTGCCAAAGCCTGGATATTGCCACAACCCTTAGGGCATACCTTGAGGCAACTAGAGACTTCAGGAGCTCGGACAGACTATTCGTGATACCTTGGGGTAAAAACAAAGGCAAGGAGGCTTCCAGCAGGACATTGGCATCATGGATCGTCAAACTGATTCAAAAAAGTCTACAAGACCAGGAATATGGATCCTCCAACACAGGTGAAGGCTCATTCCACAAGGGCAGTGTCAGCTTCTTGGGCAGCAAGGGCTAATGATTCCCTGGAGACCATCTGCAGGGCCGCCACATGGTCATCACAACACACATTCTTACGTCATTACATGATTAATCCCGAAGCCCTCACTACAGTAGAGTTCGGGAGTAGCACAATCCAAGAAGCCCTGTCTAAATAAAATTTGTCTTTGAAGCATTACCCACCCGTGTGTAGCTAGTTATTTATCATTTGTATGCTGCCATGGAGGCGCCAGGAAAATGGAAAATTGTATCATACTTACCGTAATTTTCCTTTCCTGGTGCCAATCCATGGCAGCATACGCTCCCACCCTCGGTATTCTATACGGAGAATATTGGGGGAGGGTCTACCTCTTTAATTTATGCTATTCACTGGTCCTGAGGGAGGAGTCGAGGCGAGCTCTATCATTTGTATGCTGCCATGGATTGGCACCAGGAAAGGAAAATTACGGTAAGTATGATACAATTTTCCGCTTTTTCTTAGTTTCTGTTATAACATTTTGCAAGTTAGTAATTTTTCTTCATAAATTTTGGCCAAAATGTATACTGCTACATATCTTTGGTAAAAACAAAAACAAATTAGTGTATATTATTTGGTCTTTGTGAAAGTTATAGAGTGAACATCTGAGATATTGAAAGTGTTTCTGGTTTATTATATGTGATTAAACAAAAACAAAAATGGTTTCTATACAT
>BLSH010546119.1:1127374-1176195 GCA_018402905.1 Glandirana rugosa | reverse complement strand
TCATTTATGACAAAACGCATAGGGTAGGACCAGACGTGACGTCATCACGCACACTCACCGCAGATCAGTGTTTCTCTGAACTGTTATGCTGTTTGGTTGATTACAATTATATGTGGTACTGCTTCTATTTACATGTGAGTGAGCATTTCTATTCTAATAAAGCTCTCATTTTCATAACTATACTATGGGCATTGTTTTTTATCTTCTGTGCTTGTAAGTATTTTTTTTTCATGAAGAGTGGGACGAGTCTTTTCCTGGGCTATTGGGTACATTCCCACCATTTCTAATGCCTACTGATCCCTAGAGGGTCACTTAATTTTGGTAAGCAGACTGGGTGATCCATGTATGTAATGTGAAAACTTCCCTTAAAGTGGAAGATTCTTGCACTTGGCCCTGCATGCTCAGTACTCTGAATAGCACGATTATAGGAGTCACACATTGCACCAATGGAAAATGGAAGCTGATTGATTTGTGTATGGGCTATTTCACTGCCGCTTTTCAGATTTCACATAGCTGTTTTTGCATAGGAGAATTTGTTTATTATGTATAAGAGGACTTTGGGCACAGATTATGTGGATACGCGGATATTTTCAGTTTTGTTTCACTAAAAAGAGTTTCATTCTAATGAAAAATTGTGAGAACTATCCCAATATCCCCTCAATATGGGGTTTCGGGTTGGATTATGACCCAAGTCAGTACCCAACGCCTTATACTCCTTTTGTGCAATATTAAAGAGTATGTTACCCTAACATTTCATATTCCTGATATGGGTTTGCTGTACCTTGTTTTTTTTTTATGTATGAAAAAGTATCCTGTTATTTTTCTATTGCTTCATTTGTGTGAAATCCCTGGTGAATATGCCAGTTCCCCTACTTTTCTATTTCAAACTGACCATACTGGACATAGGAGCACATCCATCCCAGCATGGCCAGTTTTCTGGCTGTCCTGGGAGCACATCCTGTCTGTCCTCCAGTGATCAATCAGCCTTGTGATCCCTTTCACAGCTTTTCACTGGGAAGATCAGTGTGCTGCTGTTTCTACCCCCCCCCCCCCCAACACCTCACCAAACCCCTTATGCAGCTGAGAACAGAGGGTATGCGATCACTAATAAAAAAGGAGATAGAAAGGTATTTATAATGTTGTTATATCTGTACACAAATCTTATAAATTTAATTTCTATTTGATACTAAATGGGATTCACATAACCTTAGAAATGCTGAACCTTATGGTACTTTCTGCACACTGAGATATATCTATGTATTCTTTGTATTTTCCAGTATTATTGAACTTTTCTAATGAAAAAAAATAAAAGTCAGTTATGCAATAAAGAGCCCTGCCTTATTATTTGCTTGCAATTGATCATATTCCACTGTCCAATGGCCACCATGCCCAATATCAACCAATCAGATCTGCATCAATTGTATCAGCGATGGATTCCAATTGGTTGCTATGGCCAACACCTTTGGTTTGCCTCTGTTTTATATATAAGAATATCTGATTATACATATAAGAAGGATCTGGATTTTAGAACTCACCTTTAAGCATACAAGAGCCAGGTAGCCCCAAACCATTGGGTTGCTGTTGTTCAAGGCGTTGGCCTCCGAGAGAGCTTCCTCAGCCTCCGCCATCTCCTCTAGCTGTGAATAAGAACGGTCTTCAATTAATAGTTCCTTTTATAACTAGACCAGTGCTACTTCCGCTAACAATGGCCCAGAAAAGAAATGTAAAGAATCAGTACATCCAGCTGATATATTACAGTTTAAGGTAAATCCCACAGTGGTTTCTTCTGTCTTATTTTTGGTGAGAAGTGCATAGTTCCCGGGTCTGCACGCCAGCTTTGGCCATTATGAGGGGTTCTCACCATTTTTATATTTTATACTATGGAGAACTTAATAGGGGGAGCTGAAACACAGAAAGACGGTGGTGATGGGGTGATACCCAAAACTCCCAGATGGTTAGGAAGAGAGGCAGGAACTATCTTTTTTTTTTTTTCTTGATTGACTTACCCTTTAAGGAATAATTTGTCAATGGGTAAAAGGAACAGGCTTAACGATCTCACTGCAGTCAGTACCCTAGCTGGGAGATAATTGCCACCCTACAGGCCAAGCTTGGATTTTCAACTGAGCTACTACTGCTAGTATTAAGCCACGACACAGTGGGGGTTATTTACTAAAACTGGCAAGTGCACACCCTTGTGCAGCTCTGCATAGAAACCAATCAGCTTCCAGGTTCTATTGCTAAAGCTTAATTGAACAAGCTGAAGTTAGAAGCTGATTGGCTACCATGCATGGCTGCACCAGATTCTGAGTACACCACTTTTAGTAAATCTCTCCCACTGTTTGCATCCAGTGCCCTCTGGTTTTTATGCTATAGGAAAAAAAGGGATAATGGTCAAAGGTAGGCAGTGATCCCGCCATTAGGGTCCTGGACAGCATGGAAAACCCAACAGGAGAGTGATGCTAATTGACCTAGACAGTTACAGTTCTGACCTATAACTCTAGATGTTGTGTGGAGTATATTAGGTACAGAAGGTTAC
Organism: Glandirana rugosa; assembly: GCA_018402905.1. Lineage (NCBI taxonomy): Eukaryota > Metazoa > Chordata > Amphibia > Anura > Ranidae > Glandirana > Glandirana rugosa. Next base: position 1,173,659 of record BLSH010546119.1, on the reverse strand, counting down.
CCGGTAACATGCGATTCCAGCACCCAGCCAGGTCAGGCAGGTAGATGACCTCTTACAAGCCAGCAGGTAAGTCTTCTTGGCCTTCTCATACTGCAATATAAATACAAACATTGTGGGTGATTCCCTAGAATTATGATTTGCAGCCAAACAATATAGAGAACAGAAGCCATTTGGGTTCATATAATGCAGGGACTTACCTCTCCCTCCTGGAGGTAGATGGACCCCAAACGGAGGTAGATGGGGTGCATGTCTGATGCATCAGACACCAAGCTGAGTGTGTGCTCATAACATTCCCGTGCTTCTCCTTTTCTGCCACTCAGATAGCGCAGGTGTCCTGTGAACGCCCACACATCCGGGTTCTAGGGAGAAAAATAATATCAGTCGATGATATTGCATTCCTAGAGCCACGGTCGGGACAAGGGGTGGCAGAAGGGACGCCTTGGGCGCAGCATATATTGTAGGGATAGGGGCACTGCAAGTTCCTTCAATTATAACCCTGACAGGAGTAGTGACAGTGGCATCACTACTTCTGTCAGCCCAGGGCAGGAAGTGGGGATGAGAGAGCCAAGAGGAGGTGCGGGCTGGGGCTCTCTCTCCAAGACCTTCTCCTATTATCGCACATAATGAAGGGGTGGGAGGGCACAATTTGGCATCTTTGCCTTGGGCACTAGATGATCTTGTCCTGGCACTGCCTAGAGCTCACTTTTCCTTCCACTCATATAAGCAAAGGTACATGCTGCAGCGGCCCACCAATCACTCACTAATAAACATCAGCTGGTCCCACAGTGGCCAATAAGGATGATAAGGATGATGTTACTGGGTAACAGCATGAACCATAAGAGTGTTACATACAGTATCTTAGATACCATTAGTTAAAGTAAATGAGATTGTAGCGCCACACTGAAAGTTAATTGACCACACATAAATTTATTCCAAAATATGACTATCACAGAGCTAAGGCGTTACAGAGATCAAAGAATGTCTCCTTCATCGGGGCTTGAAGTGAGAGATAATGTACATCGATCAGCCATAACAATATGATGACCAGTGGCATCGCTAGGGGGTGGCTTCTGGGGCTATAGTCTCGAATCTGGGGCCCATAGCCCCGAGTCTCTTACCGGGTGCAGCGATGCCGTATTCCCTCCATGGCAGTCCCACTTTCCGCTCGCCATTGACTGACATTCCAGCGGTGGTTGGTTGCTAGGAACGCCCAGCGCCTAGCAACCAACCACGTGACTCCACCCCCCAGCATTCAAAGAAGAGTGGAACTTTCCTGGCTTGCAGTCCTGCTCTGGGCTGGCTGTTGCCACACCTCCCGGCTCACTGTCTCCTCAGTAGTTGGTTGTGATCAACCAACCAACCACATTTTTTCTAACTCCACCCCCTCCCAGTGTGGAACCTTCTCATTTAGGCCTGGCTGCTGCCAGTGCCCTGCCTCCCCCTTCAAGCATTGTGAATTTAAAGAAAGTAAAAAACTTTAGGAGGCTTATATTTAATGCTAGAGGAGGAGCAGCTCCATGTATATGCCCACCCAAGCGCATGGCTTTCTTTACTTCGCTGCTATGGGCCCCAGATCTTTTGTAGACCTAGCAACACCCCTAATATTGAGTAGATTCCCCTTTTGTTGCCATAACAGTCCTGACTCATTGCTAGACCTCTGAAGGTAATCTGGCACCAAGCCATCAGTAGCAGGTCCTTTAAGTCCTGTAAGTTGTCTGATGGGGCCTCCATGGATTGGACTTTTGTTTCCAGCACATCCGACATATACTTGATGGATTGAGATCTGGAGAATTTGCAAGTCAGCGCCTTAAACTCATTGCTGTGTTCCTCAAACAATGGTTGCAGTGTGGCAGGGCACATTTTCCTGCTGAAAGAGACCACTGCCATCAGAGAATACTGTTTCCATAAAGGGGTGGTCAGCAGCAATGTTTAGGTAGGTAGTACGTCTCAAGTAACATGCACATGAATAGCAGGACCTAAGGTTTCCCAGCAGAACATTGCCCAATGCATCACACTGCCTCTGACGGCTTGCCTTTTGCCCATGCTGCATCCTGGTGCCATCTCTTGCCATCTCTGGACACGCACCCGGCCATCCACATGATGTAAAATAAATCGTAATTCATTAGACCGGGACACATTCTTCAATTTCTCCATGATCCACTTCCGATACTTATGTGCCCATTGCAGGCACTTTTGGTTATGGACTTGGGTCAATTGTAGCTCGCTGGCTGCAAACCATTGATCTAGAGCAGGGGTGGCGAACAAGTTAGACACAAAGAGCCAAAATTTTAAACTGTGAGAGTCAGAGAGCCACACCACGCAGTGACCTGCCAAAACAGACAAACACTCACACAGAAGCGGCGCGATGCGGCGCGAAGCGGCGCGATGCGGCGCGGCGCGAAGCGGCGCTCGAGGCGATCTCAAGGCGGCTTGCGAGGAGACTTCTATCATAGAAGTCAATGCAAGCCGCCTGAGATCGCCCTGAGGGCCGGTTCACACTGAGGCGATCCTAGGCGATTTGCGATCCGACATGTGTCGCCCCAATTCGCCTCAAATCGCCTGACATCGGAAATCCCATTGGAATGAATGGAGCCATCTTAATATGCGCTACTCAAGTCCAAAGCGATTCCAAAAAAGGTTCCTGTACTATTTTCAAGCGGCTTCTAGGCGAATTGAGCCCATAGAAGTCAATGGAAGTTCGCTTCCAAGTCGGATGCCCGTCTATGAAGAAGCGACTTTCCAGGAAGAAAAACATAATTTTGCCAGAAGACACACCTCTCATGTCCCAGGTACTCCTGTTGAAATCGCCTGAAATCGCCTAAAATCGCCTGATATCGCGCCGCTTCGCCTTTTCAAATCGCCTAGCAAAGTCGGATCGCCTCAGTGTGAACCGGCCCTTAGAGAAACATGAAACTTGGCAAAGAGCCACAGTATATACAAAATATAATAAGGCAAAGAGCCGCATTCATTATGGCCGGGAGCCGCGTGCGGCTCGAGAGCCGCGTGTTCGCCACCCCTGATCTAGAGCTTGCATGCAGTGAGGGGACACCCCCTCTTACTGCTGCGCCCTGGGCAGCTGCCTCGCCTTCCCACCCCTTGTCCTGATACCCCTTTTCCATATACTGTTCCATTATAAGGCTAAACCTAGGTTACACTGCAGGATATACTGAGTAAGACATACCTGGTGGTCTATCTGTGATGCCTCCTGTAGGTTCTCATTGGCTGCGTCAAACTCTTTTCGAAGAAGGTTCATCTGCGCACACATCAGGTAGTAATTACAACTGGGCCCTCCGTCCGGGCTCAGGAGCTCATGTGCCAGGGCTCTCTGGACAAACTAAACAAAAGGAATAAGGATCTTGTTAATCTATGTTAAAATCTGTGAATGTTCCATTTTTTTTTTAAATCACCCTAAAAAATAAAAACCTTTTTAAGTCAAAAAAAAAAATCAGTTTTGGGTGGACACTGGGACACCATGATCTGGCTATGTGATTCTGGAATTTGAGAAGAGCTAATGTTTATTGAGGCGTTTAGGGAATATATCATTCCTGAGAGATATACGAAACTACAGTGGTATTCAACTTGCCAAAAAAACGCTCAAAACAAAATGTTTATGTTGATTGAAGCTGTATTTTAAAGGATGACTGCATTTTTGGTACAGCAATCTTTAATCTGGCTATCCCACCCAAGTCTTACCCCAGCAGGCTGCACAGCTTAAAAATCTGGACTTATAAAAGATAACTGTAAAAAATACACATTTATTCTTTAATACAGTGGAACTCTAGGCAAACAGCTAAATGCACAGACGAAATACATATACTCTATGGGATATGTTGTACCTGCAGAAGGATTTGTAATTTTCGTCCATCCAGTCCTGAAATGTACACAGCTCTGACAAACAGCACAGCCCTGTTTGGAAGTTCTGACCTTTCTCTGCTGCAATTTCGCTTTTACTTATACGTCTCCTCCCCATCCACCAATCTGTGATTGGACAGTGAAGGAGTAGCAGCAGACCGATGAGCTCATCTCTCTGTCAGTGCTTGCTAATTAGAATCAGTTTTTAGACTGTAATAGTGATTAAACTGTAATAGTGATTGCTGCTGTAGCCCATATGTCAATTATCTGTAAAAGCATGTGTTGAAGCAACTAGGTAAAGTGCTGGTGATGAGGTGAATCTGACGTGATAAAGTGTTATCCAGTGAGATTGTGAACATTGAACTTCGTCTGCACTCAATTTTCTAGTTGCTGCTGTAGCCCATATGTCTTACTCAGGTATAATCTTAAATACACAATAACTATTTTTCCAAATTTTCCAAAATAATTGAACTGTGTTACCAGTGCTAAGGTGCTCTTTAACAAAGTGCAAATGATTTCAACAAAAGTGACAGTGCAAAATTACTTTGGATTGAATTTTCTAAAATTAGTGCAGTCCATTTAAATGTGACATCTTCGGTAAAGTGCTCGTGCCGTGCCTTTGGTGAATATAATTAAGAAGGTTTTTTCGGGTATTGTACCCCGCTTACCAGATCCTGTTGACTTTCCAACCTTACGGTGTGGAAAAGTCAACAAACGCTTTTGGTCTATAATCCGACCACAGATATGCGCCTCCTGTTCCTGTTCTCCGTCTTTGGTCCGATGTTGTTTATAAAAGAAAAGAAAGACTCCTCATCGCGTAAAATATCTCCACTTTATTGGCCCATTTCAAGGTAACAAGTAAAAACAGCAGCAGAATGGGATACGAACGTTCAACCCTCCGGCCGAACTCTATCCGTGACCGCGTGTAGTCTCTCTGCTTCAGCTTGCGTGTCACCTGGGCGTGCGTGTACGTGCCTTGCGTTCCACCTTACGCGTTTCGTCACAGCGTAACGTCATCAGATGACGTTACGCTCACTATCTCACAATCTCACTCGCTGTTCAAACACAAAACACAAGCAAATTCCCTACTACTATAGGTTACCAACAGCAGCTGCACAAAAATATTTCTCACATTTTTAATAAACACCAGAGGCGCGAGGCACATCAATACACATCTCTCTGTCAGTCTGCTTTCTCCTTCTATCAGCATGTTCCTTGTTAGCACATGGCATTACAGCACAACTGATGGGCCCCTTGCACTGATTTGCCCTTTCCTAGTCTGAGCTCTGCTGTACAGGGACTGTGAGAAGCTTATACTAAGTCATATTCAGGTACTTATAATGCTTGCATCGAAATACATTGTTGCTGCAGTAACAATTACAGAGCTGCATTCATTGTGTGTCTTTTACATCTGCCTGGAATTCACTTTTAACCCTTTAATGTAAAAGCAGTGGTGTAAGAGTCCCACCTGTATGGCATTGACTTGGGACAAGAACTGAGCCGTCTCCATGTAGATGCTGCTAACCGCAGATGGAGGGTTGTGACTTATACTGGACCGAGCACCTGAGAAAGAAACATGTTATAGCAGAATGTTAGTGCTGTGCTTAATCAGTCTCAGTTATTTTCAGACATGATCAGTACAATCTAGACAATTAAAAGGAAATCTGGACTGAGAGAAATATTTATTGCTGACATCTGCTTGTGAAAATGTCAGTCACTTGGCTGTCATGTTTGTCCTTTGACTTCCATACCCTCTAATCTTGTCCAGGACAGACAACGTACCAGAGACAACCAGGCAACTTGTACAAGTTGCTCAGCAAAGGAAGCTGCTGTATGTTTCTTGGTAAAGCGTAATGTCACTAACCAAGCGCACTGCACCATTTAATGTGGAAAGCATTTACCTGCATTTACCTGTACTGCACAACGATGCAGTTCTGTGACCGGTTCCATAGAAAGGCATTTTGACTGCTTTAGTCCAAGGGGGCTCCAAAATTTTCAGTACACGTGTCATATATTTTTTTACATTTTTGTGCCCCCTCACATTAGGCCCCCCCACATCAGGAATCTCTATTTCATCAGGGTTCTCATTAGAGTCCCCCCTTATATCAGGTGTCCCCATCAGAGTTTCCCTTGCATCAGGTGTCCCCACCTTACATTAGGGTCTTTATCAGTGGCCCCCTCTTCCATAAGGGTCCTCATCAGAGCCCCCTTACATCAGGTCTCACCATTATATTCCCCCCTTACATCAGATTCCCCAGCAAAGTCCCCTCTTACATCCGGGTCCTCATCAGAGCCCCCCTTTACATCAGGGTCCTTATCAAAGACCCCCTTATATCAGAGTCCTCATCAAGGTCCCCTCTTAGATCAGGTGTCCCCATCAGAGCCCCCATCTTTTATCAGGGTCCTCACAGCCCCCCCCTTATATCAGGGTAGTCATCAAAGTGCCCTCTTACATCAGGTGTCCCCACGAGCCCCCTTCTTTCTTCAGGGTCCTCATCAGAGTCCCCCCTTAGATCAGGGTCCTCATCAAATCCCCCTCTTACATCAGATTCTCTATCAAAGCCCCCTTTTACATCTGTTGTCCCCACCAGTATCCCCCCCCCCATATCCACATTAGAGCCTTCTTACATCAGGTGTCCCCATTATATTCCCCCCTTACATCAGATTGCCCAGCAAAGTCCCCTCTTACATCAGGGTGCTCATCAGAGCCCCCCCTTATATCAGGGCACTCATCAAAGTCTTCTCTTACCTCAGGTGTCCCCATCAGAGCCCCCCTCTTTCATCAGGGTCCTCGTCAGAGTCCCCCCATACATCAGGGTCCTCTTTAAAGTCCTCTCTTACATCAGAAGTGGAGACCATAGGTAGCCTCTGCTGACCCTAACCTTTAATCAGCGTACATTGAGGATACATGTCTGACCTTAGCTGGGGGCTAATAACAGGCCAGATGTGGCCCATGGGCCATAGTCTGGAGATCCCTGATTTACTCTCTTCTTACCATAACCTGTATGGCCCCAGGCCCAACACCATAAAAGCCATGGCTTATATACACTGCACTAAGGATAGCCAAAAAGCCTGAAACACTTTGGAATAAATGGCTCTATAATATTAGGCAACATTTGCACTATATACCAGCAATTCTGGATGTGCTTTGGCTGATGGGTCCTGAAGGAATGATTTTCATGGCTCCATTCAATGTTCTAAAATGAGAAATAATTCACATGTGGTCACCTTCTGTTTTATGAAGGCTTTACTGTGCTTCACACTGATTATAATAGGGGAATTCTTGATTTATTTGATCCCTTCTCATCATAAACTTTGTGGTCCTACTGTCCCCATATAAAACAAATATTAACACAAGTCATGTGGTTTGACATGGTTGGGAAGATAGATTTGGGCAGCTTTAAATACAGCAGGTTCTGCAAATCCCTCACCTCTCTGAGTTCCAGCTTTGCTTTTGGAGACGTTGGATGAAGGGGATTTTGGCACAGCATTTACTGTCTTCTCTTCCTGAGGATGACTGGCTTGTGACATACCTCCTGATGCCGACTGGACTCTGGATGACGTTGGTGCATTCCCGTCCGTTACATCAGCTCCTACTTTGGAGCCTGCTCCTGTCACTGCAAAAGTTAGAAAAAAAATCATTACAGAAAGGAGACACATGTAAAAGGTTGCCTAAAGCTGGTCATACACTGATAGTAAAACAGAAAAACATAACAACTACCTCCATCCATGCTATATAGCAGTGATCTCCAAACTGAGGCCCGGGGGCTGGATGCGGTCCTTTCGTTGCCTCTTTACAGCCTTTGAGACACCATTCTTCCCACTGACACCAACAATAGGGCTCCCAATGACAGCAATGATGGGTCACTATTCCTCTCAATGACACCAATGATGGGGAGTATTCCTCCCACTGACACCAATGATGGGACACTATTCCTCCCACTGATAACAATGATGGGGCATTATTCCTCCCATTAATACCAATGATGGGGCACTATTCCTCCCAATGACAACAACGATGAGACTCAATTCCTCCCAATGACAACAACGATGGGACTCAATTCCTCCTACTGTCACCAATGATGGGGCACTATTCCTCCCAATGACACCAATGTTGGGGCACTATTCCTCCCACTGACACCAATGATGTGGCACTATTCCTTCCACTGATACCAATAATGGGGCATATTCCTCACATTGACACCAATGATGGGGCACTATTTCTCCCACAGATACCAATGATGGGGCACTATTATTCCCACTGACACCAACAATAAGGCACTACCCCCCCCCCCCCGATTGATACCAATGGGTCACTATTCCTCCAATTGACATCAGTAAGGCACTATTATTCCCCCTAATAATAAAGTTTACTCCCGCAGACACCAGGACAATTTCTGCTCCCAATGGCCACAGTCCGGCTCCTCTAAAGTCTGAAGGACAGTAACCTGGCCCTTTGGTTAGAAACTTTGGTGACCCCTGGATACATGAACGAATCTCCCTTTGCAGCTATTGTTTTCTGATAGCTGGATCTGCTGCATGTTATTGAATGCAGCTGCTTTTCAGCCAACAAGTTTCTGCCCTGTTCTTTCGATTTTTCAGTGCTAGGCAAGAGGTGGTCAACAGGGCCACCCACTGAGTGAATTTCATTTGGTTCCCCAGGAACTGACCGAAATTCATACAGAGTATGGCCAGCTTTAAGAAAAGCGGGCCTGTCATAACCTTGCTTTTTCAGAGTACATAGGTTGGAGGATGAGCGATGATTGGCTGCTAAGGACACGAGATCTGTTTGCTTCAGCTTTCAAAAACAGAGACTCCTCAATTTCTATTTTACATTTCGAATAACAAAGATAAGATCTAATAATTATTCATATACTATTTCATCCTTGGCCATCAGCTTTTAACGAAGAGCTGTTTCTTGCTTGTTTAAAAATGATAAAAGTTTTCCTGCAAACAAAAAAAGTCAAGGCAGAACACTAACTAAAAACAGTAAATGCCTAAATTAACAGAGGAAATAAAAAGTCAGCTTTTGCTGCAATACTCACCTTTTATCCAAAACAGCCCCCTATAGTATTTTATTTCCACTAATAGATGGCACTCCAATTCTGGGTAACTGAATCATTCAAACAGCTTCATAAGTACCCAGAGTATTACTGCACTGAATAGAGATAAAAACATGAACACCATTCAAACAGCAGTAACAACCTCCAACCAATGATGCCGGAGAAGAAGTAAAAGGACCTATGATATCATAAGGCTGGCCATGAGACGATTGGAAAAAGGCATGTATGTATATACTGTGTTTATACAGTATATTGGTGGGCCCTACATCATTAAAGTGTCTTGGGGGCGTGGACTTGATTTGGAATAGATTACAAAGTAGGTTTTGCCAGCTTGTTTAACACCTGCTTCGTACTTCATTTCAAATCAAGTCCACATATCTAGTTATTTGATGCCCCATTTAAAGGAAAGCATATTGACAGGTGGTTGCTGGATGATCTTCAGCTAGTCCATGATCCCTGCTCCCGTGTGTCCTGTTCTCATGCTTATCCTGACTTCCTATTACTGACTCGGCCTGCCCCTGGATCTCCCTCTGTCTGATTCCTGGTTGTGACCTTGGCTCATTTAAGGACCTTGTTTCTACTGATCCATCGTGTATGACCCTGGCTTTGGCTTCTGACCACTCCATTATCTCCAACCCTACTAACCTCCCATGTATGACCTCAGCTTGGCTCCAGACCTCAACATCGCAAACCCTTCCTGTGATCCCACTGAGACTCTCATCTCTGGGCTAGAGAGCTACCCTGCTGACCACCTCCAGAAGCAAATTTATATTACATAGAAAATTAGAACCGGGGAGATTTATCTTACCTTTATCACTGGTCTCTGCAGCGGCAGTCCTTCCACTGTCTGGTACTCTGGACTCAGCATGAGCCACTGATCTTTCCAAAGCCAGCTCAGCCTGGTGCAGCTTTCCAGCCTCCGAGAAGGCCATCTCCATCCGAATGTCATTGCCCTGGACCTCATAGAAGAGCCCTGCGTAATACACAGAGAAGGAGGTTCTCGTCAGTCATCCAAGCCTGACTGTTCCAATCCACCTTTATCTAAATATATCAGAACTTGGAGAAATGCTCCAGAACAATTTTAGCTAAAAAAGGGAAACTGCTGGAACTATTATTTCCAGAGAAGGAAAAATAGCAAAATATTGGTGCCTTAAGACATAGTTTAGAGCACATAGACCGATCTCCCACCCCTTCTCTCCTCAAATTATTACTAATTTTACACCCCTAAGAATTTTGCGCCCCATGTTATGCCACTGATGAATGACCTCATGTACACTATATAGCCCGAGGATTGTGAGCTCCTGACCATCACATGTGTAAGAGCTTGTTGGACATTCTACTCCAAAACCATGGGCGTTAATATTGCGTTTCCCCCAATTTTGCAGCTACGAAGGCTACGAAGGCTTTCCATAATGTTTTGAAGTGTGTCTTTGGAAAGAACATGTACATACCTAGCACAGTCCAAGCCAAGACACTGCTCGGGTGAACACAAGTTGCGTCTTCAAAAAACACCTCAGCATCCTCATTGTTATCCAACAGAACAGCTACAATACCACACAGGAGCAAACTGTACATAGAAGAAATAGTATTACCACTTGTGCACACCACAGCCACTAGAGGGCAGACATACATGATTATTATAAGGGCCCTTGAATACACAATATGAGAACAATGTGGGTTATCTATTCAGACGGTGGTTGCTTTGGAGCGTTGGTTACCTGTGTAAATGTTGCCGGTTTAAGAGCAAGGCCTCATGGAAGCATTGCCGAGCTTTGATAATATCACCAACCAAAAGGCTGAAGCTTCCATACTCCAACCAGTGATCAGGAGACTGACGGTCACGAGCCAATCTCTACAGAGAAATAACAAAAACATAAGGGACATGTTTATGGCTCCCACTGATCAGATATACTGGATTATCAGGAAATTAAGATGCTAATACACATACTATTTGATTTTTATACTAGGAAAAAATAATGGTACCATACAAATATGGGGATTTTTAAAGTGAAACTCCACTGTGTCTGAGCACCACAATTTGAAAACATTACTTAATTACATTTTATTTATTTATTTATTTTTTTAAACAGGAGAATTACATTTTAATTTTAATTCCAATTCTAATTTACATTAAAGGTTGGGTATGTTCCTATTTATCAATGGAGAGGGATGGCCTGTTATAATATCTGCTTTGGGATAGTTTATGTATATCTCTGAATGTTTTTGAATATTCTGAAACACCTCTAGATACCTCTGGAGAACTACACCTTGACAAAATCAAATATACTCATGTTGCTGGCCTTTTTTATTTTTTTGTTGGTGTGCCCTTTTTCTTTTTTTTGGTTTGTCTATTTGTGTACTTGTTTATGTGCTATAAAAAAAATCAAAAATAAAATCTGATTAAAAAAAAATAAATACATAAATTTCAAAGCAAATGCTCCCATCCCTCCAGGTCTCCATGCTTTATTATGTTGAGAAATCACTTTGAACCCTCCCACCCCACCCCAATATTTCTTGGCGTGGCCATCTTGAAGGGCAGATGATTAATGTAGCATTTACGTCCTGGAATCCATCTGCCCTTAGCTCAGGCATGCATGCAGGAGGGTGTGCTTAGCTGAGAAAACCCCTCCTCCCCTCCTGAAGACTCCCTGGATATATGGCATCATTTTGTCCTAGGCCAGAAATTGGGAATAAAATGAAGAAATGTGAGACAAACATTTAAAACAAGTAAATAGGATATACCATAGCTCTTAATCTATTTAGTAATGCTAGCAGCAAAAGGATTTAAAATAGTTAATGTTGACGACATCACTTTTTTCTTAGAAAGTGTATCTAAAGCCAAAACGGATTCTATCTACTTTCAGATAGAGCAAGAAACTGTTAGAAATAGCCAGCGCATCGGCAATAAACCTCATATATTTATAGTGGCCATAATGCAATCAGTGTAATAAAAAAATTGTAATAAAAAGCATAATCCAACAATATTTTGGGTCACGATGGACCCCTTTCTCAGGGTGACAGCCTGTCTCTCATTCTGAGAAAGGGGTTGATCATGACCCCGACACATTGGGGGATTACGCTTTTCCTACAAATGTTTGTTATACTATTGTTGAATTATGGCCTCAATAATCTGATTTGAGGTGTATCGGTGGTGTGCTCGTAAGCAGGGGTAGTTGGCTAGTCTGCCACTAGGTGGCTCTGTGTCAAGGTAGTGTCTGGTTACAGCAGACATCAAGTACTAGACCCTCTTTTAGGTAGCGCCCTCCTGCGGTGATGTCATGGGCGAGTCAGTGCCAGGTTGGGATGAGCCACAGAAGACTCGGGGCATAGGAGCCAAACACACCACATTAGCACATATGTAACCAGCACATGGAGGCCCTGTAAAGGGCAGGAGGGAAAGATAGAGTAGACCTACACCAGGGAGACCTGGCTGTAGACTCCCTTATGGAGGTGGGGGCTAGGGCAGATTGCAAAAGGCCTTTTAGACCAGTCCAAGAGTTCCCTGAGGGAGGCTACTCCCCTGGAGGGTCATGGGAGATGCATACCTATGAAGGAGGTGTCTATAAAGAGCCCATGCCTGTGAATACCGATGACCCTGGGTGAAAGGAGAGACTGTTAGAGAGAGGTAGTTGCTTAAAGTGCTGTATTTGCTTTCACGTGTGTCTACTGCGGATCGTTCACTAAATGTGATTGAGTGTGTAATGTTAAGTGACTCCGGAATGTATGTCCTTGTGATATGACTGTTAAACCTTTCCCTGAATTCCATCAGTAAAGTCCAGCAAATCTACTCATTTGTACGGAAATTCCTTCCTTGGGATATAGAGGTCAATGTCCAGGAATGCCGTGTGAAGGCCTTTGGCATGGAGTGTGCCCAATATGATGGAGGGTTCGGCCTCAGCAGGAGGGATAGTGGTCTAGCAAAAGGACAGAAGAGGGGCAGGGACATGTGCTCTTGGTGCCAATTCTAGCCCATCACAAAGCTCCTTTTACATGCTGACTATTTCTGAATTGAGCTATAATTCTTGTACACTAAAGGCCAGGCACTCCTCTGCAGTTTTGACAAGGCTATGCTGGTGGATGGATTGCACTGTTGGTGGATTCCATTGCTTTCTTTGTCTACCCTTTCCATTTGCCTTGGTGGTCACTGTCACTGAGAGACAAAGGGGTTGATTTACTAAAACTGGAGAGTGCAAAATCTGGTGCAACTGTGCATGGCTTCTAAATTCAACTTGTTTAATTAAGCTTTGACAAAAATCCTGGAAGCTGATTGGTGTCTATGCACAGCTGCACCAGATTTTTCACTCTCCAGTTTTAGTAAATCAACTCCATAATCTCAAGAAATCCAAAATATTATAGTGGTCACTGGAACAAGACTGGGACAAGAGGTGAGAGTAGACTTTCCAACATTGACACATGTTCTGGTGACGACTTGCTTAGAGAAGTTACATATTGTAAAGCTCTGCGCAAGCGGCTGGCACCATCTAAATCCTGTATAATATTAACTTTGATTTCCTCTTATTTCTTATTGTGCCTGTGGGAAGGTGTAGTGTGGTGTGATGGCAATAAATACTTAAAGGCCAGTTGCAAAGAACAGAACTTGTATTAATGTAGAATCCAATAATTGACAAGGAACCCAGCAGGAAGGCACCTGACTGGGAACACTCACAGAATATGACAGTGATGTGTGGTGGAGCTGGTCTCAGATGTGCCGAATGTGGCCTGGCTGGTCCATACCCAAATGGGGAGGTTTCCAGGAAGGATGACGTGTCCTTATCTTTTCCCTATACATCTGGAAAATCCCCCTCTTGCTAATCACTGTCCCTGTCAGACGTGTGACAGTACACTACCCACACGCTAAATACATGCCAAGCCTGGGAGCCAGGGCCTTAAATAAGCTCTGCCTCACCCAATATGGCTGCCAGTCACATGGGACGGCAACATCCAATCAGATAGCTTCCCCAGTAACCCAGGAAACCATAGAGGAATCATGTTCCTATTGATTTCGCCTGCAACTGCAATGCTGCTGCGGTCGAGTGTCATCTACAGAGAAGAAAATAGAGTGCACCTGCCTACATGTGTCTGGGACAGGAAATTAGGGAGCATAGCTGCTCATCTATACCCAGAAGTACCAGGTATTTGCTTTGCTACTAGCAGCCAACCAGAGCACAGGGTGATTAATGGAAAAGTGCGTATGTGTCACTAGGGAGTGAGGAAGGGTTCTAGGATACAAAGTAAATATACGGGTTGCTTTAAAGCATTTTCCATATTATCACACCTTGCCCTCAAGTGGCAACAGCCTGTGGATCCTTTCTTCTCAATAATCGGTTGAGCTAGCATCACCCTTCTAGTGGAAGGAAGCAGGCCAATACATAACGAACAGCAGTGGTTAATAGATCTGATCCCAAACAGTGATAGTTTCAGACTGAATTTTATACATTTGGATGTCCCAAGAAAAATTAAAATTTCAGTGTTATATTCGGCTGTTCGGTTTCCCCAAACAGCTTAGGTTTTTTCTTTCTTATAATGCTTCTGCTCTTGCCTGGTCACCTTTAGCTTGTCTGCCATTCCAGCCAGGTCTCATCCTTCTATCTTAGTACCCACGGTAGATTTTTTTAAGGGCTTCCAGGGCTGCTAAGAACTGCGTCTTTTCCAGTATACGTCCCAATCTTTCCATTTTTCAGTCCCATCATTTCACCAAGGACTATCAGGAGAGCTTTTAGAAAATTTGGCCAAACCACAGCTGATAGAATTCTCTACATGTTCACTCTAGTGGTCAGAACTGTGGCCTTTAGCAATGGTGCCTAAGCTTCAGCTCCAACCAAGAAGTTGCATGGATTGTGTCCGTTCTCCCTGTGTTTGATCGGATCAGCATTTCCTAACGTTTTTAGTTGTGGCACCGTTTAAAAGTAAGCAAAATCTCAAGGCACCCCCCAGACTAAAATGTAAATGTTACTTGTTAATGGAAAACCTGAGCCTGGGATGATGCACACAACCACCTTGATGAAATTACCTTCACAACAGAAGCCCCCATTTCCATCAGAGGTCCTCACATCACATCACTGTTCCTCTTCACATCTGATGCCCCATTATATTATAGATCCCCTTACACATCACAGTCCCCCCATAATATTAAAGTCCCCCCAATACATCAAAGGGCCCCTCCTCATCACCATAGTCAGAGAGCCTCCATCACATCAAAGCCCCCCATCACCACAGAGCTCCCCACTGGATAACAAAGACCTCTAATCCACCTCTGATCCAGGACAAACTAAGTCTTGTGTTCACGGCACACCAGGGGAGCCCAAAAGGTGCCCTAGTTGAGAAACACTGGTTTAGCTTTCCATTTGGTTGCTCTGCTTTCCTCCCAAGATCCTACTGGTTGGTTTCTGGGACCTTGGAAAGTATGGACCTGTATGAGAGTGGTGGGGATAAGCTCCCAATGTCTCTGTGTTCTATGCATAGAGCCTCTGTGACCAAGCCCACATTCATCTACATACTACTGCACTGGGTTGGTGAGCGGTGCCCTTTCTTCTCTTTGACTCTGCAAAGAGCTGCAGAATATGCTGTAAATTAATTTACCATGCAAAGCACTTCCTCACCTCCTTATAATACATCTCAGCTAGATTATAATCTTCATTCATCTCTGCTTCCTTGGCAAATCGCAGCAGCTGTTCCGTATCTGTCATAGGATCGGGGGGTGGCTCTTCTTTGTCATCAAACAGGGTCTAGGGGATGGAAGAAAGAGGCTCACCCATTGTCAAATGAATTGACGTGCACCCAACATTTGGAATATCTGGTGTAAACAATCTAATTGTCTATGTTCCCTACTTCCCATATGTTAGACTTCTCAGACCTGTTTCTTACCTTGTTCAGGGCAACGTGCATCTGATCCACCAGGTAAATGTACAGTTCACTCAGGAATGCCTGCAGCTGGTCACGGTCTTCGAAAGCTGTGGTCCGCAGGTATTTCTCCCTGACAATCTTGACCACTGCATGCTACACAAAAGATTTAATCATTGTTATATCTGAAAAACATTTTATTTCATCCATTTATAAACAAAGATGGCGCCACGCCGACCAGCTTGCGCAATGATGACAGATCATTACGCACCGACCAATGCGTTTTGTCATAGTTTACATCAAGGGACTGGAAGCTGCCGGTTCGGTTTTGGGCTTTCACAAGTATATTTTAATTTGATCTATTTATTATCTTGTGTGCAATTGATTCATTTCTATGATTTTGGTTGATATGATCTAATGTGATTTGACTCATTACTTTGGGGAATTTTGCACAATGTAAAGGGCTGACGCAACACATTTGGTTTAATAATACAAACTTACCTGCCTGCTTACAGTTATTTACCAAATGTAATTGCGCAGCTCAGAGTGCATACATGACACATTTTGGTTTTGCCTGAATTTCAGTTGTGCAGGTTGACGTCATCCCTCACCTACCAATCAAGTGGCCACAATGTACATTAGAAACTGCAGCAATTCCGATAGAGCCCGTCTCATTACTTGGCTGGAGGACATTCAGGATCATCTAGCTCTTTCAATTCTTTAAATCATGGAGGCTCAGATAACCTAGGGAGGTCTGCTGGTCTCAGGAAACTATGACAGCCTCTCCTTCCAGCTTTGATGTGTCTCAATTGCATAGAAAAACAAAGAGAACTAGTGATGACAACACTAGTTCCAAGTGCTAGTGAAATGTTTAAAAAAAATGGAAAGGTTTTGTATAAAATGTCATTAGCATGTTGATGAAGGTAAAGAGATGAATCAGGGAAGGCAAGTTACAAGCAGATTAAAAATCAGCTTTAAAAAAAGGCTTCTTGGCTTTTAGATTTATCAGGGCACGGAGAATAAACCCCCTTCTCAAACTCTTCAGCTTCCATATTTGAATTTTTGTTGGTCAAGCCAGACACATTTTGTGACTTTGAACCTGAAATGTGTGCCTGTTCCTTTATTTTTTCTATTATTTCTACCTTGATTTGTTCCTTGAAAGCAAAGTATTTTCCAGTGCAGTTTAACTCATAGTTCAGCTGACATTTCTGTTCTTCTAGAACTTGGGGATCCACCTCCACCCCGCTGGCAGCTTGCTGACCGAACAGATCGCAGTATTCCTCCAAAATGGCCTTGGTTATGCTGGTGATCTGGCTCTGATAGTCAGCAACTGCCTGCAGAATTCAGAGAGACACAAGGGATGGTTAAAAGAGGAACTCCAGGTAAGCAGCTAAACACACAGCTGAAATGCAAAAATGCTTTTTACATTTTTATCTGCCTAACCCATGCTGATACCATATGATATACTTTAGCTCCTAACTGTGCATTGGATTTAAATTAGCAGAGATACATCAAACCACAGCAAACTATTTCTAATTTGTTTTGGATAGAGCATGGAGATTGCATGGGCAGGAAGTGAGGAAGTCTCCCCAATGGGGTCAGGGAAAGAATTACAAATCCGATAAATAAGAAATATTTCTTCATCCCCACTCTATCTCATTTTAAAAAAAAAAAATAGTTAGGCCTTAAATCAGTGGTCTCAAAACTGTGGCCAATGGGACAGGGGGAGGCCCTTTGCTTGCATTTATCTGGCCCTTGGGGCACTAATCCTCCCACTGACATGAGGCACTATTCCTCCAACCAACAATGAGGCACCATTCCTTCCACTGACACCAATGATGAGGGATCATTCTTTTCATTCTTCCACTGACACCAACATTGGGGCACAATTCCACCCAGTAAGAACCAATGAATGGGCACAATTCCTTTCACCGATACCAAAGATGTAGCACTACTCTTTCCACTAACACCAATGATGGGGCCTTATTCTTTCCACTGACACCAATGATGGTGCACTATTCCTTCCACTGACACCAATAATAGAACACTATCCCTCCCACTGACAACAATAATGGAACACTATTGCTCCCACTGACACCAATGATGGAGCAATATTCCTTTCATGGACACACCTATGATCGGGCACAGTTAAGAATTTTTTTACTCCCATTGACTTCCAAGTCTAGGGCATTGTTTACTCCCATTGATGCCGGGTAATTTTCTACTCCCACTGACCACAGTCTGATGCCCCCCTAACATCTGAGGGACAGTAAACTGGTCCTTTGTTTAGAAAATTTGGGGACCCTTGCTTTAAGGTATACTTTAAGACAAAGTATGCTTTCTCTTTTTTTGCACCTTTGCCCTGACCTAACCTTACCCAACCTCTCCTTTCCATAGACTCTTACTTAATGCAATCCAATGGTTGTGATATCCAGTGTTTTTTTACATCCAGTGCCACAAGTCTTCGTCATCCTGGCCATACTTATGCAATACAGCCCCACAGACTACTATGGGAGATGCATGGCTAAGACAGTTAAGACTAACACCGCTGGATGTAAACATATAGCAAAACTGTTGCCACCAGGTCTCGGTAAGTTCCCCTGGAGGGGAAAGGTAGGTTAGGTTAGGTCAGGGCAAAGAGGGCAAAATGGATAAGTGCACTCTGTCTTAAAGTTTGCTTATCCTTTAAGAAAGATGTAAACCATTATGGGGCTCCATTTTTTAATACTGTTATGCCTGCTCTGGAGGTTTTGTATGAGCATTATAATAATAGGCATATCATCACTGAAAGCACTGAACTTTCATGCAATCTACCGATGATGGCATATACACAGCTGTGAATTATATATTATGTCCATCAAAACTGAATTCTCACCTTCTGGGCGTTGGCTGTCCGCCGGTTAAGCTGTGCCCGGGGTGGGATGAGCTCCTTCACCCTGTTTGATGAGACAACATTGAGTGAGTATGACTGTGAAATTATCTTGTATATATTATTACAAAGTGTCAGAATTCACAGCCATTCTTTACGGCTGGTGGCACTTGGGTGGCTTATTATTTTCCTGCTGAGGATCATATGTCAGGCTGATCACAGATTTCATGGGCACTCTGTGTGACAGATACAGTTATAAATTAGCAGCTGTTATCTGACTATGAGGTCTGCTGGTCGTAAACACTGGTGGAAGGGAATTAGCAGCTGTGGAGCTGTGTGGTAGGTCTTCTGCCCCCAGTACCCTGACTGCTCTCTACACCCGAAGACTAAGATATGAAAATGCATTCATGTGTAAAAGTGTAGTTGCCTATAGCAAGGCATGTGTATATTTCATGTACAGACTTTAAAGTGTATCTATAGACATTGTTTTATTGTTTTTGGATAGAGTGGGGATAGGCTTGACCCCTGGTGCTCAACCTGTGGCCCAAGGACCGCACATCACATACCAAAAGGCACATGCAGCCCTTGGGCCGCAAGCTGAGCACCAGGGTTCTAGCCTCAGACCTCAGCAGTCTGTAGTGGGAAGTGGAACATTGATTACGGTGATAGCATTGATCTCTACTAGCCTCATGTAACATGTTACCAGTTTCATTTTGTCTTCTGCAGCATATCCCCAACCAACAATGTATCCTGTCCACACTCTCTGACCCTCATTTCCTCTATTAAAGCGGTAGTAAACCCCCACTACTGTTTTTACCTACAGGTAAGCCTATAATAAGGCTTACCTGTAGGTAAAATGAATATCTCCTAAACCTACATGGTTTAGGAGATATTCGCCCTGCATGCAGCCACTGACATAAGCGGTGCATGCGCTCTGATGATCCGGCGGAGGCTGCCGGAAAATCAGAGCTGGCTGCCGGAACGAAGAACTCCCATGCGCGGGAGTGACGTCACACGGCTCCAGCCACGCGTACCCAGAAGAAAGAAGAGGACCATCATGTCAGCGTCCTTAGGGCTGACCGACTCGGGCATTGAGGGCCTCGTTCTAAGGTAAGTATTTCATAATATGTTAGTATGCGATGCATACTGACATATTATGCTATTGTCTTGCAGGATTTTTTTTTTTTTCAGGCCGGTTTACTATTGCTTTAAGTCTGCAGCTTCTGAAGTCCATTCAAGCTTTCATATCTCGAACATTATGTGCGGCCCTTTGTTGACGTCAGGGGCTGCATTTGAGGCCCCCTTTAGCTCATAAGTTGACAACCACTCGTTAGAACCTAGTAAGAAGGGTGCCCAGTTGACAAGAGGTTAGATTGTAAAGGGTGCCCACTTCATAGTTTCATAGTAGGTAAGGTTGAATAAAGACGCTAGTCCATCTAGTTCAACCTGTGTAGGTGTATGTGTGTCAATGTTGATAATCATTTCCCATATCCCTGTATGTTGTGTTCAATAAGATGCAGGTCCAAGAGCTAAAACTATCAATACTCCCCGCTGACCCCACCAGTTGTGGAAGAGAGTTCCACATCCTTATCACCCTGACAGTAAAAAAAAAAAAAAACGCTTTGCAACTTAAGGTTAAACAGATTCTCCTCTAGTTTTATTGTGTGGCCCCGTGTCCTCTTACACTCCCTGACACTGAAAAGTTTTCTTCCTGCGCTGGGATCACTATTGAGATATTTGTATATCGCTATCATATCCCCTCTCCAGCGTCTCTTCTCCAGAGAGAATAAGTCCAGTGCTTGTAGTCGTTCCTTGTAATTGAGGTCCTCCAGTCCCCTTATTAATTTTGTTGCCCTTCTCTGGACTCTCTCCAGTTCCAGCACGTCCCTTCTTGAGGACTGGTGACCAGAACTGGACGGAATACTCCAGATGTGGTCTAACTAGAGTTTTATAAAGTGGCAGGATTATTTTTTTTTTCTCTGGAGTAAATTCCCTTTTTTATGCATGCTAATAGTCTACTGGCTTTGCTTGCTGCAGCTTGACATTGCATGCCGTTGCTCAATTTGTCTTCTACCAGGATCCCAGGCCTTTCTCCATCCTTGATTCCCCCAGAGGTTTTTCCCCCTAGTGAGTAATTTCCGTTTATATTTTTAGCCCCCAATTGCATTACTTTACATTTTTCAATATTAAACCTCATTTGACCAGATGTCCAAGAATAAGCGTGTGCCAACTTGACCAGAGAGTAAGGTGGTGTAGACTTGAAGGCACCAGAAGCCAATTAGTGGATGGAGTAAGCACCGCCTCGCCACTTCACTTAGGCCCTGTTCACATCATGGTTCAGTGGGAATGAGCGTTCCCGCTACGTGATTTTTGAATCACAATTTTCTCGCAGTTCTGCATGAGGCATAGGGCAGCCCATTCATTTGCACAGGCTGCCCTATGCACATTTGTCGCCTAAAAAGAACCCCCTGCTTCTTTTCAGGCAACAAGCTTCACACGGTTTGTGAAGGCACGGTTTGCTGCAATTGCTGGGTGAACCTGTCATTGCATTTCGTTTGGGGTGCCATTTAAGGATAATGGGACCCAAACGTGAGCAGTGCGTAATGCTGTGATTGCCAAATGATTTGGGATTGTGGGCAGTGGCAGAACAACCAGGGTTACAAAAATCATACTTACGACTGGCCCTGGCATTCCGCCACTGTCGGGGGGGGCCCAGTGGGGTTGCTGGCCACAAAGCTCTGACCTGGGAGCGTCTCTCTCATACAGCCCAGAGCCTACACTGACAGTTCCCCCTCCCTCCTCCCTCGCATGGATGGGAGATGAGAGAGCCGATCTGTTACTTCTCCTCCCACCCCTCTCCTCCTGTGTGTGCACCATGGAACATGTGAAGTTCAGCAGCAGAATGATCAAATTCAGCTGCTTAGCTTCACACTTCCCACAGTGCACACACAGGAGGATAGGGGCGGGAGGAGAAGGAGCAGATCGACTTTCTCTTCTCCCATCCATGTCAGGGAGGAGGTAGGAGGAACTGTAAGTGCAGGCTCTGGGCTGTATGAGAGAGACGCTCTCAGCTCAGAATCCTGCTCAGGAGGCACTGATAGGCTTCACTGATGGGCACTGATAGGCAGCAATAATAAGCACTGATAGGAGGCACTGATAGGTGGCACTGATGGGCACTGATAGGCGGCACTAGAAGACAGCATTGATAGGCTGCACTGATGGGCATTGATCATCAGGGCATGGATGATCCATTACCTGATTATAAGTGTGAACAATATACTGGCAGTCTTGCTGGTTAATGGCTCTCCTTTCCTCATACAGACACAGCGTGGGAGGAAAAGACTGCTGATAACCAGCAAGTCTTTTTACATGTGATCGGCTGATCACATGGTAAAGGACCTTTTACCGTGATCTGTAACTTTAAAGCTGAACCTCAAGAAAATCAATATTGTCTAAATCCATTCGTTATGTGTATTCTTCTTGAATCTTGGTGTGTTTGTGTATTTCTTCCAGATCTGTGCAGTAATCCAGTGTGGGACTTTACCTCTGTGCAGGAGCTTCCTATAATATAGACCGGTCTTTGCTGCTCTCTCTCCTTGTGCAAGGAGACTGGTCTTGCCTCCACAGACATCCTGTAGTGGGTGGAGTCTGCTGGGCCCCTCCCACATTTCTTTTCTTTGCACAGGCTATGTACAGTGATAATGCCACTGCAGCCTTTACAATGTAATATTTGGGTTAGCAAAGGCAATCGGTGAAGACAAACTGGATTTCTATTCTTTGGTGGCTATTGAGAAATATATTTAAACAAAAGTTTTTGTGTCAGGAGTTCACTGTTGAACAGACAGGACAGACATAGAAGAGCTGATTTGGATACTCACTTCAGCTCCATCTCCTCCGCCATGCGTTTGGGCACCAGGGGTTTCTCTAGACTGAACTCTAGGACCAGGTAAGCCCCAGACTCCACATATTGCTGGAGAGAAGGGAAGGAAGAGGATCCATGGGTGAGTGGCACTTCGCAACAGAGGTTATTGGCACTCCACAACACACACAAGCACAACAGGAAGGATAGTGGTGCTAGTCCTGGGCTATAATAGAAAGATTGACTCGTATTTGCAATATGTGAATGTCCACTATATACAAGAGGTGGTTTATAAAAACCGTGTTCCATAAAAATAGCTGTAAAAAGTTGAGTTGCTTAACAAAAAACCATGCCATTCCATAAAAAAATTGCAAAAAAACCCAAAAAAGTTTATATCCCTGACTTACTCTATCCAAAATGAAAAAAAAAATTGTCTTCAGCTTAAAAAAGTAAAAATGGGGAAGAAGAAGGAAGAGAAAAGAAGAAGGAGGAAGAGGAAAGAAGAAGGAAGAAGAGGAGAGAAGAAGGAAGAAGAGGAGAGAAGAAGGAAGAAAAGGAAAGAAGAAGGAAGAAGAGGAGAGAAGAAGGAGGAAGAGGAGAGAAGAAGGAGGAAGAGGAGAGAAGAAGGAGGAAGAGGAGAGAAGAAGGAGGAAGAGGAAAGAAGAAGGAAGAAGAGGAGAGAAGGAGGAAGAGGAGAGAAGAAGGAAGAAGAGGAGAGAAGGAGGAAGAGGAGAGAAGAAGGAAGAAGAGGAAAGAAGAAGGAAGAAAGAAGAATGTTGATAACTTGCACTCAAACGTAACCAGAAAAAAAACGCGTTCCATAAAAAATAGCTGGAAAACTATGAATTGCTTAACAAAAAAAAAAAAAAAAACACTTTCTGTAGGCGAACAATCAACTTGACATGAAATATTCTTTGGGACTGCTATCTTATATCAACAGGTAGCTTTTAGTATGCCTGTAATAAATATTTGACCATACCTTTATAAAAATAAAGGCAAAACAGTTTTTTTCCGTTTTGGATAGAGTGGAGAGGAATTACAGCCCCTGTCAGGTTTCTATTTCTGTCTGTGCCCCCCTTAGGGAGTTTCATACTCTTTATTTGTTCAGTTTACCATTATCACTGAAAGGGAAAAGTAAAAGAAAATCCCAAATTTTAGTTTGTTTCTAGAAGGGTAATAGTGGGGAAATCTTCCAATGGGGACACTTGTTCTGGTGACAACCAGGAATTCCTCACTGTGGAGGGATTCCCTATCACTTCCTGTTTTGGCTATGGAACAGGAAGTGAAAGGAAATCTCCCAAATAAGACACAAATAGCAACAACACAAAAGCAATAAAATTCTAACGGGTTATAACCCTGACTTATTTTATCCAAAATGAAAAAAAAAAAAGTCTTGTCTTTAGTTTTACTTTAAATTTGAACGTATTATTGGAGTGCTTACATTTTTGATCACTGTCATATTTGCACAAACTCTTTAATATGTTGTATTGAATATAAAAAGAGAGGTGTGGGATTTCAAAATAACAAATAACCATGCTCACCTAGATGGATGTCGCATCGCTGAGCGGCACGCTGAGAGGGTGAGCCAGTTGCCGCTCATGCATCTGGGCGATACAGACAATAGAGTTGGGATACCTCCAGGGTCTGGACCGGCTGAGTGGCGTCAGCTATCAGAGGGTTTTATCCGGCTGAATCTGGGTCACAGGAGTGCTGAACTAAATGTTTTGGCCCTACTTCTCCATTAAGATTTGCAGGTTAGCCACAAGAGGGAGCTTGACTTACAGTAACTACTGTGGAGAGATATCCGCCCCACAGGGAGTGCATTGTTTTCAGTGAATCTGACAACCCATAGACTTGTATTGAAGGAAGGTAAGCAAAAGGATCAGTAAAGCATAACCACTGCACAGCACTTCAAAGCAACAAGCAGAACCCACATTCATGATAAATTTGGGTTCTTCCATGTACATTTACAAACAATACAAAAGAGCAAGCTTTTTAAAAAATGAAAACACATCAATAAGATTATAAACCAAAAAAGCAAGCTGATTTATTTTGCACATCTATCTAAAAAACCAAATCCTAGTGACTTCACATTCCCTTTAAGACTCCACTCATTGCCTTCAGTAGAAAGTGTATGTTACCTGGCCTTCCACATTGGGAGGTACAGCCTGGGTATTGGCAGCTGCTTGATCAAGTTCTGCCACTTCTGACGACTTCAGCACTGCGGACATCTGCAGACAGAACAAGGTGAGGCATAAGCTTTTTTCTAAAGATATACAGTCTCTCACAAAAGTGATTACACCCCTCATATTTTTGTAAATATTTTATTCTATCTTTTCATGTGACAACACTGAAGAAATGACACTTTGCTACAATGTAAAGTAGTGAGTGTACAGCTTGTATAACAGTGTAAATTTAATGTCCCCTCAAAATAACTCAACACACAGCCATTAATGTCTAAATCGCTGGCAACAAAAGTGTGTACACCCCTAAGTGAAAATGGCCAAATTGGGCCCAATTGGCCATTTTCCCTCCCCAGTGTCATGTGCCTCATTGGTGTTGCAAGGTGTCATGTGTGAATGGGGAGCAGGTGTGTTCAATTTGGTGTCATCGCTCTCACTCTCTCATACTGGTCACTGGAAGTTCAACATGGCACCTCATGGCAAAGAACTCCTCTGAGGATCTGGAAAAAGACTTGTTGCTCTACATAAAGATGGCGTAGGCTATGAGAAGATTGCCAAGACCCTGAAACTGAACTGCAGCATGGTGGCCAAGACCATACAGTGATTTAACAGGACAGGTTCCACTTAGAACAGGCCTCACCATGGTCGACCAAAGAAGTTGAGTGCACTTGCTTAGTGTCATATCCAGAGGTTGTCTTTGGGAAATAGACGTATGAGTGCTACCAGCATTGCTGAAGGGGTGGGAGGTCAGCCTGTCAGTGCTCAGACCATACAGAACACACTGCATCAAATTGGTCTGCATGGATATTGTCCCAGAAGGAAGGCTTCTAAAGATGATGCACAAGAAAGCCCACAAACAGTTTGCTGAAGACAAGCAGACTAAGGACATGGATTACTGGAACCATGTCCTATGGTCTGATGAGACCAAGATAAACGTATACTGCGCCGCAGGGCAGTATTACAACATAATGAACCCAAACACACCTCCAAGACAACCACTGCCTTGCTAAAGAAGCTGAGGGTAAAGTTGGCCTGGCCAAGCATGTCTCCAGACCTAAACCCTATTGAGCATCTGTGGGGCATCTTCAAAGGAAGGTGGAGGAGCGCAAGGTCTCTAACATCTACTAACTCCGTGATGTCATCATGGAGGAGTGGAAGAGGACTCCAGTGGCAACCTGTGTCAGTGTGTCACATAAACAGATATAGTAAAATATTTACAAAAATGTGAGGGGTGTACTCACTTTTGTGAGATACTATATATGATACAACCATCTTTCACCCATGGGGTTTTGGGGAGCTTAGGAACACCTCTGGCTTCACAAGGCTTACCCGCCTGCCTTCCTTCTCTTTGGGGCCTTTCTCCATGCGGCTGGGTGCCGGCTTCATGTGTGAAGAGTTGGGGCCTAGTGGAGCGGCTGTGACTTTCCCCATCAAGCTGTTGTTCCGCACGAGATCCCGCAGAACCGACGACTGAACCTTTGTCTGCGTCAAGAAAGGAATAAGATCTTACAGTGCTAGCTCACCAACTGGATCTCAGCCATGAAAATGCCATTTACAATCCTTTAAAAAAGTATTTATACCGCTTGAAATTTTCCACATTTTGTCATGTTATAGCCAAAAACATAAATTATTTTATTGGGATTTTAATGTGAAAGACCAACGCAAAGTGGCACATAATTGTGACGTGGAAGGAAAATGATAAATGTTTTTCACAATTTTTACAAATAAATAAATGGAGAGCGTCTGTGAACAGCAATTTTCAAGTCTTGTCACAGATTCCCAGTTGGATTTAGGTCTGGACTGTGACTGGGCCATTCAAACACATGGATATGCTTTGATCTAAACCCTTCCATTGTAGCTCTGGCTGTATGTTTAGGGTCGTTGCCCTGTTGGAAGGTGAACCTCCGCCCCAGTCTCAAGTCTTTTGCAGACTTTAACAGGTTTTCTCTAGGATAGTGCAATTTGTTTAGTTCTGAATTTAGTCTTTACCGAACCTTGCAAAATTCGGCAACTCGGACGAATTCCGGAATTTTCCTGAATTTTCGTTTTTTCCAATTCGGAAATTTGCAGTAATTCGGCAATTACGGTAATTTGGCAATTGCGGTAATTTGGCAATTGCGGTCATTCGGAAATTTGCGGTAATTCGGCAATTGCGGTAGCCAAAAATCCAAAATTCTAAAAATTCGTAAATCCGAAAATAACAAAGAACATTTGAAATAGTAACTTATTATGTCAAATGTTCTTTTTTATTTCTGAACTTCGGAAATTGGGAAATTAGAAAGAACATTTGAAATAATAATAAATAACTATTAATTTATAGGTATTGGAATTTCCTTGAAAATGTGGCTGTTAGTGAACTTAACTGCTTACCGACCACCCACCGCAGCGTGACAGCGGCCGCGATGAGTATTGTGAGAGCATGCGTGCCGCCGGAGGCGCGCTTACTGTGTTCCGGTGGGGCCAGGGAGCGGGTAGGGCGGACTCGATCTCCGCCGGCTACCCGCGATGGCCCCCCCCTCCGTAGTGAGAGAATGGAGGTCCGTGTATGTAAACACGGATCTCCGTTCTGAAAGAGGGGGAAGGGCTGTGATCACAGGCTTCCTGTATATGGTAGCCGTGATCACTCCCCTCCCAATGCCAGCCCAGACCCCATACAGTTAGAACACACTGAGGGAACACAGTTAACCCTCAGAGCGCCCCCTCCAGGTTAACCCCTTCACTGCCAATGGCATTTACACAGTAATCAGTGCATTTTCATAGCACTGATCGCTGTATAAATGCCAATGGTCCCAAAAAAGTGTCAAAATGGTCCGACATGTCCACTGCAATATCGCAGTACCACTAAAAATCGCAGATCGCCACCACTACTACTACTATTACTTTTGCACAAACCAGTCAATAAATGCCGATTGCGATTTTTCTTACCAAAAATATGAGGAAGAATATAAATCGGCCAAAACCGATGAAAAAAAAGTTTTATATTTTTTTTTTTAGATTTGTATTTTAGCAAAAAGAAACATAGTTTTTTTTGTGCAAAATTTACGCATTTTTTGTTTATAGCTGTGATCAGAAATGACGCAGAGGGGATCAAATACCACCAAATGAAAGCTCTATTTGTGGGGAAAAAAAAGGACGAAATTTTCGTTTGGGTACAACGTCACACGACCGCGCATTTGTCAGTTAAAGCAATGCAGTGCCGAATCGCAAAAAGTGCTCTGGTCCTAAAGGGTGAAATCCTTCCGGGGCTGAAGTCGTTAAATATGAAATTTAATAAATTTCATATTTAGGTTCACTAACAGCAACACTAACAAATTTTCAAGGAAATTCCAATACCTCTAATTTAATAGTTATTTATTATTTCAAATGCTCTTTCTTATTTCCCAATTTCCAAAATTCAGAAATAAGAAAGAACATTTGAAATAATAAGTTAGTATTTCAAATGTTCTTTGTTATTTTTGAATTTTCGGATTTCCGAATTTCCGACTTTCAAATTTCCGGCTGTTCCGATTGCCGAATTTCCGTAATGACTGCAATTGCCAAATTACCACGAATTTCCATAATTCCGAATTACCGCAATTACTGCAATTGCCGAATTACCACAAATTTCCGGATTACCGCAATTGCCGAATTACAGCAAACTTCCGAATTACCGCAATTGCCGAATTACAGCAAATTTCCGAAAAAATAAAAAAACAAAAAAAGGAAAACAAACTAAATTTTCAGCCATGCACAAGTCTAGTTTTCTCCTAAGATTGCCCTGTATTTGGCTCCATCCAGCTTTCCATCAACTCTGACCAGCTTCCCTGTCCCTGCTGAAGAAAAGCATCACCATAACATGATGCTACCACCACCATGTTTTACGATGGGGATGGTGTGTTTAGGGTGATGACCCCAAAAACAACATTTGGCCAGAGTTGGGTTTTTACCTGTTATGAGATAAATATAGAGACTGTCATTTTCATTTTGACATAACAATTGCCTGGCTGTTATGCTGTTACATGGACTTAAATATTTTTGATTCATTCATCTAACATGAGTATAGGGATAGGAGATTTTGACTTACACCCATCATTTGTTTGCTGTATGCTTGTTCCAGGCTAGGTTAGGCATACAGAAGCCAGACACAGCCAAGGCAACTAGCATGGAGAATGGCGATGGCAACTCCCATATCTCTCCCATCATAGGTGTACTTTAAAAAGAACCTATCATCAGACCATTCATTTGAACAACAGCCTTTCCATAACAATATATGTGCATTCAATGTATTTATGCACGTTATTTACCTGTAAAAGCCTCTCTTTTGTAGAGATTCAAAAGACCAAAAGACTGCTGCTGGGTGCTGCCATCTTGGATGTGATGACAGCAGGCTCAGAGCGGTCACTCAAATGACCATATTATCCACCTCCCTTCCTTCCTAAAAGATTATGAAGGAGGGGAGGAGTAGCTGGGCCAGCACAGACAGTAAATAGACACTCTCAGAAGAGGATATGGCTATGATGTGCACAAAGGGAGAGGGGCTGTGTTAGGGAATTGACTCTTCTTGATTAAGTCAACTTTACTAGCAAGTTGTCAATCAACAAAAATGTTTATAGAAATACAAATTCTGCAAGTAAGCATTTCAAAATATATGATATCACCTGCAACCAGGATAATGACAGGGTCTCTTTAAGAAGAGGGTCTCCTAGCCCCCATAAGTCTACTTACAGGACTTTGATAACCATAATCCAAGACCCAGTGTTGGCCATCTACCCTCACAATGCCCTTGATGCAACTTTGATTCTTGACAGGTCTACACAACTACAGCTGTGTCTCTGGTGTAGGCGATTCTGTATTTTTTTCAGAAATAGAGAGATCACAATACAGTTATGTTTTTTACATTCTTCTGTATAATTTCACCTTCTCCAATACTTCAGCCTCCTGGTAAGCTAGAATCCGGTAGGCTCCACGAAGACGCTTTACTCCTGGATACAACAGAGGCACCATGTTTACGTAGGCAACACCATGAAATGATATTTGGATGTCTTCTTCATTCTGCTGGAAATTATAATGGAAGATTAAAGAACCAATGGCATGAGTAAAGAACTGCCAAACAAAGGGAATAAACTCTATGGGTTAACACATATCTAAAGAAAGAAGGAGGAAGGAAAAAGCAGGATAAAGAAAGAAGGAAGAAAAAGGAAGAAAGAAGAAAAAGGAAGAAGGAAGAATGAGAAGGAAGAAGAAAGAAGGAAGAAAAAAAGAAGGAAGAAGAAAGAAAGAAGACGGAAGAAGAAAAAAAGCTGAAAGAAGAAAAAGAAGAAAGAAGAAGACAGCCCAGGAGTTGATAAGATGGAAGAAGGAACATAAGAAGAATAAAGAAAGAAGACAAAAGAAGGAAGAAGAAGAAAGAAGAAGAAAAAAGAAAGAAGGAAGAAGAGTATAGGGAGGGTTATAACCCTGTCACGTTTCTTTTTTACCACCTGTGTCCCATAGGGGAGATATCCATTCACTTCCTGTCCCATAGCTGCAACAGGAAGTAAGAGGAAATCCCTCAAAATGATGGAATACCTGATTGCCACCAGAAACCCCCCCCCGCCCCCATTGGACAATTTCTCCTCTACTCCTGTTCTGATGACCACTCAAAATTTGGGATTCTCTTTCACTTTCACTCTTGGTGATAACAGTCACCAAGACAAATAGAGAGGGCGAATTTTCCTAATGAAGCCACAGACAGCAATGAAAACCTGACAGGGGTTCTAATCCCCCTCCATTCTATCTAAACTAAAAAATAAAGTTTCAAATTCCGGAATAAGTGGATGACTGCATTCTGATAAAATCACTTTTATTGATACATATCCATGCTATAATTAAGCATTGTATAGTGTGAAAGGCATTGGACATCACCTTCCTCCCACTGTATAAATAAAAGTGCAGTTATCCATATTTTCCTGCATATATTCCGAGCTCGACTGAAATCCAATTTTTATTGGAGAAAAGGGTGGACCAACCCGGATCAGTATTTGTTTTTTTTTGTTTTTTTTAAGATTTGCCTTTAATTATCCTTTAAGCCTAATTGATGTTGAAAAAAAATAAAAACAGGTATTACTTTCATAGATGTCCAGAACAGAGATAATAGGCTTGTCACAGTCCCTGGAGAACATGTTAATCAAAGCCTGCTGTGGCCATTGGTCAGGCTGATGGCAGGAACCCTCTCCAGCACAAGTCTCTGACTCATTTCACCATTTCCCAGAATCCTTCATTCTTCTGGGTATGTTTAAAGGGGAAGGCAGGTGACTTACACTGCCGATCAAAGTTTACATTTATTTTATTTTGCAGATAATTTTTTAGATTGCAAGATCACTTACTACTAATTTGTGAAAAAGTATAAGGTCTATAGGTTCCATCCAAAGCTCTCATATTGCCTTGTAGCACCTTGCATAATGATGTTGCCATAATGTAATATATATACCTAGTCTTGGAATCAGTGTACTCACCTTTTCCGCCTTGCCTGCTTTAGTTTTGCTGGTGGTTGAAATTGGTGTTCTCATTATCTCTACCGGCCAGTAACGGCACTCCGCTATCCGCTTCTGTAAGCTGTGAATACAGCATTATCATTTATATGAGTTATACTGCATGTGAAGGAGATGGAATCACATTTGAATCTTGAAGAAATGGCAGCACTTTGGTAAAATCCATAAACAGAACAACACATAAAATCCACACAGGGGTCCAAAGCATTTCAGCGGTTAGGGCTTAGTCATGGATGGAGATGGAGTCACATTGGCTTGCACAACATTTTAAAAATATCTATATTTTTTAAATCCAAGTAAGCTTGACATAATATATATGAATGTTTTGTCTTGTTCCCAACCAGCTCCTGGCTCCCTTTTTTCCCCACGTACTCTAGATTTTGCTTAGCTCTTTGCTTACAGAGGTCAGTATTTCAAACTGGATGGGTCATAGCAATGACTTCTCCCCATCCCTTCCCTTCGGGCCTGATCTGTTCATACAGAGTTTCAATCACAGAGAGACAGTTAGAAGCAAGCTAGAGAAACTATCGTGAATCTAGTGTTATGGGTGTTTATTTGTATAAAAAAAAAATGAGATTTTATATTGATATAGAGATACAGTATAATAACAGTTTATAAAATGCATGAACAAATAATGAAAAATCAGAATTCCCAATTATAGAAGACTGGAGTCTACACATTACCTGGTCAGGGCGGGCTTATCAAGGTAGCACCTCCTCTCCGTGTCCCACATCACTCTTTTACGTTGGGTTTCGGCTTCCATGCGAAACTCTTTGTCCTGCAGATGGTGCACAGGAACATTTTTATATAGCTTATATTCCCAGATATACATTAGGCCTGATTTGTTAACATGTCTGAAGAAGGTACTGAACTTGTCATTAGAAACAAATCAGATTCTACCTTCTATTCTCCCAGTGCAGTGTGTGTTGATAAAGGGTCATGCTTGTTTTTCGAGAACTGAAACGAGCACAGGACCTCCAGGTGGTTTCAGGGAGGATCCAACACAGAAATGAGGATTTGAAATAGTAATGCGTTGCGCTTAACCAGTACCCATAAATTACAATTATAAACAAAACATAAAGTAACCGTGCATGGACCTGATCTCAAATAAACAAAAATATGGGAAGTAAACATCAAATAAATCCAAATAATATGTCCACAAACAGTCCCATCCATAAGTGCAAGGCAGATAAAAATGAAGACTCTTCAAAGACCCTTTATGCTTTGTGATGCCACCAAGAAACACCTTCACCCGGAGTGATAGTAGGAATGCTCACTTACCGACTCCCCATGATCCCCTATTCAAGGGTGGTCACAACATTCATAAGCCCCAAGGTCTCCTCCTTGAACACTGCTCTTTCCACCAGAGTCACCACCAATCCAGCAATTGTAGCAGAATTTCCCACCAAATTATTCATGTATGGCAAACAGACAAAGGCCTCTACATAGTATAAAAATCTTTCAAAACATTTATTGAATAAGAAAATACACTCACATGTGATTACAAATACTGCACATGTAAAAAGAAATGACTCTGCCGGCATGGGAAGTAACTTCCTGGAACTCGATGACATCAGTATAAGGCTCCAGCCGACGTGTTTCATCATCAAAAGATGTCTTTTGATAGCGAAACACATTAGAAAGATTCTCCTACTGATGTCATTGTGTTTCAGGAAGTGGACTTTCCATGCCAGCTGAGTGATTTCTTGAGCCACGTACACACGGGTCGAATGTCGTGCGATGTCGGCCAGTGTTCTGCACAAGTGCCAAACTTGGCAGAATACCAAACCCACATCACTTCCGTTTTTTTAAAGCATTATAACTTGGTAATTATCTGTTGGTACAAAACACCGGCAACGGACTACGGAGTTGTTGGTGTGTTAGGAACACAGCGGCAAACGGGGACAAAGTTGTCCCCGCCTAGGAGGTGGCCATTTTCTTGGTTAGTAGATGAGCGGAGTATAAACCTCCGCTCATATACCGTGCACCGGACTATTGTCCGTTGCCAGTGTTTTTGAAAATCACCTATTGCTGAAGATCAACAGAAATTACTACGTTATGATGATTTAAAGCAACGGGAAGTGACGCGGGTTTGGTATTCTGCCGAGTTTGGTATTTGGGCATTACACCGGTTCAATAAAAAACAGCCAACATTCGACCTGTGTGTAAGGCTGGGTTCACACAATTACGAATAGGATGCAGAGAACCCGCATCCAATTCACAATAGCAGGAAATTGTGACCGGCTCTCCATGGAGCCGGTTCACATATCTCCGCTGCGGCTCCAGTGCGAATTTGCACAGGAGCCCTGTGCATTTTTGGTCCGTTTCAGGTCCGAATTCAGCCAAAAATTGGGCTGAAATCGGACCTGAAACGGTGAACCAATATGCCCAGGACCCCTGCTGGGAGCCGCATGCCATTTAGGTGTGAACCCTGCCTAAAGCAGAAGGTCCGACAGAAGCTAGACGTTTGGCCAATGTTGGATCGTTTACTGTGATATCCTCTACCAAAGTCCCAGTTTACATATGCTCTTATCTTCATGTCCTTTCCCAGGGACTGACCCCATTGCCTCTTCAATATGAACGTCCTGACCGGTCACCACACCGCCACGTGTACTCAGCAAGATCACACTGATGTAAACAGATCAATGCAAAGAATTATGTGGATGAGAATATTAAAATTAATTGGGATCAGCCCACCTGCCTTATCCCTGCACTGCCTATCATTGCCCATTCCACCCACAACTCAGCTGGTGGCCATGATTATAGTGCTGAGGAATCACGGGTCATGGAGTTCAAGAAAATGCTAGGAAATTGCGTGCAGCACGTTTCAGGCATCCTAGTATAGCTGAATATACCAAAGGCTCTTTGGTGATGTCACAGGTACTAATATATTGAATTTATCCTTTCTACAGCTCATACAGAAGGCAGGAATCCCAGAGATGAGCTTTAAAGTGAACCTGACGCTTTGGCTTGAGTGCCCCTGAAAAACGTGATGCTTTAGGATCCATTCATAAAGCTAACACACCAAGAAAGGATACCTATTTTTAGTGGACTCAAATAAGATTTAAAATGATTGACATGGCAAAACTTTGTGTTAAAGCTTTTTGAATTGAGCCTATTGGGTTTTCTTTTTCTTAGTTGTACGTGATGAATAGGAATCTATTTTATAACCCAACTATCTAACCTCTTTGCGATTCATCTCTCCGTCTTCCTCTTCATACACTCCCCCTATAATGAATGATTCTGGGATATGCTGAGCTCCTGGTGCCAGGATACCGCTCATTGGCCATCTCTTCTGCCTGGACACAGGCTCACTCTCACCACCTGCCTTCAGGGCTCCATTCGAGAAGATCAAACTGAGGTCCTTCTGTGTCAAGGGAAAATAAGAAGGACCAAGAAAAGTTGAACAACTAGGCTTCATTTTTTAGTTTCCTGGAAAAAAGCAAATATGCTTATTGGGTGGCTCCATTTTTTCCAAATCACCACTGCCACCGACAATAAAACCCAAGCTTAAAGTGATATTTAAAGATTTAAAAAAAAAATAATAGCAAACACGGTATACTTACCAGCTCTGTGCAGTGGTTTTGCACAAAGCAGCCTCGATCCTCCTCTTCCCGGGTCTCCAGCCGTAGCTCCTGGCCCCTCCATCCTGCCGAGTGCCACCATCATAAGCAGCTTGGCCCCACCCCTGCTCTCTTTCATTGGCTCACTGGCTGTGATTGACAATAGCAGGAGCCGCCTCAGCCAATGAGAAGGAAGAGACCCAGGAGAGCCTCTGCTCTCATGCACATCACTGGATCAGGTTCAGGTAAGTATTGGGGGGCTCAGGGTGCTGCATAGAATGCATGAAGGTAAAAATCTTGAAACCCTTTAAAGTGTAAGTAAGCACTAAAGCCGTCCTTACATGATGAGAATTTCTTTCCTGCAACCCGTGAAAATTGAAAATCACTCAATTCCTTTATCAACTTTCTGCTGCTGTTAAAGGACAGCCTGTAATGAATAGTGTAATCAACAGATGCCAATTACACTTTTACATGTTGGAAGGATGGAGTCGTTCCTGCGGTGTTAGTGAAGAAATGTCACCAGCGCACCAAGGATTCCTTAAAATGGGTCCGACGCTTTATTTTCCTGGTCACATGGTAAACATAAGGCAACATTTCAGAGCCATGCAGGGCCCCTTCATCACTTGCTTGACGAAGGGCCCTTCATCAGGCAAGTGATGAAGGGCCCTGCGTGGCTCCGAAACGTTGCCTTATGCTTCCCATGTGACCACGAAAATAAAGCTTTGGACGCATTTTCAGGAATCTTTGGTGTGCTGGTGACATCTCCTCACTTGGATTGTCTGCAGCTCCCGGCCTGCGGTTATTACAGCACCGAGTGATACCGAATAGCTATGTTAAGGAACGTGTCAATGGAGAATATTGCCTTTATTCCTGCGGTGTTGACGCAGGCACAGAATGACCTCAGCCCTCACTGACTGAAGGATGGGTAATTTTGTGCATGAAAGGATTAATAAGATATTTCACAAGTGACAGGTCCTCTTTAAACAACCGTGAAGAGAATCACATTCTAGCAATTATCTTTATTTAATTCCCCAACTTTTATATTTATAAAAAGTATCCTTCTTTGGGTTACCTTGGATGGTTTATTTCTCACCTCTCCCAAAGATGGTAGCTGAAGGCTGGTGACATAGTTGTACTGTGGCCCTTGTGGGTTCCAGGACTCAGGGACACAATAAGCAGCTTCCATGGTCACGCGAATCAGATTCCCATTATTAATTTGTGACTCGGTGAGTAAAGGCTCCGGGACAGAAACCGCCACCTCCAGCCGCGGCTAAAAAAGAGAACAGTGTATGCGTATGAAAAAAGGAAGATTAGATCCACTAAGTAAAAGCATAAAGATCTCATTTGAGTTTCTACCAGCTTCCATGGTCACTTGGTTCAGGTCACCATTATTAAATCTGTGATTTGGTAAGTAAAGGCTCTAGGACAGAAAGCACCACTGCCAGCCTTGGCTAAAACAGATCGCACTGCATGTATATGAAAAATGAGAACTAAACTCAGCTTCCCCATTACCCTGGGTTGAATCACAAAGTCTTCATTTGAGTTTCTATCAACGTCCAAGATCACTTGGATCAGATTTCCATAATTAATCTGTGAATTATGGAGTAAAGGTCCTGGACAGTGACAGCAGCCTCCAGATTTGGCTTACACAGAAAACACGGTATGTGCATGAAAAAGAAGAACTGTACTCAGCTCCCCTATTATCCTGGGTGAAATCTTAAAGCTCTAATTTGAGTCACAGCTTTCAAGGTCATTCGGATCAAATTTCCAATACTAATCTGTGAGAAAGGGTCCTGGGGCAAAAATTTCTTTAACCAGATTTGGTTAATACAGAAAACACTTTTGCCTTAAAGTGTTTTTTACCTTAGTATTTCATATTCCTGATATGTGCCTGCCGTACCATGTACTTGTATGAGAATGTATCCTGTTCTCTTTTTATTGCTTCCTTTGTGTGAAATCCCTGGGGTTCCTGTCAGTCCCTCTGCTTTACTATTCCAAACTGACCACACTAAGCAGGAGAACACACAGTGGTCAGTTCTCTAGTTGTGCTGGGAACTCAGCCTGCTCTCCACCAATGATCAGACTTGTTCTGACACGCCCTCTCTGCACAGCCTATCACTGGGAAGCTTAGTCTGATGCTGCTTCCCCTCCCCCCAGCTCTTATGCAGCTGAGAACAGAGGGAATGTGATCACATAAAAAATGGAATGAAAGGTATTTTGATTTTTTTTCTATATCTATACACAAATGTTTTGCCTTTCATTTCAATTTATAACTGAATGTGTTGTTTTACAGGGTGATCATTTACAATCACTTTAATGCTGTTTTAGTATTCCATAATCACTGGCCCAGAACAGGAATGCAGTGAATAAAATGCTCTATACTTTTTTCAGGACACAAAAAGTAAGAAATTGAAAGGACCAGCATGACGACCAAGCAATTCTCATTTAAAAAAATAAGAGTCAACAATATCAGCCTGCATATTTTGTCATAGCCCCAAATACTACAGGTGCCCCTAGATCAGTGGTCTTCAAAATTGGGGGCCGGATGTGGCCTTTTGCTTACTTTTATTCAGCCCAATGATGAGGCACAGTTCCATCCCAATGCCACCAATGACAGGGCACAGTTCCTCCGAATGACACCAACAATGGGGGCACAGCTCCTCCCAATGACACCAATGATGAGGCACTGTTCCCCCCATTGACACCAAAGAAGGGGCATAATTCCTCCCAATAACACTAACGATGGGGCACAGTTCCTCCCAATGACACTAACGATGGGGCACTGTTCCCCCATTTGACACAAATGATGGGGCACAATTCCTACCAGTGGCACCAACGATGGGGCACTGTTCCTCCCAATGACAATAACAATGGGGCACTATTCCTCCCGGCGACATCAAGGATGAGGCATGATTCTTCCCATGCAGTGACACCAACGATGGCACACAATTCCTCTCACTGACATCAAAGCATTGTTTACTCCCACCGATGCCGGGACTGTTTCTACTTCCAATGGCCACAGTCTGGCCTTCTTATAGTCTGAAAGACAGCAGACTGGCCCTTTGTTTAATAACATTTGGAGACCCCTGCTGTAGATCATGGGTGTACAACCTGCAAGTATTGGCTTGTAGAGGGGTAATAGCAGGATCTCTTCAAATTTCATGATACATGTCCTCAGTCTCTCGCTGTCTTCTGCTGTATCCTTCCAGTCTCCAGCCAAACCTGTAGTAGTCCAGAGTCCCGGACCACCATTTCTTCTAGTATGTCTGTAGTCATATTACACTGTATATACTGAGCATTATGGGTGGTGTCAGGGGCCATAGTTAAGGCTTCATATACTTTATGAGCTGACAACCATTGCTCTGAATGTACAGCAAAAGTATTACCAAATTCACACAATGGTTCCAGCAGGACAAACCAGTGCTATACGGACACCACAAAGTAAGATCACGAAAGGCCTCAACAGAGGGAAAACGAAATGAAAGGCACTAAAATTAATTAATTTAACACAAAGTAAACCGGTTGGACCTTCAATGTGGTATAAATACCTTGGCATCTGGGTGAATGTTTTCCAGAGGAGAGCCAGTTGATGGATGCAGTGGCACCGTCATCTTAAAATTACATTCACCTAGAAAAACGGGTTTATGCAATCAAGATTTACAGTATAGAAAGATATGAACATATCCTTTCTCTCTTTCATGTTTCTCTCTCCCTTCATCTATATATCTCTCTTTCTCTCTAAAGCTCTGCACGTTACAGTTGGACTGTACAATCTCCTTTGGTTCTGCAATAACTATGTAGTGTAACTGGAAACTAAAGTAAATTAAATTATAAATTGAATGAATAGTTTAGGTAGGTCTTGGTAAAATTTACATCATTATAGATTAGACTGAGTGGTTGGATTGTAATATGTGTGTAGGCAGGTGCAGTCTACTTTCCCCACTGTAGGTGGTGCTTAACCGCAGTGGCATTGCAGAGGAGGTCAAGAGGAACATGGTTCCTCTGTGGTTTTCTGGGTCACTGGGGAACCTGATTGGATGGTGCCACCCCATGGGACTCTGATGGCCATCTTGGGTCAGGCAGAGTCTATTTAAGACCATGCCTCCCTAGCTTGGTGCACATATCGCATATGGGTAGTGTAGGGACAGGTCATCCCTCTGACAGGACAGTAATAGCAGTAGGGGGAGGTTCCAGATGAGTAGGGAAGGAGTAGAGACATGTTAACCTTCCTGAAAGCTTCCCCGTTTGTGCACAGACCAGCCAGGCCACATGCTATCCCTCGAGACAGACCCAGTCAGAACATCTGAGACCTGCTGTACACTGTTTTCTGCAACATTCTATGAGTGCGCCTGGTTGGGTTGTCTTCCCTCTGGGTAATTGTGCTTGTTTGGACTTTAATTACAATACAGTTATGTTGCTGAATGTGGACTTTGAGTGTTTACCGCTGCTGCACCATGCTGCACCATCCCACATGTGGGTATGGCCACTTGGCACAAATTGCCATATTAGCCCACTCTCCAGTCATGAACAGTGTACTCAACCAGTCATGCTCTCTTGCCCTCGCTAATAGAATGGGGACTTTGGGGTACGGGGGAGCACGTGACCTCCCCTTTTTGTCAGTACTCAGGTGTGATTGGCTAAACAGCAGGCCTGAACACTGTCACATGCCATGGATAAGTAGCACTGGATCCTAAAATTGTACAATTAGTGTTGTTATCCAATAGTATTGCAGTGGTGTAGGAACAGGATTTCTGAATGCTGGGCTGGCAGCTTCTACACACCAAGGGATATTCCACAGTTTCCTTGCTTTGTAATATAACTAAAAGGATCTAAGACTTATGTGCCAAACCAGGAATTAATAGTCCCGAACATATAAAATAATATACAAACATATAGAACCGACGCATTTCAGGCAGAAGTCACTCCTATCACAAAGGCTAAAAAATGCAACAAAAGAATATACATACAAATCAATATAATTTGTGCCATTATGCCATCCCCTGTCTAAGCTGGGGTGGGTCCATAAGTATAAAAGTCTGAGGGGGCAGGCTATCAGCAGACACTCATTTTGTCCTGATCGGGCAGTGACAATGTCTTTTTGACTTTAGCCGACCATACATGGATCAAAATTCAACTGGTTCAGCGGGGACTGGTTGAATTTCAATCCATGTATGGGCAGGCTGATAGTACCCAAGTTGACCCATCAATGGACCATCAATGGTACAGCAATAACCACTAGCAGCAACCATTGCATTCTACCAGCAAGGAATGCTTCTCATGCCTCCTGCTGGCAGAATACAATGGTGCAGAGGAAGGCATTCCCCATCAACACTGACTGTGTTAATGGGGAAATTGAGTGATGTTCTTTTCTTCCACCTGTGGTAGAAGGAAAGAAAATCATATTATCTATGGCCTGCTTTTCTTTCGCTCTTTAGCTCTCTTTCTCCTCTTTCATTTTCTCTCTTTCACTTTCTTTCAACCATGTCACTTAGATAATCTTCCTGTGGCTAGGTGGAGCTGGTAAGTAATACAAATAAGTCAATAGGAGCCAACTAAAAGGAAGCAGTATAAACATTCCCCACCTTGTAGCAGAGGAAGCAGGTCCACAGCTGCCTGCCCCAGAACAGCTGTCTTCTCCTCTTTCTGCTTCTTCTCCTTGGGCAGGATCTCAATGACAGTGACTGTAAGTGAAGGAGGTGAGTATTACCAATCAGAAAGAATAATGTAACACTCAAGCTTGAGCATTCACCACCTGCCCGTTATTAGTCAGCACTGCAGTTTAGGCATTTGCTAAGCACACCTGTCTTAACCAAGGAAGTCTTTAAGTAGACTGCTGGACAATCAGTGAGTGCCTAATCAACTCCTTCGGGGTTTTTTTTTCCCTCCGCTTGTCTGTGCTTATCCTGACCATAGGCCCTTTTTCAGTTTTAGAAGCGGGAAGAGTTAAAACTCTTGCCATATTTTTATTGCTGCCATTGTCATCTTAGTTACATTTCTCTTTACTTCTTGTGCTGGAGACGCAACAGCAAATGAGAGGAATGCTTTTCAATGGACAGCCCATCTTAGAGAGTTTACATGAAAACGGGAGTTTCAAAGGGAACAGTCCCCTCACCTTTTTATCTGGTGATAACTCTAAGCCCCGGTTCACACATATGTGATCTCAGACATCACATGTGATTTGCACCCGCACCGCAGGTGCCGATCACAGGCGATGTCTGAGCAGTGTGAGTTCAGCCATACAGTTATATGGTTGAACTCACATTGGATTTGCACTAAAAAAGTTGCGGGGACCTTTTTTCCCCGCAGTGGAATTGCATTGCATGGGTGAGAACACCTATGTGATCCGATTCATGTGCAAATTCACTGTTCGCACTGTGATCTGTGAACCAAACTGGAGGTGTCATTAACTTTGTAATGACACCCACAGTGGTTCGCAGAAGGCAGTGTGAAATGCCTGAGGGAGAGGTGCGATGCGGGAACCGGCTCTGGAATCGCGCCGATTCCTGCATCACACAAGTGCACACCTGGGCTTAAACTTTGAATTTCTTCTCACTTTTTGTCTCGGTGACAGTGGTCACCAGGAAAACTAGAGAGGGTGAATCTCTGCATTAGGAACACATACAGCAACAAGACCTAGGGGTAGTGTTAGAGGGGCACTGGACTAGGGTTGACACCTCATCCCTTTAAAACCAAAGGCAAAGGCATAATGAGCTAGTATGCACCGTAGCAGTAGCTCATTATGAAATACTCACCTTAGAACGAAGCTCCCACAGGGCTGCCCGGACATCTTCGCTGTGTGGATTCTTCCGGGTTTGCAGCTCCGGCGCTGTGAGTGGCCGGAGCCGCGCGGGAGCCTGACTTTCCAGCAGGGTCCGGCGCCATGAGTCGGGCCATCACTGCGCATGCGCCGTGATGTCAGCGGCTGCATTGCAAGTGGAATATATCCTAAACGGTACGGGTTTAGGAGATATTAATTTTACCTACAGGTAAGCCTTATTATAGGCTTACCTGTAGGTAAAAATCACTTTTGGGGGTAGACAACCGCTTTAATGGCTGATTAAGGTGGTAATTAAACTCTCTTGGTGCCTTAGCTGCATGAAATTAGCCTCAGAGCCTATGCAATTCATATGTGTTCGGGTTTAAAGGGATGAGGTGGCAACCTTAAGCACAGATTTTCAAAATGTGGACAAAGTCATTACCTGGACCCAACTGACCTGTTTTTGGCAGCTCACCACAAAAACAAGGATCCCCCAGGAGAGGAGGATATTTACCCAAGTTGAGAAATCCAAGTATAATAGGTCAAAGAAAGTACAAAATAAAAATACTTAGGAGTCCAAAGTCTTTATTGTTTAACTGGTTACAACAAGCAGGGCAAAGAACCACCAACGCATTTTGGGGTCACCCAATCCCACTACATTAAGGCTGTTTAAAATGGCAGGATATTAAATGATCTTAAAAGTACTTGTATGAAGACTGATCAGAAGGTTGGGGATCCTTTAACCGCTTGCCGACCGCTGATCGGCATTTGACGGCGACAATGTGGCTCTGTAACGCAAAACGCCGTCATACGAAGGCGGCCGCGATACAGAGCCACTGTGAGCGCACGCTCACTGTGTTCGGGGGGGGCCAGGGAGCGGGTGCGGCGGCTTCGATTGCCGCCGGCCACCCGCGATGCTCCACCCAGAGTGAAAGAGCGGAGGTCCGTGTATGTAAACACGGACCTCCGCTCTGTGTGAGGGGGAAGGGCTGTGATCACAGCCTTCCTGTACATGAAGGCTGTGACCACTTCCCTTCCCCAGCTAGGCAAGCCCCCCCACAGTTAGAACACGCCCAGGGAACATAGTTAACCCTTAGCGCGCCCCCTGCAGGTTAACCCCTTCACTGCCAATGGCATTTACACAGTAATCAGTGCATTTTTATAGCACTGATCGCTGTATAAATGCCAATGGTCCCAAAAAAGTGTCAAAATGGTCCGACATGTCCGCTGAAATATCGCAGTACCGCAAAAAATCGCAGATCGCCGCCATTTTTAGTAAAAAATAAAAAAAATTAAAAACCCCAAAAATGAATTCTCATCATCCGTAAACGCGACCACTTTTGCGCAAACCAATCAATAAACGCCGATTGCGATTTTTTTTATCGCAAATATGAGGAAGAATATAAATCGGCTAAAAACGGTGAAAAAAAATGTTTTTTTTTTTCTTTTTTTTTTGGATTTGTATTTTAGCAAAAAGTAAGAAATTTGGGTTTTTTTGCAAAATTGTCGCTCTTCTTTTGTTTATAGCGGCGATCAGAAATGACGCAGAGGTGATCAAATACCACCAAAAGAAAGCTCTATTTGTGGGAAAAAAAGGACGCAAATTTCATTTGAGTACAACGCCGCACGACCGCGCAATTGTCAGTTAAAGCGACGCAGTGCCGAATCGCAAAAAGGGCTCCGGTCCTAAAGCTGGAAATCCTTCCGGGGCTGAAGTGGTTAAACAACAGTCAGTGCTGGTGTTCTTAGCAGAAGTAGCCGCTTCTACAAGTTTATATAATTTATACTTATTTAAACTTATTCTGGGTGGTTGACTCAGAAATGACCGGAACCATAATGTGAGCGAGGCAGGCAAACAACTAACGTTTTCAGAAGAGTCGGTAATGGGTACGTATTTCACTCATGACACAT
The DNA here is from genome assembly GCA_018402905.1 of Glandirana rugosa. Taxonomy (NCBI): domain Eukaryota; kingdom Metazoa; phylum Chordata; class Amphibia; order Anura; family Ranidae; genus Glandirana; species Glandirana rugosa. The sequence continues at coordinate 1,130,253 of BLSH010546119.1, read as the reverse complement.
GACCTGTGACGTTCAGCCCTGTACAGTTGCTGAAATCTTTCCCACCAGATAAGAAAAACTGTCTGGCTCTGACATCTTTTAGGTAAAATAAACAGCATTCTCCAAGCTGAGTAACCTACCTATAAAAGGTTTGTGGGCCACATCGTCCAGGCTATGGTGGCTTTCACCGCCAAGGTCAAAGCTTGTAGTGAAGTTGTACTCAGTCTGTTGGTCTGGGGTGGCTTCCAGTTTCGGGGAGTCACCCAGGAGGATGTTGTTGAACTCTGACCTCAGATAAGTCACCGGAGAGTCACTTTTAACCCCTTTCTGTAAAAAGCATATTCAGCACATAAGCAGAAGGCAAACACAATTGATGTTTATAATAATAGCCAACAGTCGGTGTAGAATTTGTCTAAGATAGACATTTGGGCAGTCTCTGTTTATGTCAGTCAGTGTCTGCAAGAAAAAACAACGGACAGAGGAGTGCCAAACAGAATGGTAATCCATAAGTCCAAATCGCTCATGCCTCACACATAAAAGAGGCAACGCATTTCGGGGGACAACAGACTCCCCCTTTATTAGGAATTAAGGTTTTGTAAGAACTTGAAAGTACCCACAAGTGTTTCTGACTAAATCTGTGTAAGTGTGAAATTACTGGATTTGAAAAGTCAATGGGGTTGATTTACTACAACTAGAGAGTGCAAAATCTGGTGCAGCTGTGCATGGTAGCCAATCAGCTTCTAACTTCAGCTTGTTCAATTAAGCTTTGACAATAAACCTGGAATCTGACTGGTTTCTATACAGAGCTGCACCAGATTTTGCACTCAACAGTTTTAGTAAATCAACTCCAGTATGTCAATAAGTATCAGCAATATAGACAGCGATAGTTTAGCTGATTTATTGGTTTGGCACTCCTTCTGTTGTCTTCCCCTTTAAGTGACCCACTGGAGGGTAGTCATGTTTTTAAGGGAGCTACCTAGCCATAGCCAGTGAGCTGTCTGAATGATCCCAGTGCCTTTTGGATGTGTGTTTTTAGAGTTTGTGTCTGCAAGTCTTTATTCGGAAAAGTGGAACTCCAGCAATGAACTTTTCTGTAAACTTACATTGGGCCAGCTTGGCTCTATCTAAGTACCCATATCCGAAATCCAGAGGGCTGCTGCAAATTACTGGAGTAGCACACGCTATATACAATAAGAGTCACACTCTTCTGGTTTCTATGTAAGCGGGTTCCCCTCTGCACATCTGCATATTGGACACAGGGGGGTCACTTGCTTGGCACCTCTGCCATTAATAGGACGCCTTGTATTTTTTCAATGAATACAGGGCATTCTCTGATTGGACAAAAAGGAGATTACAATGTCATCTGCCCCTCCTTTCCACCTCATCCAATCAGAGAATGGTTTGTATTCACTAAAAAAAAAAGGCTTTCTGTGAGAGGCGGAAATGCTGAGCAAGCAACCCCCTTTATTCAGTTTGCAGAGAGGAAGCTGCTGGAACAGCACATGGAAGATCACAGATATCACTGTGTGTAGCTCAGACTACTCCAGTCATTATCAGCTTCCCACCGGCCCTCCGAATGTAAGCAAGTTGAAATGCTGGGTAGTAAGACAGCTGCTGACCCTCAAGAACTGCTACAACCTGTTTCCGGTGTGCAGCTGGACCCGCTGCTGCGGCCTCTCCTGAGATGTTACCAGACTCTTCAAGTCTTCTGGATTCTACAACCCCCCAATTTTTGGAACAAGATATTCTGCAAGCTGTGTTTCTGTTTGACTGTTCCCAGTTTATGATACTGTTCATGCAATGTTATATCTGTGTATTTTACTATGTTATAGTATTGTATTTTGGGGTGTGTGACGCAGCCCGGTGTCTCTTGCGTCTTAGGGGGGGAAGAGTTTTAGCAGGTTGATATGCTGAGTAGTAAGGACAGCTGCTGCCCTGGCCAGGAGGGAAGAGGTTAACCATTTTCCCGCATTTTTCACTGGGCTCTATGCCTCTATCCCTGTGCTTTTGTAAAAGGGGGGAGGGCTCTGCCCAGACTTGTTCAGTCTGCCTGGGGGAGAACACAGACAACTAGCAAGATGTAATCTCCAGAAGCTGCGGAGAGCAGCCATGAGCCCAGAGCTCTGGGGTTGTCGAGAAAGAGAGCCTGTAGCTAACTTCTGCATGCCTGCCATCATGTGGGAGGTCATCGGGACCTTGGGTTCATCCCCAAAGGCACCAGCCACTGGGGAATGCCACTGATTGACCTTTCTATAGATGGACTCTACCTTTGAAGGTATGCCGGGGCATCACATAGTCTGAGTTAGGATAAGGGATGTAGGGACTAGAACGGTTTATATCCTGGACTTTGTTATGCTTGGAGTCTTTGTTAAATAAAGCATTGAAACTTTGCCTTCTGCCTGGTCTGAAGGAGTGCAATGCACGTAACCCGCACATTTCTATCGCAAAAGGTGATGGTAAGGGTCGTCACCTTACTCCGGGGTGGTACGTGGATCGCGTCCGAGGTATCCACGTGAACAAAACTGAGAACTTGGAGGCATGTCCTACCCATCGAGACGTCACGTCTAGACGAGCATAACGATACCCTCTGTCTGACCACCCTGTTCCTCACGGTTGTTTTAAAGGGAGCGACGATCTCCACCAAAGTGGTTATTATCCATGTGTGTTGGCTATCCGACGTAATTGACAGACAGCTGAAGGCAATGGGTACCATTGGTAAAAGACATGACATGATCCTACTGAGATTCCACGACAGAGAAGTATGGGGTTATACGATCACAAGGTTTCGACATCTTTACACGCCCAATGCACGTAACGTGAGGAAGTCTGGTCCGTCTTCCGTTTCAAAGTTACGAAATAAATTGTTTCTGAGGTTCGTATTGTTTCAGGTCCTATATTTG
>BLSH010546119.1:1099977-1119213 GCA_018402905.1 Glandirana rugosa | reverse complement strand
TTCCTCAGTTTTGGCCGATATATATTCTTCTAAATATTTGTGGTAAAAAAAAAATTGCAATCGGCGTATATTGATTGGTTTGCGCAAAAGCTGATACATTTATAAACCATGAGAATTGATTTATGGCAATTTTACTATTTATTTATTTTTTACTGGTAATGGCGGTGATCTGCCATTTTTATCAGTACTTTGATATTGTGGCAGACATTTCGGACATTTTTGACACTTTTTTTGGGACTAATGACATTTATACAGCAATCAGATCTTTAAATATCCACCGCTAACTGTATAAATGTCATTGGCAGTGAAGGAGTTAACCTGCAGGGGCAATCAAGGGGTTAACTGTGTTCACTAGGCGTGTTCTAACTGTGAGGGGGCTGAGCTGCCAGGGGCATTAGAGATCTAACTGATCCTGATGACAGGGTTCAGTAGATCACTGTCATGCCGCCTGTCAGAATGGATAACCACCGTGTTTACATCGGCGGTACCCCGTTCTGCCTCTCTTGAAGGCGATCATGGGTCGCCAGCGGACATAGAGTCTGCCCGAGCTGCGGGCATACTCAGGCAGAGGGCGGCGGGTACGAGAGAGCGCTGCCAGCGGCACGCGCCCGCCACTGCGCGGATCACCATTTATAGATGGCGATCTGTGCAGCGGAGCCATCTTGCCGCAGTAAATATACGTGAGCAGGTCGGCAAGTGGTTAAACAGATGTAGAACATGCTGTAGATAAACAGGTACAACTTATGTATTTGTTTCATCTCTGTGTATCACCTGAGGACAGTCCCTTCACTGGGTATATGGAAGGGTTTACAACCTCTTGAAGTGTGGCTTGGCCTGTTGTCATCGCAGGCACAGATGCACGATCCCAGAGCCGGTCCATCCAGAGCTGTACACCCTTCCCTGGGTACCTGTTAAGATCAGATGGGCCAGTGAGTCTGTACAGCCGATGGGCCTCCATTCACCTATAAACACTGTCTGCACACAGCTCAGTGCTAAGGCGAGGAAACAAGCGGCTCTTCGTGGTCTATGGGGCTGAGCGCCAATGTGAATGTGCCCTAAATGCCAATTCTATCTTTGGGTATGTTTTTTTTGTAATAGAGGGCATTGTAAACACTGAATAAAGCTCAACACTAATGGTATTTAGGCTTTGTTCACCTCCATGCAGGTGTGATGATCCATGCATGCTTTCGCTTGTATCGTTTAGGGCAGGGATAAGCAATTAACGGACCTCCAGCTGTTGCAAAACTACAAGTCCCATCATGCATCTGCCTCTGGGTGTAATGCTTGTGGCTGTCAGAGTCTTGCTATGCCTCATGGGACTTGTAGTTCTGCAACATCTGGAGGTCCGCTAATTGCATATCCCTGGTTTAGGGCAACCAATTCATTTCAAAGGGAGAAAATCAAAGAGAGGAGCTTTTTTAAAACTACGCCACACCAAAATGCATTAAGAATAAATGGCGCTGCCACAAGTCTGCAAAAGGGATGCATGTTTGGGATGCAAAATGTTCCTGCAATGCACAAATGTGACCCTAGCCTTACCCCTCTGTGTCTGCCATTTGTCATACTCCTGTGTATTGTTACATTGTGTATTCATGGTTTGCTACTTTGTATTTACCAGTAGGTGGAGGCATTGAGCTAAATCACCAATAGAGTGTAACTAGAATGTAGCACAATGTGTGTCTATGTATTCCATTGTAGATCTGTCCATGTACCCAATCATCAGTGACTGGAATCACTAATAACAATCCAATTCCCAGAATCTATCTATCTATCTATCTATCTATCTATCTATCTACAGTATCTTACAAAAGTGAGTACACCCCTCACAATTTTTGTAAATATTTTATTATATCTTTTCATGTGACAACACTGAAGAAATGACACTTTGCTACAATGTAAAGTAGTGAGTGTACAGCTTGTATAACAGTGTAAATTTGCTGTCCCCTCAAAATAACTCAACACACAGCCATTAATGTCTAAACTGCTGGCAACAAAAGTGAGTACACCCCTAAGTGAAAATGTCCAAATTGGGCCCAATTAGCCATTTTCCCTCCCCGGTGTCATGTGACTTGTTGGTGTTACAAGGTCTCAGGTGTGAATGGGGAGCAGGTGTGTTAAATTTGCTGTTATCGCTCTCACTCTCTCATACTGGTCACTGGAAGTTCAACATGGCACCTCATGGCAAAGAACTCTCTGAGGATCTGAAAAAAAGAATTGTTGCTCTACATAAAGATGGCCTAGGCTATAAGAAGATTGCCAAGACCCTGAAACTGAGCTGCAGCACGGTGGCCAAGAACATACAGCGGTTTAACAGGACAGGCTCCATGCCATTGACGACCAAAGAAGTTGAGTGCAGTGCTCTGTGTCATATCCAGAGGTTGTCTATGGGAAATAGACGTATGAGTGCTGCCAGCATTGCTGCAGAGGTTGAAGGGGTGAGGGGTGGGGGGGTCAGCCTGTCAGTGCTCAGACCATACACCGCACACTGCATCAAATTGGTCTGCATGGCTGTCGTCCCAGAAGGAAGCCTCTTCTAAAGATGATGCACAAGAAAGCCCGCAAACAGCTTTCTGAAGACAAGCAGACTAAGGACTTGGATTACTGGAACCATGCCCTGTGGTCTGATGAGACCAAGATAAACTTATTAGGTTCAGATGGTGTCAAGCGTGTGTGGCGGCAACCAGGTGAGGAGTACAAAGACAAGTGTGTCTTACCTACAGTCAAGCATGGTGGTGGGAGTGTCATGATCTGGGGCTGCATGAGTGCTGCTGGCACTGGGGAGCTACAGTTGACTGAGGGAACCATGAATGCCAACATGTACTGTGACATACTGAAGCAGAGCATGATCCCCTCCCTTCGGAGACTGGGCCACAGGGCAGTATTCCAACATGATAACGACCCCAAACACACCTCCAAGATGACCACTGCTTTGCTAAAGAAGCTGAGGGTAAAGGAGATGGATTGGCCAAGCATGTCTCCAGACCTAAACCCTATTGAGCATCTGTGGGGCATCCTCAAATGGAAGGTGGAGGAACGCAAGGTCTCTAACATCCACCAGCTCTGTGATGTCGTTATGGAGGAGGGGAAGAGGACTTCAGTGGTAACCTGTGAAACTCTGGTGAACTCCATGCCCAAGAGGGTTAAGACAGTGCTGGAAAATAATGGTGGCCACACAAAATATTGACACTTTGGGCCAAATTTGGACATTTTCACTTAGGGGTGTACTCACTTTTGTTGCCAGCGGTTTAGAGATTAATGGCTGTGTGTTGAGTTGTTTTTAGGGGACAGTAAATTTACACTGTTATACAAGCTGTACACTCACTACTTTACATTGTAGCAAAGTGTCATTTCTTCAGTGTTGTCACATGAAAAGATAGAATAAAATATTTACAAAAATGTGAGGGGTGCACTCACTTTTGTGTGATACTGATCCGATTTTCGGATGACAGAACGTCCGTCTTTTGTTGGATGCTTCTCTCATGTTGAAAGTGAAGAGTGTACTAACAACACGAAAATTTTCGTACGACTGAACTCAATGTCAGAAGTGATGTAATGTTTTGAATATTTTTGCAACTTTTTTTCGTTTCTGAGCATGCGTAGTGTCGATTTTTTTTGATACGTAAACCGTACTAACAGAACGAAAATCGGACGTTGCATTGTCGTACGACATAAATTTAATAGTCTGCACATCCAACTTTTGTCTGACGAAAAATTCAAAGTGGCTGTCAAAAGGAGCGCGCTAACGGTAAGGATTTTGGACGACAGGCCGTCGAATGAAAATTCCTGTCTGAAATTCTCATAGTGTGCACAAAGCTTTAGGCTGGCCATGCATTATACAATTTTCCTTTAGATTTACCAAAACCATATAAAATGAGGTCAAACCTAAACACTCACTTTGTATGCAATCAGTCAGGCCCTTACACTACATAGTTGATGGCAAATCTAAAGGAAATTGAATAAGAACATTTTATAATGTATGGCCAGCTTAAAGTAGAACTATGGGCAAAACTTGTTTTTCATTTTGGATAGAGTAAGGGAGGGTTATAACCAATGTCAGATTTTTTTTTCACCATCTGTGTCCCTTTGCAGAGATTTCCCTTCACTTCCTGTCCCATAGCCAAACAGGAAGTGAGAGGATATCTCTGAAAATTAAAGGAATTTTTTGGGGGACCCCCAGATCACCAGAACTAGTGTCCCCATTGGAAGATTTCCCCTCTATTACTTTTCTGGGGACAACCCAAAATGTGGGATCTTCTTTTACTTTCATTTTCAATGATAATGGTAGACAGGACAAATAAAGAGGGGGGGTCTCCTGAACAGGGGCACAGACAGGGGCACAGACAGCAATAAACACTGACAGGGGCTCTAATCCCTCTCCACTCTGTCCAAAACTAAAAAAAAAGCTTTGCCTTTAGTTATACTTGAATCTCTCCTGTCTGTCTCTATCCATTGCTCAGTCTATCTATCTTATCTATCGATCAGTCTATCAATCAGACTATCTACCAATCAGTCTATCTAGCTATATCTATATTTATCTAATCTCTCCTGTCTGTTTCTGTATCCATTGATTGATCGATCAATAGATAGACTAATCAATGGATACAGAAACAGACAGGAGAGGATAGATAGATAGATAGATATAGATAGATAGATAGATAGATAGATAGATAGATAGATAGATAGATAGATAGATAGATAGATAGATAGATAGATAGATAGATCAATGGATAGAGATAGATAGACAGACAGACAGAAGAAATTAGATATGATTGATATGTAGATAGGCTGATCAATAGGTAGACTGATCAATAGATAGATAGACAGATTGGTGGAGATAGATAGATGTATCTAATCTCTCCTGTCTGTCTGTCTATCTCTATCCATTGATTTGTTTATCTATTGATCAGTCAATCTATCTATATCCACCAATATGTCTATTTCTATCTCTCCGTCTATTGATTTGTCTGTCTAAAAACAGGTGGTTGATCCATGTGTTTACCAACCCCCCCTCCCATTCTCCCTATGCCCATCTATAGACAAACATGGTGCCAGCCAAATGACTACACGGTGCAGCAATATTAACCACTTCAGCCCCGGAAGGATTTCCAGCTTTAGGACTAGAGCCCTTTTTGCGATTCGGCACTGCGTCGCTTTAACTGACAATTGCGCGGTCGTGCGGTGTTGTACCCAAACGAAATTTGCGTCCTTTTTTTCCCACAAATAGCGCTTTCTTTTGGTGGTATTTGATCACCTCTGCGTCATTTCTGATCGCCGCTATAAACAAAAGAAGAGCGACAATTTTGCAAAAAAACCCAAATTTCTTACTTTTTGCTAAAATACAAATCCAAAAAAAAAAATATAAAAAAACATTTTTTTTCACCGTTTTTGGCCGATTTATATTCTTCCTCATATTTGCGAGAAAAAAAAATCGCAATCGGCGTTTATTGATTGGTTTGCGCAAAAGTGGTCGTGTTTACGGATGATGAGAATTCATTTTTGGGGTTTTTTTTTTTTTTTTTTATTAGTAATGGCGGCGATCTGCGATTTTTAGCGGTACTGCGATATTTCAGCGGACATGTCGGAACATTTTGACACTTTTTTGGGACCATTGGCATTTATACAGCGATCAGTGCTATAAAAATGCACTGATTACTGTGTAAATGCCATTGGCAGTGAAGGGGTTAACCTGCAGGGGGCGCGCTAAGGGTTAACTATGTTCCCTGGGCGTTGTTCTAACTGTATGGGGGCTGCCCTAGCTGGGGAAGGGAAGTGGTCACAGCCTTCATGTACAGGAAGGCTGTGATCACAGCCCTTCCCCCTCACACAGAGCGGAGGTCCGTGTTTACATACACGGACCTCCGCTCTTTCACTCCGGGGGGGGCATCGCGGGTGGCTGGCGGCAATCGAAGCCGCCGCACCCGCTTCCTGGCCCCCCCCGAACACAGTGAGCGCGCGCGCGCGCCTCCGGCGGCGTGCGCGCGCTCACAGTGGCTCTGTATCGCGGCCGCCGTCGTATGACGGCGTTTTGCGTTACAGAGCCACATTGTCGCCGTCAATTGCCGATCAGCGGTCGGCAAGCGGTTAATGCAGAATGCTGAGTGGCACCTGTCAGATTTTCCCCTGTAAGTGAATGGGTCTGTGCCACCACCGCAAGCTAAAAGCTTGCAAAATTGCCGTATGTAAGATCACCATTCAGTATAAAAAACGAAAAAGAACCTAGCAACAGTGCCTGAAAACCTCCTTTCACTGCCCTCCAAAAAGTGATCCACCGCAAATTGCTTTTCATATTGGGGGGAGGGGAGGTGGGGCAGTAAACCCTGCCGCTAGTGTGAAAGGAGCCAAAAACAAAACGATCATAAATTGCAGCTTTCCAGACCATACATGTGGTGATTGCTTTCATTTTCTTTTTTCAGGCTTTTTAACTTTCACCTGTGATCCTGCCAGTAACACATGCCCTGTTTTTTAGGGGGGAGGGCAACACTCACTCACTGCACTGTATCAGGGCAACAAAATTGCGACAGACTACAGACACCTTCCCCCTTTTCCTCCTCTCCATGAGATGGGGGGTGTTGTAGTCCTCAGAGATAGCAGGGAACAATGTACCTGATTAAAGGCATGCGCACAGGGTGTGCTGGGTGGGCCTGGGCACACCCTATTCACCTTGTGCGGTGTCGATTACCCCTGCTTCCTGATGTCCCCTTTCTTACCCCTGCAGTGCTGCCAGCTTCTCTCCTCTTCCACCAGCTGCTGCGGGGGATGTTTCAGGATGGATGAATGAATGAACACAGTGAGTGATCTGTACTGATCACTAATGTGTTCATTTTTAACTGAAGCATAGTAAACCATGCTTACTATGCTTCAATTTGTGAATGAACAAGAAGCCACTCATCACTTCCCATTCATTCACTGTTCAGTGCAGCTGAGGCTGCAGAGATAGGGAAGCTGTGTCCTCAGTCCCTTTCGCTCTGTTTAGACCCTTCGTATTTTACCAAAGCTCCAAAAGAAATTGTAAAAAAATAATAAAAGATAATACTGTAAAAAAATAATTATTGTAATTAATAAACATAATAAAATTGTAAAACATAAAATTTTAAAAATATTAAAAATAATAACTGATGACACCGCCCACTGCCCCACTGCCACCAGTCTGCTCTGCTGATATACACACAGGGGTGTTTGTGCCCTGGGGCACTCACCCTAATCCAATAGGCTGCGCACACCAATGTAAATGATAACTCTCTGCTTATGCTGGCTGTTATCAGCTCACGAGATTTCTGGCAGGATCAACAGGTAATTTTGTACTTGTACAGTTACAACCCTTGAATGGACTGCCATTCATTTAACCCTCCCTGTCAACTATCACTATTGTAGTGTCATGAATTGTATTGGCAGAATGCAGTCACATGGGCCCTGGCCCTATCAGATAAAGTCCAGCACTGCTTTTGCTGTCCGCATGCTGACTCTCCGCACATCGCCCCTCTAACTTCAAATAATTGCGTGGCGAGAGAAATGTGCAGACTCCTTCTGAAAATGCTGTTTGCTCAGCTGCCATACTGATCCAATGGCTTCAATACTTCTTCAGCCACTGGCCCAGAACCAGCCCACGGATCGGGAGTTGTACCTTCACTTGCTGCATGCTTATTCAGGGTCAGACCTACAAGAAATCAGAACCCAGGGCACTCCTGGCATGTCACTCTATGTAACCGCCAATTCCAGAGGCAAAACACACCGAGCCCTTGGGTCAGTAGAGCATCAAATCCAGACACAGCCAAGCAACTAGCATTTTTTTGGGGGGGGGAGGAGGGGGGAGCAATGGCAGGCAGCTCAGGTACTGACCTCTGTACAGGTTTCACTTCCGGACCGCCCACCACGGATATACGTCGCTACTATGGTGTTAAATACCGGGGGGTATGGCAGCAGATAGCTGCAGATAATAGCGGGCGGTCCACTTTAACGTAAAAGTGGTCTCAGCGGCAGTTTTCATTAAAACCTGTAATCAGTTTTCTTATGGCGTTGTTTCCTACTGTGTTTATCTGCCTCCTTGTAATGTCCTCCGGGAGCCTCCCGAACCTCTCCTTTTCCCCCTCACTTCTGTTTGTTTAGAATGAGCTGTGTGTATTCATGCTCTATGCACACTGCACATCCCACAGTCCATCTCAGGAGTGAGTAGACATGGGCACTGCCCAAAAATTTACTTGCTTTTGTTTTATTCTGTTTTTTTTGGGGGTTTTTCTTTTTTTTTTTTTTTTTTTTTTGGGTCATTCGTTATGATTGAAATTCGTTATTTCGAATAAATTCGTAACTTAGGAAAAATTAGAAAATAACAAAAAACGGAAAATTCGAAAATCCGAAATAACTAACTAATTATAACCAACTATTATATTATAGGTATTGGAATTTCCTTTTGAATTTGGCTGTTAGTGAAAGTAACGAATACAAATTTATCCGAAGTTACGAATTATCCAAAATAATGAATGCCGCATCTAAACAAATGGAATGGAACAAATTAATAATAATAAATATTAATAACAATAATAATAAAAACGTTTTATTATTATTATTAATTGGTTACCTTCCATTCGTTTAGATGCGGCATTCGTTATTTCGGATAATTCGTAACTTCGGATAAATTCATATTCGTTACCTTCACTAACAGCCACATTTGAAAGGAAATTCCAATATCTATAATTTAGTAGTTAGTAATAGTTATTATAAGTTAGTTAGCTATCATTTCGGATTTTCGTTTTTATTTTCAGGTTTCCGAATTTCCGAACTTCTGAATTTTTAAAATTTTAACCCCTTACATAAAAAAAAATGATATATATATGTGTATGTATAGATCTATCTATATCATTTTATTTTTTTTAGGTCTTTCATAAACATTTAAACACCCCGGGGAGGGTTCTAGTTTTCATTAATAAATGTAATGACACTTATTGGAGGTTGATTTACTATAGAAAAATACTAAAAGGAAAATATATTAAAAAAAAAAAAAAAGAAAGAAAAAGAAAAAAAAACATTGCTGCTTGCACATGACTGAAGTCAGCACAGCGTCCCCCCCCCCCCCCCCCAATCCCCCAGGGGCAGTGTTGCCAACCTCCCGCAGCGTTTTTTACTGGCAAATCATGGAAACTCTTACTGGCAGAGCACATTTTTTACTGGCAACCTGAAAAATAACTGAACTCCTATTAAAATCTAAGACAATTGATATTTAAACACAACATGGAAACACTGACAATACCCTTATCAAGTAGTTTGCCTTGTTTACACTTAAAAAGTCAGCACAGCATGACAAATTATCAGACCCTGATATTTATAGACCGTTCTAAAAATCACTGATTTTTACAAACTGTCAGTAAATTTACTGGCGGTTGGCAACACTGCCCAGGGCGGTGACGCTGTGCGGACTTTAATCATCCAATCGCGTCCTAGCAGCAAAAAATGTTTTTTTTCTCTTTTGTTTTTTTTTTGTTTCCCCCATGTTATTTTCCTGGCGCACTATTGGCTGTTCTGTGCTTCTTTGCAAAGTGGCATTTCAATTAGCTGAGATGACAGCTGTGCCCCCCCAATTGTCATTATAGCCCATATCCCCTGTACCCCCCCTGAGTCCATGCGGGCCCCTGTACCCCATACCTGGACGTCTCCTATACACAGATCTGCTGTTTCCGCTTCCCAGGCTCAGCGTCCTCGTCTCCTAGCAACAGCACAAACAATGGAGGCCGGGCCCACAGCTATTCTTCTGGTTGCTAGGATACCGGAGAGCCTGTCCATCCAGCTCTGCACACTCTGTGTTCTCCTTCCATGTCCCACGGAAGGTTTTTAATGAATTCCAAGTCAGCTGCCCCCCACACACACACATCTGTACAACAAGATCTCATATACAATGTGGCCATAGATCCTCCAATTTATTGTATGGCCTAATTCACACCCGCCTGTGTCCAGGGCGATCGCTCGCAGGTCATCCTTCCATGAGTGCGATGGGGGATCACGCATGTAATCATCAGACCTATTCGCAGGTGTGAGTGTGCGATTATTTCATCCCACCGACACCAATGATAGGGATTATTTCATCCCACCGACACCAATGATAGGGATTATTTCATCCCACCGACACCAATGATAGGGATTATTTTATCCCACCGACACCAATGATAGGGATTATTATATCCCACCGACACCAATGATAGGGATTGATTTATCCCACCGACACCAATGATAGGGATTATTTTATCCCACCGACACCAATGATAGGGATTGATTTATCCCACCGACACCAATGATAGGGATTATTTTATCCCACCGACACCAATGATAGGGATTATTATATCCCACCGACACCAATGATAGGGATTGATTTATCCCACCGACACCAATGATAGGGATTATTTTATCCCGCCGACACCAATGATAGGGATTATTTTATCCCGCCGACACCAATGATAGGGATTATTTTATCCCACCGACACCAATGATAGGGATTATTTTATCCCACCGACACCAATGATAGGGATTGATTTATCCCACCGACACCAATGATAGGGATTATTTTATCCCACCGACACCAATGATAGGGATTATTTTATCCCGCCGACACCAATGATAGGGATTATTTTATCCCGCCGACACCAATGATAGGGATTATTTTATCCCACCGACACCAATGATAGGGATTATTTTATCCCACCGACACCAATGATAGGGATTATTTTATCCCACCGACACCAATGATAGGGATTATTTTATCCCACCGACACTAATGATAGGGATTATTTTATCCCACCGACACCAATGATAGGGATTATTTTATTCAACCGACACCTTGATGGGATGTATTTGGATGTAGACCACCCTAAGTAATGCCCACATGTGATGCCAACCTTCATGATTGAAATCCAGTGAATAAAAGGGGTGGGCCAGGGATAGCCAATCTGGGGAGGAAAGAGCTAAATGATGCTGGATATCCTTTGGTCAGGAAACAAGGTGAGCTCTATGTAACTTGCTGCATCTTTCTAATGCAAAAAGCTCACAGTGTGCAGTGAAATCAGAGTAAGGAATTTCAGTCCAGGAGAGACTGCAGGGAGGGCCAGAGGTCAGATTTATTCCCCCCAATTAGCATGAATAAATTCATCATGAACAGAAATTTTATGATCTTCACAAACAAATAAAACTTCAACTGTCTTGTTAGTGCATCAAACTAACTATTTACCTCATTAAGTGGTATGATGGCAGAGTGCCCATCCGTTCCGCTCATTACTTAGAAGTTCTGGGGACGCTGCCAATAAGGGGGGGTGTGGGGCATTTATCTCAGACTGTAAATGATTTTTGTTTTCTTTTAAACTTTTTGATGTTTCCCTACAAAACAATTCTGCCATGTCCTAGCATTGTGTCCAAGCATGGAAGACGATACAAGGAAATGAATTATATTCATATGGCAGAATATTTATCCTGCCAAGATAAGGGATCATTGTATTCTTGTTATGACGTGGATATCTCCCAGTGTAGATGGGGATTGAAGATTTTACATCCCTGGTGCCCAACCTGCAGTCCAGGGGCCACATGCCTGTTTGGTACTTTTTGTGTGGCCCCTGGGGCCACTGCAGACACCAATCTGTGTTGCTCTATTGCCCTGGTCTGGCAGTGATTTCTAGCAGCCTCATGTAATATTTCTCTAGTCTCCAACGCCTAGAGCATGTCCCCAGTCTCCTGCATCGCGTCTGCAGTCTCTGACCATCTCCTGCATCATGTGCGCAGTCACTGACCATCTCCTGCATCATGTGCGCAGTCACTGACCATCTCCTGCATCATGTGCGCAGTCTCTGACCATCTCCTGCATCATGTGCGCAGTCACTGACCATCTCCTGCATCATGTGCGCACTCACTGACCATCTCCTGCATCATGTGCGCACTCACTGACCATCTCCTGCATCATGTGCGCAGTCACTGACCATCTCTTGTATCATGTCTGCATTCTCTGACTAGCTCCTATAGTATGTCTGCAGTCTCTGACCCTTTTTTGTAGCATGTGCGCAGTCACTGACCATCTCATGTATCATGTCTGCAGTCTCTGTCCAGCTCTTGTATCATGTCTGCAGTCTCTGTCCAGCTCTTGTATCATGTCTGCAGGCACAGACCATCTCGTCTCATGTATCATGTCTGCAGTCTCTGACCATATTATGTATCATGTCCACACAGACTCTGGCCATCTCTTGCATCATATCTGCAGTTTCTGACCATCTCTTGCATCAAGTCTGCAGACTCTGACTAGTAGCTACAGTATCTCACAAAAGTGAGTACAACCCTCACATTTTTGTAAAGATTTTATTATATTTTTTCATGTGACAACACTAAACAAATTGCACTTTGCTACAATGTAAAGTAGTGAGTGTACATGTTGTATAACCATGTATATATGTTGTCCCCTCAATATAACTCAACATACAGCCATTAATGTCTAAACCGCTGGAAACAAAAGTGAGTACATCCCTAAGTGAAAATGTCCAAATTGGGCCCATTTTCCCTTCCCGGTATCATGTGACTCGTTAGTGTTACAAGGTCTCAGGTGTGAAAGGGGAGCAGGTGTGAAATTTGGTGCTATCGCTCTCACTCTTTCATACTGATCACTGGAAGTTCAACATGGCACCTCATGGCAAAGAACTCTCTGAGGATCTAAAAAAAAGAAGATTGCCAAAGCCCCGAAACTGAGCTGCAGCACGATGGCCAACACCATACAGCGGTTTAACAGGACAGGTTCCACTCAGAACAGGCCTCGCCATGGACGATCAAAGAAGTTGAGTGCAGTGCTCAGCTTCATATCCAGAGGTTGTCTTTGGGAAATAGACGTATGAGTGCTGCCAGCATTGCTGCAGAGGTTGAAGGGGTGGGGGGGGTCAGCCTGTCAGTGCTCAGACCATGCGCCCGACACTGCATCAAATTGGTCTGCATGGCTGTCGTCCCAAAAGGAAGCCTCTTCTAAAGATGATGCACAAGAAAGCCCACAAACAGTTGCTGAAGACAAGCAGACCAAGGACATGGATTACTAGAACCATGCCCTGTGGTCTGATGAGATCAAGATTAACTTATTTGGTTCAGATGGTGTCAAGCGTGTGTGGCGGCAACCAGGTGAGGAGTACAAAGACAAGTGTGTCTTGCCTACAGTCAAGCATGGTGGTGGGAGTGTCATGGTCTGGGGCTGTATAAATTCTGCTGGCACTGAGGAGCTACAGTTCATTGAGGGACCCATGAATGCCAGCATGTACTGTGAAATACTAAAGCGGAGCATGATCCCCTCCCATCAAACATGATAAAGACCCCAAACACACCTCCAAGATGACCACTGCCTTGTTAAAAAAGCTGAGGGTGAAGGTGATGGACTGGCCAGTGGCCAAGCATGTTTCCAAACCTAAGCCCTATTGAGCATCTGTGGGGCATCCTCAAACGGAAGGTGGAGGAGCGCAAGATCACGAACATCCATCAACTCTGTGATGTCATCATGGAGGAGTGGAAGAGGACCCCTAGGGGACACCTCACACATCCCAGAAGGTTGCAGGACCAATGTTGCTCATGCACAGCGGGGAACAGGCTGTGAGACATCAGGACGTCACAGCCGGCTACCACCTCCAGGATGATGGCACCAGGGGTATGAAACCCAGGGAAGAACTGGCTCTGGAGAACATATAACTTGACTCTGTGTACTGGTAAAGTTCATGTTTGTTGAAAGTCAGTAGCTACAGTATTTCCACTGTTCTGTGAATGGAGGAGGTTGACCTTTCAATCATCCGCCTTTCCTCCATTCATAGATTATATTTTATCCTGTAGTAGAGGCTTCTATGAATGAAGGAGTGGGGTGGAAAGAGCAGGCATAGTGAGGCAGTCTTGAGTGCCCATGACAGCACTTCATCTCTATTAATCCCTGCCACACCAGATGATTATAGCAACGTTGGCATTAACTAGAAGCATAAGGGACACATCATATTGAGGATATAGGTCGTACCTTGTGTTGATTTTTTAAGTAAACTTAGGCTTTCAGAAAGCAAACGAAGTTCTCCCTTAAGCTGATCATTAGACATGTGCAGTGCCGAAAAATGTGTTTGTTTTCGGGGGGGTTCAGGTCATTCGTTAGGATGGAAATTCAGAAATCTGAAAATTCAAAATAATAAAACTAATAACTGAGAATTTCCTTTCAAATTTGGTTGTTAGTTTGGTCGGAAGTTACGAATTATCCAAAATAATTAATGCCACATCTAAACAAATGGAACGGAACAAATAAAACGTTATTATTAATTTGTTATGTTACATTCGGATAATTTGTTATTTCTGATAATTTGTAACTTCGGATAAAGTCGTATTCGTTACGTTCGCTAACAGTCAAATTTGAAAGGCAATTCCAATACCCATAATTTAATAGATCGTGATAGTTAAGTTAGTATTAGTTAGTTATTTCAGATTTTCAAATATTCGTTCTCATTTTCGAATATTTGGAAAGGATTTGTTAAACAGGGTTTCGTTAATTCGGAGGTGAAAAAGCGAAACTTTACAGTTCCTTTAAGTTAATTTCATCTTATTAGAATGATTCGTTTTCGAAATGCGTTTGGTATATCCATTATTTTCAATATCGATTCAGATTTCAGAAGGTGGCTAGATTCATTCTTTTCTAATATATTCTTCTCTGTTCTAATCTATTAAATTTTCTATTTTATTCCTTTCCTTTATTTTTTTTATTTTATACTGTATTCTATTCCTTTATTTTCTATTGTACACTATTTGGTTTTATTTTATTCAGCAACCCAAGTACAAATCATCATCCTAGTTCATCTTTATATCTTACTGTATTTATTGCAATACATTTCGAATTCTGTTTAGAATTCCAATTCACGTAATTAAATTTGGTTATAATTTATTTCAGATTTGTTGAAATTTTTCACTATTGGGATTCAGAAATTCGGATACATCCAATCTCCGAATAACAAAAATTGTCGGAAATTTTGATTAGTAACGTAACGAATCCCATGTATAGTAGTTGGCACAGGACCCCAATAAACCATCAGCACTGTGACATGATTGTTAAAATTTGCAACAGTTTTGCATTTAAATTTTGCTGCCAAAATTTCCCAATCTGTACCACCGATAGTTTATTGGGCCCAGCGAGACACTCCCCTGGAACAAATTTGCTGACTTTCCTGATCTGTATGCTTATTTTGAGTAAGTGCCTCAAAGTATTGAAGCTAGGAGGGTCATGATTACAACCAGAAAAATTGCATTTTCAAGATTAGGCCATCAGTAACAGCCACCTAATTTTTCCTTATTCCAAGTAATGTGCATTCCCACAACCCACCTGCTTTGCTATTTATTATACAGTAGAGCCCAATGCACCACACAATACATATACTCTGCATTGTGGTGCACTGTATGTTAAAAAAAAAAAATGATTCGTTGGCAACCCATAATGTATAGCAGGCTTCACTAAATGGCAGACCCTGGTCCGGATCGAACCCCCTGTCCCATCAGGACCACTGCGGTCGTGCTATTCAGGAGCTGCTTTTTCCCCCAGCCTCCGCTGCTGTCATTAGCAGAGCTGGAGTCAGGACAATTCTGAACTGAGGGCAGGAGCAGCACTGGATGGAGGGCAGGAGCAGGACCTGCCTCAGTTAACTTTTCTAAGTTAACCAGCAGTTGATTGATTGCTAGGATGCGGTCCTAAAAAATACTCATCAGCTTGTAAATATAAAAAGTTAACAGGCTCCTGCCCCCTATCCAGTGCTGCCGTGCCTCCTGCCCAGAATTGTCCTGCCTCCTGCTCTGTGCAAGGTAGGAGAGTGAAGAGGGGCAGGGGACATGGCTGTGAAGGTTGGGGGTGATGTGAAGGGAGCAGTGTTTGTGTGATGTAAAGGGGGGCAGTAGGATATGTGATGTTGAGCAATGTATTGGGGGGGGGGGCGCCACAGCTGCACACAACGCATACAGAAAACATGCTGGGGGGGCATTTACTCCTTGATGCACTGAAATACGTAGTGCGGTTTCCTGCATATGGAAATTTGGAAACCACACTTGGAACACCCCGTGCACGCCTATGGAGGCTACTGTGAAGGGGATCTGAGGGCGGCTGTGGACACTGATGTAAGAATGGGATTGGGATATAGGAGGAGGCTGTGATGGGAAGAATCTAAGTCAGTGGTTCTCAACTCCGGTCCTCGGGACCCACTAAGCCGGCCAGGTTTGCAGGATAACTGAAATGCATCACAGGTGATATCATTTGCTGCTCAGTGATTGCAGTATTTTAGTCTGCATCTCCCCAAGGTAATACTGAAAATCTTGCCTGTTGGTGGGTCCTGAGGACAGGAGTTGAGAACCACTGATCTAAGCCATCACACAAAAATGCCACTTGGACCTCTGCTGGAAGAAAATTTTACCGATCGGACCTCAAAGAATTTTAATTCATTACCCCTGATGTATAAGCTGCTTTAACATCTGTTAATGCATGTGGATAACCTACCGCAATGGAATACATTAGTGTGAATGAGCCCCTGGATGTTTTTGGCAGCCTGTGTCCACATTGGGGATATTTCCCTTAATTTCCTGTCGCAGAGATCAAAAAGAAAGGAATCAGCGTTGGGTGTATACGTTCAAATTTTATTCACCAAAATAAAATTACAGCATTCCAGTAAACAGGAAGAATTAAAAAGACATTCCAGTGTCTGTGTGAATACATTTTCATGGTGGACCTTAAGTTGTCAAGTAGGACATGGCCATACATGTCATTTCATTTCCTGCAGCCCAGCTCTGCTTAAAAGGTTAACCCCCACCTAAGACCAACCACTCAATTTAAGGCCGGCTCAAAAGGGTTCAATCATTTGCCAGCATTTTAAAACTCTTCAACACCCTGGCTAAGAGGTTCCTCCACCGATTGCAGGAATATATGGAGAATCCAGTGGGGAGGCATGGGCGAGTTCAGAAACTCTAGTGGTAGACTATTCGTTTATTCCACCCAGGAAGTGGAATCCACTCAAAGCCCTCTCAGCACAGTATACTGTATACTCACCTTCTTCATTCCACTGCTGCTCCATTCAGCTGCTGCCAGTAAAGATAATACCCAGTACTTCCAGGTATGGGGGGGGCATGCGAGTCTCTCTCCTTCTTACCATGCAATTCCACTGGTGCTTGGTGAAAGGCCATTACTGTCACATGGGAATATTGTTAAGAAGCTCATAGGCTTCTTTCTTTGCTACCAGCAGCTGAAAGTGTCAGGGGAGATAAAGAGAGGCGATATGTATTGCTGGGTAAGGGGTGGTAAAAGAGAACCTGTGAGGGCAAAGCACAGGTCTGCTTTAAGGTTTTACCCGCTTTCTTACTGTATTTTAACGTTGAGTAAAAACACAAAAAAAGTTGTACCCCCTAAAAAAAAGTGCTAAAAAGACAATTGAGGCCTACTTGTGCTTGAATGTGACCCAGCCCCCATCGTCCACATACACTGCAACATGCAACGGTTCAGTGAACGTGGCAGTAAAGGTGTGTATATGCCTGTATAGTCCTTTGGACAGGTGTAAGAGCTCATAAAAGGACAGCCTACCAGCCTCATAATCCAAATACATTCCGATCACTTGAGAGCATTGTTCGTGAAGCAGCGACTGGGCTTTGGAGTTGTGGGCTGCCATGTATTTTTTGGTATATTTGCGCAGGCACCATGACTTGTCATTATCACCAATACCGGACTGCTTCCCATCACGCTCGATGCTAGGATAGGCTAAGCCAATGTCCCATATACCGGTAACGCTAGCCTCTACTTCCCAGTAGTGCTGTCCTTCTATATAGCCGTTTACACTCAGCACCTGGTTGTAAACCATAAATCTCAGGGGTGACCCCAGCCGGCCGTGGTTTGTATCAGAGTCAGCCACAGATTTCAAGTCCACAGATAATTTCATCTTGTTGTGAGCCGTTCTGGCGTCCATTAGTAGTGGCGACACATCACATATGTGGATATTTTCCTTGACGGCATTTGTAATATCCAACAGACCAGTGTGCAAGATATTGGAGACCAAACCTTCATTCAGGTCACCAATGATTTGGCTTGTTTGGTCCTCTTCAGGAACATTTTCTAAAACATCCCTTGCCGATTTTTGTCTTTGTAAGATGGAAAAGGGATCCTCGTCGTTGCAGATGCCCTGAATATGGTTAATACTCTGAGTCAGCCTATCTGATCTTACGTCCAATTGTTTGATCAGATTAGATACTTGCGATCTAATCTCTTCGGTCTGCCTGTTGAGCTCTCCTGAAATTCTCCTCTCCAGACTGTTCAGTTGTTCTCGGATATCCTCGAGCAATCCATTGACCTTCTTGGTGATGGAGTTGGCATTCCTCTGCACTTTCTCTACATGTTTTTTGGCTGTTTGGAGGCTCTTTTCTGATTCTCTTTTTCTTGACATCAAAGTTTCCAAAATATTCCTTATTGCCTTTGTTTTCTTCTCAGAGACTTCATAGATTGGCTGCACCAAGTGTCCTCGATGCGCCCCCATGGCAAAGCATGATATGCAGATGCAAACTTCGTCTTCGAAACAATAATACTTTAGCATCTTTTTGTGAGTGGAGCACTGCATGTTTTCAAGAGAAGTTGTAGGGTTGATTAAGCAATGGTCAACTGACTTATTATGGTGGCTCAAGTGCTTACTGCAAAAAGAAGTCTCACACTGGAGACACATCTTAGTAGCCGGTTCTGGAAAATCACAGTAGGTGCACAGGATCTTTGTCTTCTGTTGCTCTGGATGGGCCAGTAAGTAACACTCCAATATGTTACAGAGCTTTCGGTTCTTCTCTGGCTGAGGGCGCTCTAAATACTCCGCCCTGCACACCGGACACGTATAGACGGCAGACCTCTCCTGGGTATCCAGCACGGATTTGATACAACTCTGGCAGAAGTTGTGACCACATTGCAGGGATACCGGGTCCGTGTAGCTTTCCAGACAGATGGAACAGCTCAGTTCCTCCCCCAGATCGGATGAAGTCATCCTAGAATCAGAATTAAAGGACATGTTATATGAAAAATTATTATTATATTTCTTATTTAGAGTGGTTGTAAACCTCAGGACATGAAATATGAACAAAGCATATCTCTGTACTTGTCTCAATTAAGTGCACTAAGCATTATTTCTGTCTGCTGCTTCATTCCTCTATCAGCAGGAATCACTTCTGATAAGTTTTCCTGACACAAAAAAAAAAAAAAAAAAAAAAAAATAAAAAAAAAAAATG
>BLSH010546119.1:1060153-1072066 GCA_018402905.1 Glandirana rugosa | reverse complement strand
GTTGGACCTGACCACAGACCCCCCCCCCCCCCCGGTTGCCGGCTTGCTAGGCTCCAGTCAACCCAGCAGACACACACAGGGAAGGTGTGAGGAGCGGAGCATAGACAAAGGAGCAGAGGTGTACAATATACAGTGAGGAGCTTGGTATGCTCCTTTGTCTATGGATGGGATGAACAGAGCAGGCTAGGATGACACTCTCTGGATGACACCTTGCCTGCAGGCTCTGGGCTCCCCTCTTTCTCCCATTCAGCTCCTCATCCGGGTGCTGTGCTGGGCTTGCTCTCCCCCTGAGTTTGAATCCAATGTCGGCGGCGGCTTCCCCCATCCACCTCCTCCGTGTCCTCCCTCCGTCTTTCCTCCTGGCCACTCAGGTCTTCGGATGCCAATGGGGTCTCAGGAGCCACTGCCTGATTAGCCGGGAGGAGAAACAGGAAAACATTAACCACTTCAGCCCAGGAAGGATTTCCCATGTTAGGACCAGAGCACTTTTTGCGATTCGGCACTGCGTCGCTTTAACCGACAATTGCGCGGTCATGCGACGCTGTACCCAAAGAAATTGGCGCCCTTTTTTCCCCACAAATAGAGCTTTCTTTTGGTGGTATTTGATCACCTCTGCGTCACTTATGATCACCGCTATAAACAAAAAAAGATCGTCAATTTTGAAAATAAAAAAAATATTTCTTACTTTTTGCTAAAATACATATCCAAAAAAAACTAATTTATTCATCAGTTTTGGCAGATATATATTCTTCTACATATCTGTGGTTAAAAAAAATCGCAATCAGCGTTCATTGATTGGTTTGTGCAAAAGTTGCCACGTTTACAAGCCATGAGAATTCATTTATGGCGTTTTTACTATTTTTTTTTTTATATTGATAATGGCGCCAATCAGCGATTTTTATCGGGACTGTGATATTGCGGCGGACATGTCGGACATTTATGACACTTTTTTTGGGACCACTGACATTTATACAGCGATCAGATCTAAAAATAGCCACTGATTACTGTATAAATGTCACTGGCAGGGAAGGGGTTAACCTGCAGGGGCAATGAAGGGGTTAACTGTGTTCCCTAGGCGTGTTCTAACTGTGTGGGGGCTGGACTGCCAGGAACATAACAGATCTAACTGATCCCGGTGACAGGGATCAGTAGATCAGTGTTATGTCCCCTGTCAGAGCGGGGAACTGCTGTGTTTACATTGACAGTTCCCCGCTTTTCTTCTATTGCAAGCGATCGCGGGTTGCCGTCGGACATCGAGTCCTCCCAACCCGCGGCCACACTCCTGGAGCTCGTGGCAGGCACCAGAACGCTCGCCTCCTAGCCTCGTGAACCGCTGTTTATAGATGGCGATTTGTGTTATGCTACCACATCGCAGGTGTAAATGTATACGTCGCGGTCCGGAAGTGGTTAACGAATATTAATTCACTATTGTCACACAACTGGTTGGGCTCAGGGGGCAGTGCTCTATGCCCCAAGCCCACCCTTTTTTAAAAACAATTAGAGCCTCGGGCTCTAATCATGTGCTTCTAAAAGAAAAAACTTACATTGGAATCCATGCTTCCGGCGCCCTGCATGTAGATTAGGGGGGGGTGCATTGATGGGGGGGGGGGGCCGGCGCCTGTGCTTCCCCTATGGAGGGATTGCCACTTTTGGGTGCCATCTTAGAAAGTCCCTTTTTAATTCTAGTTACTTGCTGCTTTAGGATTAGGGTTGCCACCTTTTCTTTGAGCCAAACCCGAACACTTTAGTGGCAGAGGGCAATTTTTTTGTTCCGCAGTAAACACTATGTGGTTATAAAAGACCTGGGACACCGTTAAGATTGTGGACCCTTAGCTGACTGCTGCAAATGGAGCTCTGGGTGGTTCAGGGAAGCAGGTCCACTGGAGCACTGACACAGATTACAGAGAGAGCTAGAGCATACGTTTTCCCAGGGCGCAGAGTCTAAGAGCCAGCAGGTTTTCACCAGAGCCTCTAATGGCGAGGATGGACTTCGCTGCTACTGACTCCAGGTCGCGGCCCCCAGGGTCTCCCAGCTCACGCTCATGGCTGGCTACTGGTGGATAGAGAGGAAGCAGCAGTGCAGGACAACAAGGCATAGTCAGTAGGATAGCCAAGGGTCAGGGCAACGAGCAGACAGGGATAGAGAGGAGAACATGCCAAGGTCGGGGTATCAAGCAGACAGGAATAGTCAAGAACAAGCCAAGGTCTGTAAACAAAATCAGACGTAGAGCACACGGCAGGAACCACACACACACAGGAAGCCTAGCACACAATGTTGATCGGCAACACTGGCTTGCACTGCATGGTGTTATACAGTGTTCCTTGTTAGAGGCTGGGGTGGAGCCCTGCTGAGGGCAGATTACTTAAGCACACAGATGAGAGGTGCACGGGCTCTAAGCTGAACACAAGCAGAAAGGTAAACAGATAGACAGGTTACTGCAGATTCATGACACATGTCCCCTGACAGAACGGGGATCCGCCGTGTTTACATCGGCAGATCCCCGTCCTGCCTCTGTAGTAGGGGGTCGCTGGCGAACATCGAGTCCCGCAGACCCGCGGGCACGCTCAGGGTGCACTCGCCCGCAAATCATGCATGCACGCCCGACTTACCATGACGGCGGTTTGCGCAGCCGAGCTAACCTGCTGCCGTAAAACGACAGTGGGCGGTCGGCAAGTGGTTAACTCTTGTAAGTTGCAAGGTGGGGTCTCCATGGATCAGAATGGTTTTCCAGCATATAAAAATTAGGATGCATCTTATTAGTCCTGCTCCTCTTTCTCTGCCACCACATCTCCCACCAATATTACCAGCAATTACTGGCTGTCAAAGTGATAGCCAGTAATTGCTTTGTTTTACACAGTAGGGCTCTGAAAACACAACTGCTCCTGTGTAAAATGACACTTGTAGATAGTCTGCAAGTTCCATTGAGTAAATACAATGAATTCATGTATTGTTACATTGTAATCATTATTTCAGTTATACTTTTTGTACACTGATCAGCCATAATATGACCATCCACCTAATATTGAGTAGGTCCATTTTGCTGCCAAAACAGCCCTGACCCATCGTGGCATGGACACCACTAGACCTCTGAAGGTATGCTGTGGTATCTGGCACAAGCCATCAGTAACAGATCCTTTAACTCATGTAAGTTGTGAGGTGGGACCTCTGTGGATCGAACTTATTTTTCCAGCACATCCCACAGATGCTCAATTGTATTGAGATCAAGAGAATTTGGAGGCCAAGTCAATAACTCAAACTTGTTGTTATGTTCCTCAAACCATTCTTGAACCATTTTTGCAGTGTGGACGGAGCGCATTATCCTTCTGAAAGAAGCCACTGCTATCAGGGAATACTGTTTCCATGAAGGGGTGTACTTGGTCAGCAGCAATGTTTAGGTAGGTGGTATGAGTCAAATGTAACATCCACATGAATGGCAGGACCCAAGGTTTCCCAGAAGAACATTGCCTAAAGCTTTGCATTTCCTCCACTGGCTTGTCTTCCCATACTGGATCCTGGTGCGATCTCCTCCCCAGGTAAGTGATGCACCCACCCATCCACATGATGTAAAAGAAACCATGAATCATCAGACCAGGCTACCTTCTTCCATTGCTCCGTGGTCCAGTGCTAAAGGCCATTGTAGGCGCATTTGGATGTGAACACAGGTCAGCATGGGCACCCGGACCGGTCTGCGGCTACGCAGCCCCAACACAACAACTGTGATGTCCATTTTTTTTTCTTTCAACCCATCAACTTAATGGACAACATAGGACAACATGACAGAGAATGTATGTGGGAATTTACAGGCACCATACACAAATGTAAGTTTTATAAAAATTACACATTCTATTTAAATATTTTGTTAAAAAACACATATAAAAACAATGGATAACCCCACTAGTGCTATTTAACTGGTAGGTGTTCCCACCCCTCACTACCAAGGGAGCCTCCAAAATACTGTGGATTGCAGTACAACAATAGCTCTACAGGCTTAAGTATAGGTACAGTATTACAGTAGTGGCTATTGAGGGGTGATAGGGCTCCTCCATTTAAATGATGGCATATTGGTTCAACATGTTTCACATTTTTATCTACGCTTCTTCAGGAACATAGAGAGTTAACTTATGTTTTCTACCCTGGAAGGGGGCAAGAAACATATCATTAGAACAACAATAGTTAGGAAAATACATACATTACTTCAACAACATTGTATAGACTCTATGCACAACACATAGTTTACCTATTAGTAAATCAAGTACACTCACTTGCACAGATATGGATCAGGTGCAGAAGGAAGTCAGGCTCCCACCGCACAAAGGCCCGATGCATAACTAGATATGGGGACACACCTAGATGTACAGTGGATTATCTATGGTATTTTACAATAATGATATACACAGTGGGCCTACTTACACAAGGAAAGATAGCTCAGCTTGTCTGTGTGAGGATCAGATAGCTGGTAGTGTTCACTAGTGGGGTTATCCATTGCTTTTATATGATTTTTCACCACTTGCCGACCGCCCGCCACAGCGTGACTACGACAAGGTGGCTTGTTATCGCGAACCGCCGTCACAGGACGGCGGCCGCGATAACTAGCATTGTGAGCACGCGCGCCGCCGAAGGCGTGCCCGCGCGCTCCCTGTGTTCAGGGGGAGCCAGGGAGCGGGTGCAGCGGACTCGATCGCCGCCAGCTACCTGCGATGGCCCCCCCGCACTGAAAGAACGGAGGTCCGTGTAAGTAAACACGGACCTCCGTTCTGTGAGAGGGAGAAGGGCTGTGATCACAGCCTTCCTCTACATGGAAGCTGTGATCACTTCCCTTCCCCTGCTAGGGCAGCCCCCATACAGTTAGAACACGCCCAGGGAACACAGTTAACCCTTAGAGCGCCCCCTGCAGGTTAACCCCTTCACTGCCAATGGCATTTACACAGTAATCAGTGCATTTTTATAGCACTGATCGTTGTATAAATGCCAATGGTCCCAAAAAAGTGTCAAAATGGTCCGACATGTCCACTGAAATATCGCAGTACCGCTAAAAATCGCAGATCGTCGCCATTACTAGTAAAAAATAAAAAAAATAAAAACCCCAGAAATTAATTCTCATCATCCGTAAACGCTGCAACTTTTGCGCACATAATCAATAAACGGCGATTGCGATTTTTTTTTTACCAAAAATATGAGGATGAATATAAATCGGCCAAAACCGATGAAAAAAAATGTTTTTTTATATTTTTTTTTTTGGATTTGTATTTTATCAAAAAGTAATAAATTTGGGTCTTTTTGTAAAATTGTCGCTCTTCTTTTGTTTATAGCGGGGATCAGAAATGACGCAGAGGTGATCAAATACCACCAAAAGAAAGCTCTATTTGTGGGAAAAAAAGGACACAAATTTTGTTTGGGTACAACGTCGCACGACCGCGCAATTGTCAGTTGTCAGGTCCTAAAGTGTGAAATCCTTCCGGGGCTGAAGTGGTTAAACAAAATATTTAAATAAAATTTGTAATTTTTATAAAACTTACCTTTGTGTATAGTGCCTGTAAAGTCCCACATACAGTACATCCTTTGTCGTTTCGTCCTATTTAATAGGGATCTGGCACAGATTACAATTGAGTGTCCACGGTAGGCACTCCGTGCTGACATATACGTTTTGAATCATTTTTAATGGACAACATGTTTACTCACTACCTAATATTGATGTGATGGATAGGCCTCCACATACGTTTGGACATTAAGTGTTCATTGAGAGGATTGCAACAAGTTTCTTTACAGATCCTTACCTGCATCTCTTCTGTAGATCCCAAGATAGACCATTCAAGTGCATTTGCAGAAGGTGAGGGGTGAGTGAGAGAGTCTGCTTCTGTAATTACATGATCAGCGACAGCATTGTAATGAGAAATGTTGCTCTTCTCAGCATCTCTCTTGATGCATCTCAACAAAAAGATAATTGATAGGGTAAAGATATACTGTATAGTAAAGCCCATGGATTATAATTGTCTGCAGAGCAATGGTATGTCCTCCCTTTGAGCCTGCTGGAAGTATGGCAGACCATTGCTCTGCAGATATGGGACAATACCGGCCTTTTTTGGTGTGGTATTGTAGCTGTGGCATTTTGCTTTGACCAATGGGAAGAGGACCCGCCCAGTGTCCCGTGGACCTTCCCCTCGCCTGGAGGCCCTATTTAGAAGGGATGGTCTACTATGGGGACACACATGCTGTGTGCGGGATCCTCGGGAGACCCGGACTCTTCGCATCTCAGATGACCACTGTTAGGGGATAATATTTATCTCCCCATATTTCCACAAGGGTGATTATACTTGATACCTACGCTCATAGTATGCTATGGGCAAGTCTCCTTTTGATTATACTGGTTTGAATTCTGATGCTGCCTCTTTGGGTTTATAATCCCTTGAGTGGGAGGTTATTACCTCATGCTTGAGACATACATTTGTGTATTTTTCCATGTAAGGATTTATAATTGTGGATCTGGCACATACATCAGGGGAGTGAGTTGACAATGGAATCCTATCCCTACTTCATTTTCAAGGTCAGCATCCCTATGAAAATATTTTACCCTAGCGGGTTTTCTTTGATTGTCTTGTCTATATTTAATGTGCTTTTGACCTCCCTCTGGAGTTATATATGCTGTTTTTATAGATTTTATCTATATATTTGTGTATTTCTCTTTTTAAAGTGAGGAGCACTTATATCAACTTACCCATGACTGTGGGTGTTGCCTTGTGCTATGCGACTGTTGCCTGTGTATTGGGTCTTTTCTGGTCTCCCCTTAGTCCGGATGCCTGAGATGGTTTAAAGGTACAAACACATTATATTTTTATTATTTTTTCCGTTATCCATTCCTTTTCCCCCTTTTTTGCCCTTCCTTTTTACTTACCCTTCCCATTCCTTCTAATACCGCCATAACTCAGGGGCAGGGAATAATCCATTGATTCATTGTAATGTTTTTGCTGATATGTATGTTTATTCTCTGTCTGATGCAGATTTTGAGAAAGTTACAAAACAAGCCCTGAAGAAGCGTATATAACTACAGCGAAACATGTTGGCTACCTTTATGTATCAACCCTGTTTGATGTATTGGGTACATGTATACACCATTGTTTTTATACATGTGGGGGTATGTGCATTAGTCCCCCATTGTTTTATATATGTATGTAAGCAAGATGGTACCGGTGGAGACGTTGTGAATGAGCGTTATGAACGAATGTTAGACGGCAACGATCGGACACGGGTAACAGACTGCTCAGTTATCATACATCAATGACTGTTTATGATGTTATACATGTAAGAGCAATTTTAATGGATTAAAGCTATTTTTTTTTTAAATGGTACACTATGAGAGGCTCTCTTGCTCTTTCTTTCCTTGTTTGAGTAACTGGCCTTGAAGGTGACATGGAGGCGACTGTGGACCTTACAGGATTGATGATGCTGATGATTAACATACATCTGGTGAGCCTCAGTGTGTGTATATGTTTTGCACGTGGTGACACCGGTGGAGGAAGTTCCTGATTTTTAGTGGATACCAACCTGCAATCTCACCACGAGTGATGTTTTGCAATTCACTCTTTGGACTGTTTTGAGCACTTGCACTTTTTTATATATTGAATACTGCACTTTATTACTGGACATTGTTTGCAATATTGAGACACATAGAACTGCTTATGTTTGCACTGCTGAAAATTAATTGTTTTTAGTTTTCATTTTTTTCTGTGCATTTTTTTTAAAGCAGCAGCATGTTTTGCACTTTACTCACTTAAGAGGTATTTTGATGTAGCGCGGTGTTACAACTTTATTTAGTATACACGTATCGATATGTGTCTGGAGTAGACCATTTAATGCCCAAATCGATTACTAAATTCTCTTTCCTCAACAAAAAGATACTTGCTTATAGAGGAAATGCTCTCAGCACTTAACCTAACAACAGGAGTATCAGTTATCTGCTGTGGCAATGATCTGTTGATCACAGTTAGCCAGCCTTCGTAGTTTCCGGAATGGTTTCACCTGCTGGTGGCGCTGTAGCTCCCAGACCTATGGGCTGCAGTTCCGGTGTCCACCAGCGTGTGTCCCTCAGCAGGCGGAGGCTGGCGGTCAGTAAAGGTTTCACCTGCTGGTGGCACTGCAGTTCCGGTGTCCACCAGCAGGTGTCTCTTGGCAGTCAGGTGCTGACATTATCCCTTGCAGTCAGGCATAATGATGCGATCCTCCTGCAGTGTTTTTTACTGGCAAAACATGGAAACTTTACTGGCGGAGCACATTTTTTTACTGGCAACCTGAAAAATAACAGAACTCCTATTAAAAACTAAGACAATTGATATTTAAACACAACATGGAAACACTGACAATACCCATATCAAGTAGTTTGCCTGGTTTACACTTAAAAAGTCAGCACAGCATGACAAATTATTAGACCCTGATATTTATAGACAGTTGTAAAAATCATTGATTTTTACAAACTGTCAGTAAATTTACTGGCGGTTGGCAACCCTGATCAGGCATCATCTGATGCTGATTGCAGGAAGCATATTTAAATCTGGGAAATACTGTGATTATTTGCCTTGGTATTTTCTCCTTGTGCCCCTGACCTGTGTTCCTGTGTTTCTGAAACCTGTTTGCCGTCTCCTGTTCCTGGACTCTGATCCTGCAGTCTGATCCCTTCCTCCCCGCTTAGTCCATCTCCTGACTCTCTTTCCTTGTCCCGTCTTGTTTCCAGCTCCCCACTACTTGATCTCCCATGTATGACCCTGGCTTGGTACGATTACGATTTGGTTATTCCTTACTCTGTATATATTTGATTTGGTCTGTCTTTATTGTATGTTCACGTTTAGTTTATTCATTGGTTGTATTTCACTATTTACTATATTGGAGGTGAGATTTCTTTGTTATTTGTTTATCTTATAATAAATCATATTTTTTACATTTTACCTGCGTTTGGTACACTCTGTTGCAGTCCACACATTTCTGGTCACTCTGGTCCCTGACAGTAGTTGACTAGTAAGTAGATTAGCAAAAGTTGTCTGTTGGGCTCCTTATTTTACTAGCCCATCCATGGATATTTACTGTATTTTTAGATTACTGATACATGTGTGCTATCATTTTGTTATTGATATAAGTAAGTCTTAACTACATAGTTAGGAAGTATAGTACTTATTGGGTACATGGTAGAATGCATTGATGTAATTATGTCATGGAACACCTGCCAATCTAACAATTTGTGATTCCACATTGGTTTACTCACTCTGTGACCAGTAGAATGTGAAAGTAGGGGTGTACCAACTTCACCAGAAATCATACAGTAAGGGTGTGGAGGTGCCCGATTGACTGGAGGTTAGACAGTAAGAGAATGCCCCCTTCACCAGAGATCAGAGAGTAAGAGGATGTCCACCAGAGAACAAAGGGTAAAAAGAGCTGGCCACTTGACCAGAAGTCAGACAGTAAGGGGGTGCACACTTGACCGGAGATCAAAGAGTAAGAAGATGTCAGCTTGACCAGATGTCAAAGAGTAAAAGGAGTTGACCACTTGACCAGAGACCAGTGAGTAAGGTGATGTCCGCTTGACCAGAGGTAAAACAGTAAAAGAGTTTGGCCACTTCAACAGAGCTCAGAGTAAAGAACCTAAAAAAAGGTCATATAGTAAGAGAGTGTCCACTTCACTTCAGATAAGACAGTAAAGGAATGCCCACTTGACTAGAGATCAGAGAGTAAAGAAGTGCGCACTTGACCAGAGATCAGAGAGTAAGTGGGTCCCCGCTTAACCAGAGGTTAAAGAGTAAAAAGGGTTGGTCACTTGACCAGAGGTCCAAGTGTAAAAAAGTGCCCACCTGACCAGAGGTGAAAGAGTAAAAGGGTTTGGCCACTTCACTAGCGCTCATAGTGAAAAGGGTGCCTACTTGACCAGAGATCAGCAAGAAGGGTGCCCACCTGAGCAAAGGTCATAGAGTAAGGGAGTGACCACTTCACTAGAGATAAGAGAATAAAGGGATGCCCACTTGACCAGAAATCAGAGAGTGAAGCTGGCCATACATGGATTGAAATTTGGCCAGTTCAGTAGAGACCAGCCAAATTTTGATCTGTGTGTGGCCGCTGTGGTTGAACAGAAGTCATTCTACCGACTAGCTTCTGTTCAACCGCCCTGTTGGTATATTTCCCTTTGATCGGAACTGCAGGCTATTGATTTCAGTGTTTATCTGTATATTCTAATGGTGGGAGAGCCTCCCTGTTGTCAGAATACAATGACACAGAGGGGCGGATTCCTGCATCCACATCAAGTGTGGTGCGGATGGGGAATCAGATCAGTTTTTTTCGTTCAACCTGCTGGCTGAGTGATAGAAATGAACCATGTATAGCCGGCTTAAGGGGGTAGCTACGACCTGAGGCCAAAGAGAAAAGGGCCTTTACTCTTTGGCCTCTGGTCATGGCTAGGAGTTCAAACCTGAAAACACCGGAATTCTATTAAAGGACAATGTGAAATAGTTAGGTATCTCCTTCCTACTTCAATTAAAGAAGAATTTTTTTGCTGTGCCCACACTGCATGGGTTAGCTGCTTGCTTTTATCTAGGGGTGAGGAGAGTGGAGATTTACTTACCTAACCCACCGATCCTCCGAGCGCAAGACTGGTCCCTGCCGCTTCTGCCACCCCCCGCATGCTAGCGGTCTTGTGCATGGACTGTTCCTGATGTCATTGCGCCCATAGACCGCCTCTGGACATGGGAGAACGTTTCTAGAGGATCAAAGGATCTGGTAAATATAGCAGTTAAACCATGCAGTATGGGCACAGCCCCAATGCATTGGAATTTTTTTCTTCTTAAAGGATAAGTACGCTTTCACATAAAGTGCTCTTTCTGGTGCCAGTGAACTTGTCAGAAAAATAAATCCTTAACCCATACCCTTCTACTTTCACTGCCTCTCCTCCATAACTCCGATCCCTTCCATTGCTCTGCAAAACTCACAATACTTTTGGGTATGGAGGAACCTGTGACACCCCCCTGCCTCCCTGAAATGCATTGCATTGGCCTCGTCAGCAAATTGTGAGCTTTGCTACATAAGGACAGGGGGAGACCATTTCCAGTGACTTTAAGAAAGCTGATGGCAGGCATCTGACCAGCAGAGAAGCGAAATAGGAAACGGAGGGTGCCCAGCAGACCATATGGCTTGTATGGTAGTTTTAATTTCCTGACAGGTCCACTTTAAACATTGTGAATCAAACTAAAGTTAAACAAAAAGAAAGTTTACCGTTTCTTCACTTTTTTTTTTATATAATTCCATTATTGTCAGATAAGCTCAGATTCTCAGTAATCTGCAGGATAATTGTCATTGTCACAGCCATCTTCCATGACATCTGTGAGTGCGCTGATTTTCAATGTCACTGACATCTCATAAAGAATGAAGATTTCATAACGCTTTATTGCATGCTGCGGTATAATATACAGCCCCCAGAAAATCAATGCTGAACTTTCATAAATTAAAGAGAAACATAAAACCTATTATCCTATAGTGAACTTTTCAGACTATTTAACGTCACCGTTACTTTCATTTTTTTTTTTTTTGTTGTATGTTAAGTGGTGCTCTTATGCTTTCCATATAGACCAATTTAAATGCAGCTTTGTGAGAAGAAAAGGCTTTGGAAAGGCTAATGCGCTGAAGTGCTCAGAAATAGATTGCCATATTGTGGCATTGCATAATGATGTTTAATGCATATCATTTTATTTCCTCTATTGACTGCTGGAAGGAGAACTACTAACGATAATTGGCTGAATATATGGAATAAGCAGGTATAACGAATAACTAAATTAAATAATAGTGAGAGAACAGCAGTATATTACAACAGAGGGACGGAGACTTCTGATTAATTTCAAGCAACCAAACTCATACCTTTGCCATAAAGGTGGGGGGGGGGGGGGGGG
>BLSH010546119.1:1021713-1040479 GCA_018402905.1 Glandirana rugosa | reverse complement strand
CTTACTAAATTGTTTGTCATAACGCAACCAAGCAATTCCACCATATACTCACTGGGCCTCACTAATAGAGTCCAGGTAGCAAAAAAGGGGAGAACATTGCTCCGGTGATTTTTCGCCAATTACGCTAGCCAGAGTGCTGAATGCCTGCAACCAGTTGGCAAATGTCCATGGTATTAACCGGGAGCGCTGCTTCTCCTCTTCTTCCTTTTTACTCTCGTCCAGTTTTACCCTATCCAAATTGAACTTCTCCAATGGTAACAACGAGAAAATCTCAATATACTCACCCTTTTCTTTCTGATCTGGGTTTCAAGTGAGCTCCCAGCGGGCCTTCAAACCATACATACACCTCACAACACATCCGTGACCCCCCCCCCCCATCCTGCCCCCCTGTAGACAAAGTAGCGTTTAATGAGGAACACCCAGAATGCACCTCAGGGTAGTAATGGCGGACTGGGCATTGTGGCACTGACTCACCCAGCTGCCGCTGGCCACGCCCCCAGCAGAGACCCCGCGGGTGCAGCCACCAAACCAAGCTCACACCACAACAACACCTCCTTAAAACTAGTCAGCAATGTATGTAACACTGATGACATTAACTCCTCCTGACCCGTGGCCGCAGGCAAACCCTGTATACTATCCCCTAGGCTCCCCCACTGGACACAGTTAACCCCAGGGAAAAAACAGGAGACCCACTAGCTGACACACACCCCAGACTCAGCACAAGAAGGCATAGAGGACAAAACAGACATAGACAACTGCTTACCAGGCTGCCCCAGGAGGTCCCTCCGCAGTCCGCACAGCCACTGATCCGGATCCCAGCGATGTTTTATGCACCACTGGCAACTCCTCCTCTTTATCCCCAGATGCCCGCAGCTACCCTTTAGACCTTTCCTCCCCGGCAGCCGCAGTCCCACCCAGCAGCCTGTGAGTACCGCCTCGTCCATGAGCTGCGTCCAACCGTCCCCGGCTGATGACGCCATCCCTGGGAGTCGCGCTGCGTCCCGCCATCATGGATGCCTTCGGATCCCACCGAGCACTCCTCTGTAACAGCTGGGCGGCGGCTAGCGCAGACATATCCAGTTGGCATGCAGGCACGACAGGGGATCTCCTGGCACCTCCTCTTCTCCCGTGGGTAGTCCCAGCCATTCCCAGTCCCTGGCCAGCACCAGTAGCCGCATTACTCCCACGCCGAGCCACATTCACCACAGGTCTGATGGTCCCGATCATCAGAAAAAGGGGCAGAGGAGTGGATGGTAGAGGGAAGGCTCCCGCCCTGGTTCCGCCTCGGATGAGGATTCCTCCCAGCGCCCGCAGTTTTGGAGGAAGGCTGCCTCTTAGCCATGGGGGCTAAAGGGTCCCACGTGGGGCTCCTAATGCAACGGCTAGACCTAGGGGTCCAGTCGGGGCTGAGTTGCTCAGGAGGCATGGACCTCCTAGCACATGGGAGAGCTGGGTCAGTTCCTTGCCCGGACCCCTGCAGCATACCGAGAGCTGCTCTTGCAGCCATTGCGGGCCATTGAACACTGCCCGGATTTGCTGGATCATACTTTCCAAGTCACCCATCTGGCAAAAGCAGTAAGAAGCTGCTCTGTCCTGGCTCCAACTGAATCTGGGAATCAGAACCACCCCCTTACCCCCACTTCGGCCCCACCCTGCCCCACCTTGCTTAATCCAATTAGAAAGGGGGAGAGGGGGGACTAGCTTGACCACTACCAAATGATTAACCCCCTGATTTACTCCACCTGTCCTGTTAACCCAGTCATGTACGCTCTTCCGCATATTTTGCACATTTATCTCCAGGCCTTCTTCTTTCAAGTTCAGATCTCATAGACTTCAATGGGGTTTGGAGTTCAAGTCCGAACTTTTGCGATGTCGAGAGTCTTAGCACGAACCGGGTGGCTATCTCTTACCATCTCTTATAGTAAAGAACGTAGTCTCTGACCATCTCTTGTAGCAAACCCGTAGTCTCTTACCATCTATTAATACAAGCCTGTTGTCTCTGACCATCTCTTATAGCAAGCCAATAGTGACTTTCCATCACTAATAGCAAGCTTGTAGTCTCTGGACTTCTCTTGTAGAAAGCCTGTAGTCTTTGGCCATCATTTGTAGAAAGCCTATAATCTCTTACCATTTCTTATAGCAAGCCTGTAGTCTCTTACCATCTCCTGTAGTAAGCCCATAATCACTTATTATCTCTTCTAGCTAGCCCATAGTCTCTGACCATCTCTTGTAATAAGCCCATAGTCACTTACCATCACTAGTAGAAAGCTCGTAGTCTCTGGTAATCTCTTGTAGAAAGCCTATAGTCTCTTAGCAGCTCTTGTAGAAAGCCTGTAGTCTCTTAGCATCTCTTGTAGCAAGCCCATGATCTTTGACCTTCTCTTGTAGCATACTCATAGTTTCGGACCATCTCCTGTTGCATGTCTTCAATCTCTGACAGCTTTCTGTGCATTACAGTCACTGAATATCATGTGTGGCCCATTTAGAATAGAAGGGGCCACATCTGACAACCCCGATCAAGAAAGTTGACCAACATTGCCTTACAATGTCTTCAACGAGATCTCACAATGTTAATATCTCGCCACTGATATCAAATGAGTATATTATTTGGTATGCTCTGATTTTTTTATACCTCGTTTTATGTGATGCCAACATTCTGTGATTTTTTTATTGAACATTTCGGTCAGAGAACTCCTAAATTTCTTCCACAAACTTTTGCTTTTCCCCCAACCTGTCCAGACAGACATGGGGGTTATTAATAGGAGACAGGTTGCTAAAACATTCTGGCAGCTGACACCCCCCCCCCCCAGGGGATGTATTCCTTTCTCACCAACGTGTGCTGGGGGGACATTCGGAGCTTGCAGGTTCTCACATTCACTCCCAAGACCCAGGACTTTACAGAAGACGTACTAAGGACCAAAACAGCAAATCCACACAGAGGTAAACCTGATAAAAAAAAGATGACCCATTTTTATTTTGGGAAACGAGCCCCAAAGTGTTATTATGAAATGACGCACGACTCAATTTAGTCGCTTTTATTTTTTGCCTTTGTGTGCCGGATAAAAACAAAGAATACAACTCAACTGATTTATATTTATAGATTCCCAAGAGGGGTTTTATCTCTGAAGAATTTTACTTTGCATGACGGAATGAGATTTTAACACTGAATGGTGATGAAGTTAAATGCATGTATATTTTGTAGCAGATTTGCAGTTTGGGATCTAGCTGCGGCATTTTACTAAAAATGCTTATTAAATTTTGTTACTTGTGCAAAAAAAGGTTACATATTACTCGTTACATGTAATTAAAGGGGAAGTGCAGTATCTTTTCTAGAATTATTCTTGTATTCTTTAACATAAAGTATTTTCAAATAGCTTGTAAAATTTTACAAACTCTTACATGTTTTTTTATTGCATTAAATATAGGGATTTGTAGATTACGCACTAGATGGAGCCCTCACTGGCTCTGAGATATTACTCTGTCTTTCTATTGATATTCTTTAAGATAAGATATGAAACACAGCATTTTCTACTCCCATTGGCCACAGTCCGGCCCCCTTAAACTCTGAAGGACAGTAAACTGGCCCTTTGTTCAGAAAGTTTAGAGGCCCCTGGTAAAGCTTACAGACAAAGCTTCTTTTGTTAGTTTTGGGCAGAGTAGGGAAGAGTGAAAACCTCTGTTGGGTGCTTCTTTTGTTATCTGTATCTCATTAGGGAGATTTCACTTCATTTCCTGGAAATGCAACAGGAAGTGAAAAGAAGTCTCTTCAAATTGAGGGGAATCCCCCTCTTAAACCCATTGCACACAGGGCCATCAAGAAGCAGAGCCATAGCATATCCTAAGCTGCCTGAAGTGGGGCTGGACACTGCATCTGTCCATCCAAGGAGGAATAAGACACTAGGAGGGACGCCCTGCATCTAGACTTGCAACATGTGCAAGGGGCCTAAATCGGCCATACACTGGAATTTTTTTTTTTCTTCGTTTAGCCAGTGGATTCCTCCATCTACACAAAAACGAGGTGGATGGAGGAATCCCTCCAACTACTGAAGCATTGTATTCTCATAGCCGGGCCTGCTGTTGTCAAAATACACTGATCAGTGCCTGCAGCAGATTGAGAGATTTTCCAACATGTCCCTTCAAAAGAAGTTGAACAAACAGCCAAATAGGGATGGCCACACACTGATCGAAATGCGGCCAGTGCCTTCTGAACAGACTGAATTTTGATTGGTGTATGCCAGCTTTGAACAGTTGTCATCAATGGCAGATGTCCCCTTTGAAAGATTTGTCCTCAACTTGAGTGGTAGTAACAAGTGCAAACTTTTAGATTTCCCATCACTGACAGAAGTAGAACAAATGATTGAATGGGGAAGACCACACACTGATCAGAATTCAGCCAGTCCCTGCTGATCCGCACAGATTCCGATCAATGTGTGCCAGCTTACGACACTTGTCACCATTGACAGGTTTAAAAGATGTTTGGAAGAGATTTGTCCTCAACTTGAGTTGTGGTGCTTAAATTCCAGATTCCTATATAGCAATTAAAGTTTGACAGGGATCTAATTCTTCCCTACTCTATCCAAAAAAAAATGTTTTTTGTATTGTCAGGACAGGAAGTGATAGTAAATATCTCTAATCAGTGGCTTTACAATAGCCATTGCAGCCCAATTGGCTGCTATGGGGCCTGGAGTAGGAGAAGGGCCCCATTAGGGAGGCTGTTAAGAAAAACTAAACTGTGAACTTGCCAGTATACTGTAGAAGGGTTGACCTCATGATTGCAGCTGGTCACAGATTCCTTTCTGTGCAGTAAGAGGTATTTGCTTAGCTGTCTTAGCAGTTTCGAGTTATTGCCCTCTGAACTTCTGCTGCAGACTGAAATTAACCCTGTATGCCTAATGCAGTCATAAATCCCAAATGTTCTCTGCTAAAACCATAAATCCCAAAGGTTCTCTGCTAAAACCTTATACTAGCATTTCTTAACATTTTGTCAGTTGTGGCACCCTATAAAAGTATGCAAAATCTCCATCATAGGTTCCCCCATTACATCAGAGGTTTTCTCGTGATATTAGAGGTTTCCCCATCGCATCAGAGGTTCATCTGTCACACCAGAAGTTCCCCTATTACATCAGAGGTTTTCCCATTACATCAGAGGTTCTCTCATCACATCAGAGGTTTCCACATCACATCAGAGGTTCCTCCAACACATTATAGGTTCCCACATCACATCAGAGGTTCCCCCATCACATCAGAGGTTCCACCATCACATCCGAGGTTCCCCCATCACATCCGAGGTTTCCCCATGAAATCAAAGGTTCTCCCGTCACATCAGAGGTTTTTCCATCACATCAGAGGCTCCTCCATCACATCAGAGGCTCCTCCATCACATCAGAGGTCTTCCCATCACATCAGAGGTCTTCCCATCACATTAGAGGTTTTCCCATCATATCAGAGGTTCTCCCATCACACCAAAGGTTCCCCCATCACATCCAAGGTTTCCCCATCACATCAAAGGTTCCCCCATCACACCAGAGGTTCCCCCATCGCATCCAAGGTTTTCCCATCACATCAGAGGTTCTCTCATCACATCAGAGGTCATCCCATCACATCAAAGGTTCCTCCATTATGTCAGAGGTTCCCCAATCACATCACAGGTTCTCCCATCACATCAAAGGTTCTCCCAACACATCAAAGGTTTTCCCATCACATCATAGGTTCCCCCATCACATCAGAGGTATTCCCATCACATCAGAGATTCCCCATCACATCAGAGATTCCCCATCACATCAGAGGTTTCCCCATCACATCAGAGGTTTCCCCATCACATCAGAGGTTCTCCCTTCCCATCATAGGTTGCACCATCACATCAGAGGTCTTCTCATCACATCAGAGGTCTTCCCATCACATCAGAGGTCTTCCTATCACATCAGAGGTTCTCCCATCACATCAGAAGTTCTCTCATTACATCGTAAGTTCCACAATCATATCATAGGTTCCCCCATCACATCAAAGTTTCCCACATAGCACCTGAGGTTCCCCCATCACATCTGAGGTTCTCCCATCACATTAGAGATTCTCCCATCACATCATAGGTTCCACCACCACATCAAAGGTTCCCCAATCACGTCAGAGGCTCCCCCATCACATCAGAGGCTTCCTCATCACATCAGGGGACCCCATCACATCAGAAGATGCTCGTAAAACTTGAGCCCCCCCAATGATATTAGAATCCCCCATTCACGTTAGGGTCACCCCTTCATGTCAGAGGCCCCCATCACATCAGAGTCCTCCCTATACATGAGAGTCTTCCTCTACATGAGTCCAGCCAATCACAGAGCCGCCAATCACAGTCCCCAACATCACAGAGCCTTCCAAACCATATAGCCCCTTCACATCAGTGCTACATTTTGGATCCAGCAGCACAGTAGAGGGTGAGAGGTGGAGGAGGTCTGGAGG
Organism: Glandirana rugosa; assembly: GCA_018402905.1. Lineage (NCBI taxonomy): Eukaryota > Metazoa > Chordata > Amphibia > Anura > Ranidae > Glandirana > Glandirana rugosa. The sequence continues at coordinate 1,034,029 of BLSH010546119.1, read as the reverse complement.
TGGGGGCTTCTGTCTTCTCTGAAATCATGGGGTCCACCTTGCATGCCATAGTGATGCCATGGTGTGGGCAAGCTGGCCGCCATCACCATAGTAATGAATGATGCTGTGTGTTCTGGCCCTAGAGTGTCATTATTCATGTCGGTGCTTGCAGCCAGCCCAACCGCACCATGGCAATTTATTATAGTGATCCGGGGCAAACGGTCCTGTGCTCATGAAACCTTGGTTGAGGAACACAGCTAAGATTTGAAGAGCTCCAAAAAAAGAGAAGTTTGTATATTAGAGAAATTGTCTGCAATGTAAGCAGCATTCTTCCCATTGACCACCACCAATGGAAGGGGCATTTACCCAATGACCACCAACGGACCACTCTTGGCAGGGGTTCCCTGGGGCCTGAAAATTATTGCAATGGTTCCTTTGAGGCAAAAGGGTTGAGAAAACTGGACTATGCTGACAGCTCTTCAGCTGCCTCTCCATGAATTAGGTATATTTTTATTTAAGATTAATGACACATAGTGATTCAGAAAGCTGCAGGTGCCACTCCAGGCTCCTTCATCATTGATGATGAGTGCAGGCTGGGGAGAGCCCGTCCTAGCTCAGTGCACTAAATCGAACAAGAAGAAAATCCAGAGTGCCGCACATCAACATGCCTGAGAGTCACTTAGGTAAAAGCAGCCTCAGCCCATCTCCATGCAGGCCATGCCCCGATGTGTTTTGCCTCGCCCACAGAGCTTAGTCATGGGGGTAATGTATTGTCACAGTTGACACTGGCAGATTCTACAGAATGCTTTAACTCAGAGGTTCTCAGGGGGTGGGAGGAGCTCTTCATTCTGATCTGCAGCTCTTCCCTCCCCCTGCCCTGCTGATAGGAGGATATTGTGGGTGGGGTGGACGGAGGAGCCAGGAAAGGACACATGGGCATGGCCACACAGCAGGGGCTGTCTGTGATAGCCCTGTGCAGACTGCGGTTGGCCTCCTGTTATGAGGTGCGGTTATCAAAAGGCCACAAACCGTCACCAGTCCACGGCCCAGGGATTGGGGACCCCCTTTTTAACTCATCAAAATTTTGCTATAGTGCCCCATGAACACAGACAAAAACACATTTTTAGTAGCGTGGGGAATGGTCAGAACTTCTGACAATTTTCTTAAGACTATCCTTACTTTCCTCTTCCGGTGACATGGCGTGGCAGCAGGACATGAAGTGAAGGAAAATCTCCCTAATAGAGTCACAGACAGAAATATAAACCTAACAGAAAATGTGCATTTTTATCAACAAAAACATTGAAAAGACATTGTAGTGCTCTCCCTAACCTCCAGAGGCCTGGTGGTGACCCCCAGAGTCAGGTAGAGCTGACATTCCTCCTCAGGGTGCAGGTTACTAGACATGGTGGGTGTTGTGTAAGGTGAAAACATGGGCACCAGTCACTTTTAAAAATGAACAAAGGGAGTTTTATTTCTCTTAAAGCAGAGTTCCACCCAAAAGTGGTCCCAGGTCCACTTCCTCCCCTAGAGCCACGGCTCCGGAAGGGAGTTCACCTTCCCCCTCCCTCTCAGCGATCTTCTGGGACACATCACAGGTCCCAGAAGTTACGCCGGCCATGCACAAGGCACAGCGCGACTCGCGCATACTCAGTGCGCACCTGGCTTTGAAGTCAAAGCCGGGTGCCCACACTTATGATGCCGGCGCCGCCGAGGGGAGGGGGAGAAGAACGAGCCCTCGGGCGACCACATCGCTGGAGCCTGGGACAGGTGAGTGTCCGATTGTTAAAAGTCAGCAGCTACACTTTTTGTAGCTGCTGACTTTTAACTGGGTGGAACTACGCTTTAACAGGATAATGTGGGAGAGAGGGTTAGGACAATGCAATAGCAAGTTGGCAGACCCCTTAGACAAAAATAGAACTAGGCAGACAGCTATACAGACAAATGGCCTTTAAGCTTAATTCAGCGATCTGTATTTCTTAGCAACTGCAGTCTCCTATAGCAACCAGCTCAGCTCACAGCTACCCACTGCATTCCTGAAACTTAACTCACAGCTATCCGCTGGATTCCTGAAGCTTAACTCACAGCTACCTGATGGATTCCTCAAGCTTACCTCACAGCTACCCGCTGGATTCCTTTGATGAGTTCTCTCTTGAAGCTTTCCCAGCCACTTCACAATCCCCGGCTGATGAAGAGTCTCCTCTGGTACTCCTTCAAAGCTCTATCCCTCTACACATGCAGCATCCAGCAACAAGAGTGGTTAACCCTCTGGCAACTTCCTCTCCAATGCCTCCCAGCAACAGCCAAGCTCTCTCCGACAGAGCCCCTGACACACGTGGCAAGGCCCCAGGCTTCAGGCCTACACTTCTGCTGCTGCTCCACACACGCCCACACAGGCCACAGCCTGGGTGGAAAGAACCCTGACCACCTGACATTCTCAGAATAAATAACCTCTCCCAGCATCCTCTGAGGCTAAAGAAACTCCTGCTGATTGGTTGAGAGAAGTATTTACGCTCATAACGTGAATTCACTGTAATTCATCACACTGATGCCAAAGTAACAGTGCCACCTATTAACAAAAGGGAGAAATCACAGTTAACACAAGGCTTATGAGCTTATGAGAAACTCATTTGATCAATAGTCTACGAATTAGCCAGGCTAGCTATCACCTAGCACAGCTAAATTTACTAGCAGCCCTGTTTAGGACACATTGATTATACATTCCGTTTAAAAGCTGCAGCTATAATAGATAGCTTAGGTAAAACCTTGCAGTGGTATTAGCATTAGCAGCCCGTACATCACTGTGAGGCACAATTGTGCACAGCGTGTTCTTGTTGGGGGTCTGACTTTGTAACCTTTGCATTTCTGCTAATAGGACCAACAGTGTAAGCTGTCAGCGCTTAAAGGAGATTTCCTCATTGAAGTCACGCTCACTTTGAGAAACAGCACTCACTGAACAAAGTATTGGGACTCCAGCTTTTGTTTAAAGTCCTAACGGACCTTCCAATATTATTATTGTAATGCAGTCAGGATGCATAAACAGCACAAAAAAACCTAACAATTTTTTTATTTCTTAATATTACTATTTTTTGCAGAAAGGATTAATATGCCCTGTACAAGCAGCAAGGAGACCAAGGATGCTGTGCTGTGTGCTGAGCAGAGGTCCGGCTCTCTTGTGGTCTGACAAACTCCCTGCCCAGAGCTGTAATAAACAGAGCTGACCAGGAAGTGTGCACCCTGTTGGTAGGAGCACTGGTTAGGGAGCGTGTCAGACTGCTGGGGATCTTGATTGTGTTGAGCAGAGGTCTGGCTGTCCAGTGTGCTGATAGTACAGGTTGTTAATAGAAAGATGATATTACTGTTTATGCATCCTGACTGCATTACAGTAATAATACAGTAAGGTTAAACCGGGCTTTAACTGAATTCCCCTGAGGGAGACTAGTATTTACTAGAGCAATTTCCGTTCAAGTTCAGGCTGTTTTGTTCTTGATCGAGCAGAAAAGGATTAAAGGTTTTTGATTACTGTCCATGTCTCTATTAGGGAAATTCCCCTTACTTCTTGTCTGGGCAGACAGTGATCAGAAATCAGTCCAATGCAATGGAAACAAAAAACACTTTTAGAGCTTGCCATGCATGACTCTCGTTTTTCTTGTTCAGCCATACATTCAAAATGGATGCGGCAGTAGCGGGACTCTTTCAAGGTTAGAATATACAGATCAGCGCTGCAGCATTTGGCCGCAGACGCAGATTGCGCAACTTTTTTTCCAACAGGTCCATTCAACAGACGTTGATTGATAGCTTGACTACTGCTGAGCAGCAGTGGCCACATATGGATCGAAATTTGGCCAGTCCCTGCTGAACTGGTTGAATTTTGATCCATCTATGGCCAGCTTAGTATATGGGTGAGGGGTCAGAATTACTGATAATGTTTTAATAGCTGCCTGTGCCCTCCTGTCCAAATTACAAACACCCTGTGCTAGCATATTCGAGAGGCAGACTCAACACAGAGTGCAGTGGTCTGACAAGTGCTCCAATCAATGCTTTCTAAGCAGCGTTGGTGATTAGATCACTGGGCAGGGGGTGTGTCAAAAAGCTGGAACTGTGTGCTCTGCGTTGAACAGAAGTCTGACTCTCTAGTGTGCTGCCACCACCAAAATAAACATAGGTTTATGGCTCCATTTACAAAGCGGTTGTCAGGTGACCAGACGGAAGGTGGCAGGTGCGCACCACTAGGGTTATGGTCTAATTAGAGACTGGGGTGGAGTCCTGCTGAGGGAAGATTACTTAGCACACAGGTGAGATGTGCACGGTCTCTAGGCTGACCACAACCAGAGGGGTAAGCAAACAGATGGGACATGAAATGCCTCCCCCTCCCCCACCTGGGCCCAGGCTTGGGGGGAAATCTTAAATGACACCTCCTCACAAGTCGCAAATATCTCAGATGCAGGGATCCAAGACCTCTCCACAGGACCAAACACTTTCCAATGCACAAGGTGCTGAAGCATGCCTTTACAAAGCCAGGAGTCCAGAATTAGACTAACCTTGTACTCCTGACTGTCCTCCAAGACCGGAACCGTGGTAGGGAGAGGGCGAGAGAACTTATTGAGGACTAAAGGCTTCAGAAGGGAAACATGAAATGAGTTTGAAATCCTGAGGCTTTTAGTTAAAACAAACCGGATTAAACTTAGCAATTATAGAGTACGGGCCAATGAATCTTGGGGCAAATTTCAGAGAAGAAACCCTGAGCTTGATGTTCCTGGTGGAAAGCCAGCCTTAGAGAAGGCGACCTACCCCTGCGATGGTCGGTATAACCTTTAAATTTATCGGCAGCCGCCCTGAGAGACTCATGAACATCACCCCAAAGAGAATTGAAGGATTGTTGAATTGTAGCCAAAGCTGGAATTTCCAGAGAACAGATCACAGGAAGAGGGAGCTGAGGATGTTTTTCATAAACTGTAAGAAAAGGTGTCTTTTGAGAACTGACATTGACATGATTGTTGTGAGAGAATTCCGCCCACGGGATTAGAGATGACCAATCATCATGATGAGCCAAGACTAAAGTTCAGAGAAATCCAGGGCAATATTGAGGGATTTGCAGAAGGCTCTCCAAAAGCGAGATGTAAATTGAACACCTCTGTCTGAAACAATATGGGAAGGAACCCCATGGAGGTGGAAGATTTCTCGAACAAAAATGGGAACCAAAGCAGGAGCTGAAGAAAGACCCGGAAGAGGAACAAAATAGGGCATCTCAGATAACCGATCGACTACCACCCAAATGACCGTATTCTTCTCAGATGGTGGGAGATCGGTGATAAAGTCCATGGCAATGTGAGATCAGGGCTCCTTAGGACTGGGCAAAGGCATGAGAAGACCAGTAGGAGTTTGTGTGGAGGATTTAGACTGAGCACAGACATGACAAGCTTTAACGTAGTCTTTGACATCCGGATGGAGAGCAGGCCACCAGTAGTGGCGACTGATGAGTAGGAAGGATCGAAGGAATCCAGCAAGACCTGCCACCTTAGAATCATGTCCCCAATGAAGGATCTTTGCTCTTAGCTCAGTGGGTGCGAAGGTCTTTCCAGGAGGAATTGTTGACTTCAGGGTGGGAGAATGGGCAAGAATGCACAAGGTCGGAATGATCGGCTCAGGTTCAGAGGTGGGCTCCTCATCAAGAGTGTCAAATGACCTAGAGAGTGCCTCAGGCCTACTGTTGAAGGAGCCAGGTTTGTACATAATCGTAAAATTGAAACAGGAAATGAAAAGACTCCACCTGGCCTGTCTGGGATTCAGTCATTTGGCATTCTTTAAGTACCGCAGATTTTTATGATTCGTGAAGATTTTTATAGAGTGAGGGGAGCCCTCAAAGAGATGATGCCACTCTAACGCCAATTTAATAGCAAGAAGCTCCCGATCACCAATGGAGTAATTTTTCTCTGCCTGAGAGATTTTTTGGAGAAAAACGCGCACGGTTGGCGTTTTTTCCTAACTGATTGAAGAAGCACAGCTCCCACTCCAATTAAAGAAGTGTCCACTTCAATACAAAAAGGATCCTCAGGATTAGGTCTCCTCAGGAGAGGTCCAGAAACAAAGGATTGTTTCAATTCTTGAAACGCAGAGACGGCTTCAGAGGACCACTCCTTGGCATTCACCTTTCTTGGTCAAGGTGATAATAGGCGCATAAATTAAAGAATAATTCTTAATGGACTGCCTATAATAATTTGTGAAGCAAAGAAAGCGCTGCATGGCCTTGAGGCTGGAGGGAAGGGGCCAGTTGGTAATGGCCGAGACCTTTCCAGGATCCATACGAAGACCCAAACTAGAGACAAAGTATCCCAGAAACAGAACCTCAGACCTTTCGAAAGAGCATTTCTTCAGCTTGGCATACAGATTATTTTCTCTAAGGCGCTGAAGTACAATCTGGACATGGTTTCTGTGGACAGGCAGATTCTGAAGATTTTGTTGATGAAGATTTGGAACACAGCTGGGGCATTACACACACCAAAAGGCATAACAAAGTACTCATAATGCCCATCTCTAGTGTTAAACGTGGTTTTCCATTTGTCACCTTCCTTTATCCGGAGCAGATTGTAAGTACCCCTGAGATCCAACGATTTTTGATTGTCAACGTGTTTAAACCTCGATAGTCAATGCAGGGTCTTAAAGTACCATCTTTTTTGGCAACAAAAAAGAACCCCGTTCCCGCAGGCAATGAGGACTTCCGGATGAACCCCTTCTCTAGATTTTCAGCAACATACTCCGACATGGCCTGGATCTCTGGGATGGAGAGGGGATGGGTACAGCCCTTGGGCAGAGTCGCTCCTGGAACAAGGCCAATGGCACAGGACCTGTGCTGAGGAAACACTTCCGCTGATTTCTTGTAGAAGAAATCGCTATATGCGGCGGGAAGGGCAGAAGAAACTGAGGCAGTGACAACAGGAAGTCTCTCTTTAGGGGCAACCTTGAGTAGGCGTGATGAGAAATCGGAGGGACCCCAAGCCAGTATCTGCCCAGAAGTCCATTCAATGTGTGGGGAATGGAGCTGTAACCAGGGAATATTCCTACTGACATCTTAAACGGAAGGGTTTAGAAGCGGATAGGCCCCCCTGGAATAACAATGCCATTGATCGCTGAGACTACCAATGGAGTGGCGAGAGGCGAAAGGGCAAGTTTCAAGGAAGATGCAGTTCTCCAGTCCATAAAGTTGCTGGCAACTCCAGAATCCAAATATGCCATGACCGAATGAGAAGAAGCACTGGCATGAAGGAACACCGACAGAAGTAGATGTGAAGGTGATGTTTTTGGGTCCAATACCCCACCTTCCAGATGTATTAGACACGAGCGGACGCAGCGAGCAAGTGTCACGAAAATGACCTTTGCCCCCACAGTAGAGACACAGGCCCAAAGTTCTGCACCTAGCACGTTCCCCGGGAGATAGCCTGGTCCAGCCCAGTTGCATAGGTTCCTCAGCTGGCAGGGGATGCTCCACGGGTCACAGAGAGGAGAGTTCAGGCTGACTAGGGACCAAGGGGTGCTGGCGTCTCTTTTCCTGAAAGCGAATGTCGATCTGGTTACACAGGGAGATCAAAGTCGTCCAGATCAGCGGGGATGGTTCTACCCACTAGTTCATCCTTCACCCTGTCAGAGAGACCCTGTAAAAAGGTTGCAAGACCTCATTGTTACAGTTCAGCTCAGCAGATAGAATCCGAAAATGGAGAGCATACTGACCCAGTATACAGACTAAAGACCACGGGGTCACTCTTCTCCCACAGAGGGGCAGCCCAGGCTAAAGCCTCACTGGACAGGAGAGAAATAATATAGCCTGCTTTCGCCCGATCAGATGGGAAGTTTTGAGACTGAAGCTCAAAATGGATGGTGCACTGGCTGAGGAACTCCCTGCAGGACTTACAGTCCCCAGAGTCATGGAATGGAGCTGGTAACTGCAAAGGGTTCGCGGCTGTGAGTGTGACTGGAACAGATACAGCAGCAAGTTGTGGTTGAGGTTGTTGAACCAGGGGTCCTAAGGAGGCCTGAAGCTGCTCAAAGTGGGAATCCAGATCCTGGAGGAATTACATCACCTGGGACTGATTAGACTCCTGGGTCTCAAGTCTGTGGACTATGCCTTGCAGCGAATCATCTGCAGGTAGCAGCACATCAGCTGGGTCCATGGTCGACCAATCTGTCAGGTCACCTGATGGCAGGTGACAAGTGCGCACACCTAGGGTTATAGACGCACCACTAAGGTTGTGGACACTTAGCTGACTGCTGCGAATGGAAATCTGGGTGGTGATGGAAGCAGGACCATGGGAGCACTGACACAGATTTGCAGGGAGCTAGAGCATAGGTTTCCCCAAAGCGCGGAGTCTAAGAGCCAGCAAGTGTTCATCAGAGCCTCTAGTAATGAGGATGGACTTGGCTGCAACTGGCTCCAGATTGCGGCCCCTGTGGTCTCCCTACTGGTGGATAGAGAGGAAGCAGCAGTACAGGACAACAAGGAATGGTCAGTGGGATAGCTAAGGATCAGGGCAACAAGCACACAGGGACAGACAGGAAAGCACTCCAAGATCGGGACAACCAGCAGACAGGAAAAGTCACAAACAAGCCAAGGTCCGGGTAACAAGCAGGCAGGAATGGTCACAAACAAGCCAAGGTCGGTACCAGAATCAGACGAAGAGCACTCAACAGGAACCATACACACTGAAAGCCTAACACACAATATTGGTCGGCAACGAGGATTGCAGCACATGGTCCTAAATAATGTTCCTAATTAGAGACTGGGGTGGAGTCCTGCTGAGGGAAGATAACTTAGCACACAGATGAGATGTGCACGGTCTCTAGGCTGACCACGACCAGAGAGGTAAGCAAACAGACAGGGCATGAAATGTTACTGCTGCTTCATGACAGCGGTATCTATCGTATTAAGATCTGCAGTGAAATACCTCTTAGGATTTTTCAAAAATTGTTTTTTGCAATCCACTAAAAAAGTACTGCACAATCTATTTTATGAAGTCATACGGTATTTTAGTAGTGAAAGCTAGCATTATATTAACGCCGGTGGTTGCTAGTGTCCTTAACAACCAGTGGGCACCGTTTCCTTAAAGTGGAGGTCCGCCGCCACTTTAAAAATTAAAAGTCAGCAGCTACTAATACAGTGGCTTCTGACTTTTAACTTTAGGACACCTACCTGTCCTGGAGTCCAGTGATCTCGGCACCGCCACCGATCTTCGGATCTGCTGGCCGAGTGCTGCCATCACCATTCACGCCGGGCCCCTACTGCGCATGCGTGAGCCGCTGCTGCTCTTTCTCACTGGGCGGCGAAGGAGGAGGGAGCCGGGCTGCTGACGTCAGCGGCCGCTGCCTGGGCTCTTGGATGTTGGGGAAAAGAACACCTGTCTTTGACAGGTATCCTCTCCCCCCTCCCCCCCAAAAGGTGCCAAATGTGACACCTGAGGGGGGGAGGAATCCGACCAGCGGAAGTTCCACTTTTGGGTGGAACTCCGCTTTAACAACTAGTAAATAGCTAGTTGTTAAGGAGCGGGTGGCCGCTGCATCCTTAGCAACCAGCTGTTGCCTGTGTCTCTAACAACCAGTGAATAGCTGGTTGTTAAGGAGTGTGTGGCCACCACGTTCTGAACAATTAGTAAAAAGCTGGTTGTTAAGGAGACAGTGGCCGCCACGTCCTTAGCAACCGGCATCGCCAGTGTCTTTAACAACCAGAGAGTAGCTGGTTGTTAAGGAGCGGGTGGCAATCTCTTCCTTAACAACTAGTTAGTAGCTGGTTGTCCGCCGCGTCCTTAGCACCCAGCAGTTGCCAGTGTCCTTATCAACCAGTGAATAGCTGGTTGTTAAGGAGCGGGTGGCCTCTGCACCGTTAACAACCAGTAAATAGCTGTTTGCTAAGGAGCGAATGGCTACTGCGTCCTTAGCAACCGACGGTCGCCTGTGTCTTTAAAAGAGAAGTAAAGGATTTCCCCCCCCCCCATTCATATTTACCTAGGTGGATGCAGCATCGGTCCGATGTTGCATCTGTCCACCGGCACCTCTATACTGAGAACTGAGCGATCAAACACCATTGATCGCTCGGTTTTCAGAGCTCCGTGAGTAGAGAGCTGCAGACTGTCAGTCATAGCTCTCTGCTCTTCCCCCTCCTTGCTCACTGGAGAGCTGAGCTGTGGAGGGGGTGGGAGCAGCCATCTCAGGCTCTCAGCAGTTCGCTGAGAAGCTGAGATGGGTATCAGTCCAGGCACCTGGTGGATACAGACTCCGTGGTCGGGATGACACGATGTCTCAACTGACATTGGTGATGTCAGCCTGCTCTCTGCTAATGGGTCACAGGAGTGCAAAAGAACTGCACTCCTGTGATCCATAGGAGAAGTACAGCCAAACAAGCTTTTTCTATACTTTAACAACCAGTGAATAGCTGGTTGTTAAGGAGCAGATGACTGCTGTGTCCTTAACTAGTAAATAGCTGGTTGTTAAGGAGTGGGTGGCCACCGTGTCCTTAACTAGTAAATAGCTGGTTGTTAAGAAGCAGGTGGCCGCCATGTCCTTAACTAGTAAATAGCTGATTGTTAAGGAGCGGGTGGCTGCCACGTCCTTAGAAACTGGCATCGCCGATGTCTTTAACAACCAGAGAATAACTAGTTGTTAAGGAGCAGGTGGCCATCCTCTTCCTTAACAACTAGTAAGTAGCTGCTTGTTAAGGAGCAGTTCGCCGCCGTGTCCTTCGCAACTGGCGGTCGCCGGTGTCTTTTAACAACCAGTGAATTGCTGTTTGTTAAGGAGCGGGTGGCTGCCATCTCCTTACCAGCTAGTAAATAGCTGGTTGTTAAGGAGCAGGTGGCTGCCGCATCCTTAGAAACCATAATGTATCTGTTGTCAGTAGGGTTCCCCAATGAGAGCAGAATGCAAACAAAAGAAGTGCCTTCATTAAAAATTAAAAAAAAAAATGTGGGGGTCTCTGTGAGTCTGCCTTATATCCTAAATGGAAGACCTTCAGTATCTTCTATCTGTTTTCTCCCTGTCTGACTGCCAATGGCCAGCACCTTTAACTCCTTGGATTTCAGGTCTTTCAATCATGGAGGCTCAGCAGCATCTCAAGAGGCCATTACCTATGGCAGTCTGCATGCACATATAATCTGACTAAGCACACCCCACTGCTCCAGACGGGCGTCTACCCGACGATTCTTCCAGGAACCAGGCCACTGCTTGCATTAGTGCTGATGGCTCTTGAGAGGAATATTAAGACATGTTATCAGCAAGCTTTGTACAGCAAATAAGATATGTAATGAAAACAGAAAGATTTTATATACAAAATGTCATTGGAATGTTGATGAGGTGAAAGGGGGGAACCAAGGAAGGTAAAAATCGAATTGGATTAAACGTCAGCTTTAAATGCTGTTAGACAGATCGGGTAAATGCAGTGGTATTAGCATTGCCAGTAAGCCAGTACATGGCTATGAGGCACGTTTGTGCACAGTGTGTTCTTGTTGGGGGTCTGACTTTGCAACCTTTGCATTTCTGCTAATAGGACCAACAGTGTAAGCTGTCAGCGCTTAGGATGTGTACTGATGAAAGCTGTGTTCATTCCGAGAAACTGGGATTAGTTAATGCCTGCCAGAGACTATCCTGAATACCGCTACCAAGCTGGAAATGGGCTTTAAAAATCTGTAAACACTTTAATGTCCTATGAAATTTTTGCAAGAGATCAGACCGATGAAAACGCGCCCTAACGACTCTACAGCGTTGGGACCTCTTCACACTGGTGAATTTTTGCTAAAAGGCACCCACCTGGCACACCAAAAGCGCATGAAAAATAGACCCCTTTTAATTCTTTTTAACCATGCACTGCGTTTTTCTTACAGTTTCAATGTTGAAAAGTCCTGAAAAGCTTGCAGCATCTTTAGACACCTTTCACACGGGTGTGCTTTTGTCGCGGGTAGAGTTGAGCGAACACCTGGACGTTCGGGTTCTGCTGGTCCGTCCGAACTTCGGGACAAAGTCCGGGTCTGGGTCCGGACGGAACCCGAACGATCGCACGGACAACGATACGCGAAAACCACACGGTCCACCCACGGAAAATCGTTTTTAAGTGGTCACACTTCTCCAGGGTTGCGACATCTCAGCAATCCCGCGCAAAAGTAGCCAGACTAGAGAACGTTTTTAAAGTATCCTGTAATTTCACAAATGTCTAAAAATTTCGGGTAAAGGTCGAACCATCGCCATAAGTCCTATCAGAGACCGTCCGTAATTGATTAGGGTCAAAGAGCCTTACTTGTGTCGAAAGTAGTCATGTGTAGGATTCGCGACTGTCGAATGTGACAACCAGGATAATCGTCTTTAC
>BLSH010546119.1:1003888-1017243 GCA_018402905.1 Glandirana rugosa | reverse complement strand
CAACTCAAAGCAGCGGTATTTGAAATCTCTAATTTCTGCTATCTGTCCTCAGAGCAACAGCACAGACAGCAGTAGTAAAGTAATCTATCTCAGGATGCAGGATCAGGTCTTAAAATGTCTCAAATCTGTCCCTCACGCAGTCAGCTACCTTTCCCTACACTAACCCAAGGAGCATGTGACTGCAGCACTGTGACTCCAGCTTATAAAGAGGCTGGGTCACATGATGCACTGGCCAATCACAGCAATGCCATTAGTAGGCATGGCTGTGATGGCTTCTAAGGGCAAACCAGTGAAACACTTGTTGATTGGCTGCCCTGCAGCTTCTCAACACGTGGAGTAAAATAGCAGAACCCCGGACCGAACCCGAACGATTTTTGAAATGTCCGGGTCCGGGTCCGTGCCCCGGACACCCGAAAGTTCGGTACGGACCCGAACGTTACAGTCCGGGTTCGCTCAACACTAGTCGCGGGTAAAGCACACTTTTCCAGTGCAACAAGAGCGCATGAAAACTATTCCTCTTTAAATTCTATGAAACCGTTCCACTTCACTGCGCTGTGGGTGCGATTTTGAAAAGTCCTGCATGCAGCATCTTTGGTGCAGTTTTTCAAAGGTGTAACAAAAATGCACCTTCCAATGTAAGGGTAGATTCACACCGGATATGGTGGGGCTAGGACGCTATTCCAGCACAGTCCCACCCAGGGCTGGTGCAAGGATTTTCAACACCCTAGGCGAAACCTCATTTTGCCGCCCCCCCATTTTGGCTCCGCCCATGACTCCAACCCCTTTGCCCTGTCCATGTGTACGATGGAGGCGGCGAAGGTGGAGATTTTTGCAGCACCTCTCTACCTATTTCTTTAGCCGTGGTCCATAGGCCCGCACCTCTGCCTCTGGACCCGCCTCATTTTACCACCCTGGTGTGCTGCTAGCCATCAATGCATAGCAGTGATGGATCAACAGTGGCTGGGTGCCCTGTGGTAGAGCCGGCCCTGGTCACACCAATGCATTGCATGCAGTACTTTTTATCACTGAAGCACAGTGCAAGGCAATCTACTGCCTCGCACCACACAGCTGTCAGTTGAGTTTGATCAGATATCTGTGTGACTTCTCAAAACGCTTAATTTAATTGCATTCCACCTGAGCCATTGTAAAATGACACCCAAGTCCTATTGTTCTGGGTAGAAGTCATATGATGTGACTGGACTAGGGTTGCCACATCATCCCTTTAATCCAGGACACATATGAATTACACAGGTTGTTCTGAGGCTATTTTAATGCAGATAAGGCACCAAGTGAGTTTAATTACCACCTTAATCAGTCACAGAACAACCTGTGTAATTCATATGTGTCCTGGATTAAAGGGATGGTGTGGCAACCCTAGACTGGACACAGTGGATGACAGATTAGTGTACCAACCCGCTACCGGTACCATGTGATTGCCGTGACCAATTGCTGTGACCAATCACAGCAGATCATATGACAATTGTAAACAATAAATGGCTTTGATTCATGCCATTCATTGTGTACAATTGTATTGATTACTGTGATTGGTCACAGTGATCACATGGTACAGACAACAGGGCCAATCACAGCTAATCACATCAATACACACTGAATAAATCTATTTCATTCAGTAAAAATGCTTACTTATAATAGTGAAATTCACTGCTATAAGCAATCATAGTGTGTAAGAAAAAAATCCTGATCACCTCCCCAGAGTAGTACAGTGTGACTATGGTAACACTGTATTGCACTGGTCACAGTATGTAAAAAAGCATGTAAAAAAAAAGAAATGAAATAAAAATAAAAAAATAGTTAAAATTATTATTATTTTTTTTTTCTACATACTGTCACCAGTCAGTGTCCCTGCTCACCACCCCACCAGTTATACGACAACGCTGTACTGTACTGGTGACCGTATGTAAAACATTTTTAAAATGTGAAAAATTTTTTTTTAATTTCCTACATTTTCAAACAAACTGTAACTTCAAAAAACGCGCCATGCCTCTTACTAAATACCTTGAACTGCCTACTTTCCAAAAATGGGTGACTTGGGGGCTATTTGTACTGTCCTGGCATTTTTGGGCTGTCAGTACATTAGGACAATTGATTTCCAGATATAACCCATTTACTTCAGGTACTTATATAGCACCGTCAATTATGCAGCGCTTTTACATATACATTGTACATTCCATAGTGTTTGGACTCTATAACTTTCCTACAGGCTAAATAATACACACTGATTTGGGTTAGTTTCACCAAACAAATGTAGCTGAGTACATTTTCGTCTAAATTTATGAAGAAAGATTATTTATTTGCAAAATGTTATAACAGAAACAAAGAAAACGTGTTTTACTTTAGAAATTGTGGTTAAAAATAAAGGACAAGGTGCAATCTGCCAAGCTCAGCATATCATCAGTACTCTGCCCCACAGAACCGCAAACCAGCTGCCGTGTGGAAACGCAGCGCCTGGTGAGAACTGCCCCTCACACATGGGAAACACGGCACAGTGGTGTAGTGGATAGCACTTTCACCCGGCAGCAAAAGGGTCACTGATTCGATTCCCAACCACGACACTACCTGCCTGGAGTTTGCATGTTCTCCCTGTGCCGGTGTGGGTTTCCTCCGGGTGCTAGGTTAATTGGCTCCTGTCTAAATTGGCCCTAGTCATAGGTGTGCGTAGGGGGTGTGTCTGCGCACACCCTAATCACTGCGTGCGGTGCCAATTTCCCCTATTGCCTGGGCTTCCCCTCGTGCTGCGCTCCCAGAATGAAGAGTGACGGAAGGGGCTAGCAAACTTGTCATTTACTAGCCCCTTCATTTTATAAATGAACGCACGCACTCACTGTGTTCATTCATAACTGAAGCCAAGTAAACTGCTCAGCACTAGGGTTGCCACATCCTCCCTTTAATCCAGGACACATATGAATTACACAGGTTGTTCTGAGGCTAATTTAATGCAGATGAGGCACCAAGTGAGTTTAATTACCACCTTAACCACTTGCCGACCGCCCGCCGCAGAGTGACGGCGGCAAGGTGGCTCGTTATCGCGAAACGCCGTCACAGGACTCGCGCGCTCACTGTGTTCGGGAGGAGCCAGGGAGCGGGTAGGGCGGACTAGATCGCCGCCGGTTACCCGCCATGGCTCCCCCCGCACTGAAAGAACGGAGGTCCGTGTATGTAAACACGGATCTCCGTTCTGTTAGAAGGGGGAAGGGCAATGATCACAGGCTTCCTCCTATATGGAAGCCGTGATCATCCCCTTTCCCCAGCCAGGGTAGCCCCCATACAGTTAGAACACACCCAGGGAACACAGTTAACCCTTACAGTGCCCCCTGCAGGTTAACCCCTTCACTGCCAATGGCATTTACACAGTAATCAGTGCATTTTTATAGCTGTATAAATGCCAATGGTCCCAAAAAAAGTGTCAAAATGGTCCGACATGTCCGCTGCAATATCGCAGTACCGCTAAAAATCGCAGATCGCTGCCATTACTAGTAAAAAATAAAAAAAAAATAAAAACCCCAGAAATTAATTCTCATCATCCGTAAACGCGGCAACTTTTGCGCAAACCAATCAATAAACGCTGATTGCGATTTTTGTTACCACAAATATGAGGAAGAATATAAATCGCCAAAAACCAAAGGAAAAAATTGTTTTTTTTATATTTTTTTTTTTGGATTTGTATTTTAGCAAAAAGTAAGAAATTTGTTTTTTTTTTTTACAAAATTGTCGCTCTTCTTTTGTTTATAGCGGCGATCAGAAACGACGCAGAGGGTATCAAATACCACCAAAAGAAAGCTCTATTTGTGGGGAAAAAAGGACGCAAATTTCGTTTGGGTAAAATGTCACACGACCACGCAATTGTCAGTTAAAGTGACGCAGTGCCGAATCGCAAAAAGTGCTCCGGTCCTTAAGTGGGAAATCCTTCCGGGGCTGAAGTGGTTAATCAGCCACAGAACTTGTGTAATTAATATGTGTCCTGGATTAAAGGGGTGATGTGGCAACCCTACTCAGTACAGAGAGAGAGCGCTATCCCGTTCACTCACTGTCCAATGCAGCTGAGGCTGCAGAGAAACGCATGTGCGTTTGAGCTTTGGGGTGCACACCCTAATACAATAGGCTACGCACACCTATGGCCCTATTGTATGTATGAATGTGAGTTAGGGACCTTAGATTGTAAGCTCCTTGAGGGTAGGGACTGATGTGAATGTACAATATATATGTACCTGAAATAAATAAATAAAAAGCACATGAAAATTGCACCAAAAATGCACCTCCCATTGAAGTCTATGGGAATGCACCAAAAACCCACTACACTTTTTAAATGTGTTTATTGAGTCACGTGTCCATTTACCCCCTGTAAAAAGTGATAAAAAATACATGTAAATAGCGTTATGAGTTGCATTAAATTTTAACGCAATGCATTAAAAAAGTGATATGCGTTTTCAAAAAATGCACATCGCATTTTATAATGCACAGATGTGAATGGGTTCTTAGCCGGAAAAACGATAGCTCCATTCACCAGTCCATATTTGTATATTTGGGATAACCCCCCTAGCTGGAGTCACTAATGACCATGTCCTATGCGGCTGGTGGGGGACCTCTGCGTATTTTAGGATTAGTGGTATGCGCCCAGAATGAAAGTGTCAATAAGACTGATGTATGGAAGGTGACCCCAGGCCTGACCCCTTACATTGCAGCCCCATGGTGTCACTCACACTTGTGCTATGGCTGTCCTATAGATCGCTAGTCTCATAGGAGGTGACAGCTCTTTCACAGGAGATTCCTGGCCTGTGCAGGAACCCTCTAATTATAGGACAGACATCTCAGCCCCCATGTCCCCTGCCATAACACAGACTGACAGTGATGAGTGTCAGATGATGGGCCTTTTATGTGTGGCGGAGTCTGACACTCAGCCAATTTAATCAGGTGATGAGCTAATATTAATATACCGGATTAAAACAATAATGCAAAGAGACAAGCCTGTTAATTTCCTGCAGGGAGGGAGGGAAAAGGCGAACTCCCTCCATCGCGGGGAGATCTGTGTTATAGATCCAGTATGGGTGAATGTTCAATAATCTATGGGAAGTTTTGTTGGTATTGTACAGTCTGACTGTAACATGTATCGTAAACGTTCGATTTATTAGCAGTTAGAAAGTGAGGACCTACCTAATCGGACATAAATTTAAAGGGTTATTAAAGTTGATTTTAAGGCATATATTAATGCAGCTCCGTCTTCATGATTACGTCAGTAACCCCTTTTGCTGCCAGAGACATGTTTAAAAAATAATTTTAGTCCTGAAGATTATGTCACAGTCTAACAGCCAAAAGATTATATATTTTCTGAGAGCAGATACCCTAGAGCAGTGGCCTCCAAACTACGGCCCTTTGCTGCTCTTGTCCGGCCCTTGGGGAATTATCCCACCCCCCCATCAGAAACAGTGGGGCATAATTACTGACACTGGGGCACTATTACTCCCACTAACACCAAAGATGGCACACAATTCCTCCCATTGACATCAATGACAGGGCACTATTCCTCCCACTAACACCAACGATGGCACACAATTCCTCCCATTGACATCAATGACGGGGGACTATTCCTCCCACTAACACCAAAGATGGCACACAATTCCTCCCATTGACATCAATGACGGGGGACTATTCCTCCCACTAACACCAAAGATGGCACACAATTCCTCCCATTGACATCAATGACGGGGCACTATTCCTCCCACTAACACCAAAGATGGCACACAATTCCTCCCATTGACATCAATGACGGGGCACTATTCCTCCCATTGACATCAATGATGGCGCACAATTCCTCCATTGACACCAATGATGGCACACAATTCCTCCCATTTAAACCAATGATGGAGCATTAATTCCCCCATTGATACCAATGATGGTGCACTATTCCTCCCATTAACACCAATGATGGGGCATTATTCCTCTTATTGATACCAATCATGCTGCACTATTCCTCCCATTGACATCAATGATGGGGCACTATTCCTGTCAATGACACCAATAATAGCGCAATATTCATCCCATTGATACCAACGATGGGACACTATTACTCCCCCTAATCCCAGTCATGGGGCATTGTTTTACTCCCTCTGATGCCAGGACATTTTCTATTCCCACTGGTCACAGTGCTGCCTGCCCCACTAAAGTTTGAAGGACAGTAAACTGGCCTTTTGTTTAGAAAGTTTGGAGACCCCTGCCCTAGAGCATAAAATAGCAGTAGTTCCAGGTTTTACATCACACGATATTAGCACAATGGTTCATGAAACACAAAATTTCAGTAAAAAAAAAAGAACACTAAAGTTAATTTTTGGGCACATAAACTTAATATATTATCCAATTGTTTGGTAAAATTTAAGGCTACTTTCACACTGAGGCGTTTGAAAAATGCACACAAAACATCAAGCGTTTTGACCGCGTTTTTTGCCGCGTTTTTTCCGCGTTAGCACTATAATTAGCGCTAACGCCCAGACGTTTTTCAAGTGCTTTTTAAGTGCTTTCGAAGCGCTTTTGAAGCACTAGCATTAAATAAATAGCACAGCCCCCTATATTACATCCTGTTTACTTCCTGATATTTTGACCTTTCCACAACCTCTGGGCGTTTTGCTGGCGCTTTTAACGCGCTTTTAGCGCGCTTTTAAAGCGCTTTACATTCATTTCAATGTATATGGGCGTTTTTAATGCGCTATTTTTAGCGCTCAGAATAAGCACAAAAAATCATGCTTGCAGGACTTTTTTACACGTGGTGCCAGTGCGACGCCCCAGTGTGAATAGGTACATTGGAATTAATGGGGAGCGTTTTAGAAGTGTTTTGGAAGCGCTATTTTTAGCACAAAAACGCTAGGAAAGCACCTCAGTGTGAAAGGGGCCTAAAGGCTGAGGTTGGGTTAATTAAATAGATACCCAACATGTCAAGCCTTATAGCCCACCACCATGCAATTTTTTTCCCATGCAGTGGGGCTGTGCCTGCACTGCATGGGTCAACTGCTTGTTTTTTCTAGGGGTGAGCATGCTATACCTGATCCTTCGATCCCCCACGGTTCAGCGGTAGACTGTTCCTTTCTATGGAGCGTGCGGTAGGTGTGATGATGTCAGGAACAGTCTATTTCCAAGACTGCTGGAGCACTGGGGTGCCGGACCAGACTTGTGCAGTAAGGATCAGAGGATCATGTAAGTATATCTCTCCTCTCCCCTAGAATAAAGTTAACATGTGCAGTCCCACTGCTGCAAGGGGAAAAAAACATTTTGTCCGAAGTTCAGCTTTTAAATTGCCTGCAACTGTGAAATGGTGACAAACTTCTATACCCTATATTTTCCATAGGTGGCACAGATTACAATCCATTAGTTCACTAATGGCTGGGGGAAATGATACAATGACTTGGCAGTGGTGTTTTACTTGTCTGCTTGTCACATAGGGGTCATTAGTTGGAAGGGAAAAATCAGCAAATGGATGTTTACTGATTACCCGCCAATCGGTGCATGGAAATGTGATGGGGGGGGGGGGGTCAGTAAGGAGGGTGTGTGGAAGTGGTCTGACACTGGTGGGGGTAAAAGGGTTAATGTATATTTTTCAGTGCATGCAGTGTAAAGTCCCCAACTTTGCCTTGGTATTGACAGCAGGGCATGGAAAACGGGAAAAAGAAACAGCTCAAGGATCCATTCAGCAGTGCTGCAGTTCAAAACGCATGTTGACAGGAGGAGAGAGCAAAGTGACAGAGATGAGCCCATCAGTCTACTGCTTCTCCTTTACTGTCCAGTCACAGGAAAGGGGTGGGGATGGACAGAAATACAAATCCTTTGACAGGTAAAACATCTCCAATATATTCCATCTGTACATTTAGATGTTTGCCTGGAGTTCTGCCTAAAGCCTGTTGACATCATCAAATGATATTTTCCAAAATGAAAGGGGTATGTTGGTAGGAAGAGAAAGCAAAGTGACAGAAAGATGACTCCATTAGTCTACTGCTCCTGCTTTATTGTCTAGTCACAGGCAGGGGGTTGGTAAAGGAGACCTGTAAGTGAAAGTGAAACTGCAGCAGAAAAAAATACCAGCTCCCTTCCCTTGCCAGACAGGGCTTTGCTGTATATGGCAGAGCTGTGTGAATATTAGAACGGGATGGGTAAAAACAGGGCCGCTGATAGGGGGGTACAGCCAGCCCCCGTGTGGGGGGCCCAGATCACACAGGGGGGATTAGTGACAGATGACAATTGTGTCTCTTTTCCTGCAGCAGATGAAAGTTGCTCTCCTTCCCTCTCCCTTGCTACAAGCTTTTATCTGATAAGAAAGAGACAGTCATCCCTCACTAATCCCCCTCCCTGTGTAGGCCCCCCTCCTCTCAGCACTGGACTTTGTTATCTCTAATTTAGGCTCCATTTCACACTGGTTTTAGAAAAAAATCACTGCTTCTACAGGAGTTTAGTGTTTTGCCTGTAGAAGCAGCTCAATTTTATCCTATCTGTCCATACACATTAGGACGATTACAGGCATATTTTAAGCTCAGCGCTTACGTGACAGAAAAAAAAAACCCTTCTGGTTCTCCTAAACTCGTCTAAACTTTGTACAAAAAATGTTCCAAAATAAGCGTTTTTTTCTGCCAAGTGAACTGGAGTTTTTTTTAAGCCCAGTGTGCATGGAGCTTAACTTTTTTTCTCTCCCTCTGATCCCGCAGCCTGTATATTTTTTTCATGTCATCTTCATATTTATTTATTAACTCAGTTTTATCTTTTAGATTTAGCAGGAATTCTGTGAGTTATGTTGTATTTGTGTCTGCTAATAGTTTTATTGTATTTTTAGCAAAATATACCTTTAACTGCTTCCCGACCGCGCGCCGTCTTTTCACGGCGGCAGTCGGGGAGCTGGGCGCGAATCGCCGTAAATATACGGCGATTCGCATTTTGGC
Organism: Glandirana rugosa; assembly: GCA_018402905.1. Classification (NCBI taxonomy): domain Eukaryota; kingdom Metazoa; phylum Chordata; class Amphibia; order Anura; family Ranidae; genus Glandirana; species Glandirana rugosa. The sequence continues at coordinate 1,008,313 of BLSH010546119.1, read as the reverse complement.
CACCAGCGGCACCCGCCGCACTCCTGAGGCGAGCCGCGATGAGCGGCTACAGGGAAAAGAAGGGGAACCGCCGATGTAAACACGGCGGTTCCCCGCCCTGTCAGTGGGGCATGAGAGATCTACTGATCCCTGTCACTGGGATCAGTTAGATCTCTCATGCCCATGTTAGCCCAACCCCCCCACAGTAAGAACACACCCAGGGAACACAGTTAACCCCTAGCTCCCCCCCCAGGTTTACCCCTTCACTGCCAATGACATTTACACAGTAATCAGTGGACATTTAAATTTCTGATCGCTGAATAAATGTCATTGGTCCCAAAAAAGTGTCAAAAATGTCCAACATGTCCGCTGAAATATCGCAGTACCGCTAAAAATCGCAGATCGCCGCCATTACTAGTAAAAAATAAAAAAAAACGTAAAAACCCCAGAAATGAATTCTCATCATCCGTAAACGCGGCCACTTTTGCGCAAACCAATCAATAAACGCCGATTGCGATTTTTTTTTATCGCAAATATGAGGAAGAATATAAATCGGCCAAAAACGGTGAAAAAAAATGTTTTTTTATATTTTTTTTTGGATTTGAATTTTAGCAAAAAGTAAGAAATTTGGGTTTTTTTGCAAAATGGTCGCTCTTCTTTTGTTTATAGCGGCGATCAGAAATGACGCAGAGGCGATCAAATACCACCAAAAGAAAGCTCTATTTGTGGGAAAAAAAGGACGCAAATTTTGTTTGGGTACAACGTCGCACGACCGCGCAATTGTCCGTTAAAGCGACGCAGTGCCGAATCGCAAAAAGTGCTCTGGTCCTAAAGCTGCAAAACCTTCCGGGGCTGAAGTGGTTAATACTTTCTAGGGGGGGGGGGCCTGTCAAATAGTCTCTACGCGGTCCCGTGATTTCTATCAGCAGCCCTGGGTATAAATACAAATCCTTTTGCAGTTCTACTTAAAGCATCGTGTTCTGATATTTTGGAAAAACAATATAATACTGATAATGATGATCCACTTTTTGTCTCCGATGCAGCTCTATATCTGCAGACACCATGGCTGAGAAAAAGGTTTCAACTGCAAAGTCGAAATCCGCTGATAAGCCTAAATTGGCCCCAGGAGCCACCAGCAGCTACTATACTGACTCTCTGGGATTCATGGCCATGGACAGCAAAGTACCCGGCTTGTCCAACGTCATCCTGCAAAAACTGAACATGGGGAGCTTAGAGGAGTACAGGTGACTAGAGAGACGTCATATTGTCCCTTGTTCTCCCACATCTAACTTTTAAGGACCAAATAACAGTAACCCAATAGTTATTTTTGCTTAGTTCATCTCAGGGTCCAGTATCTCACGTCTGTTCCTTTCTCTGCTCCTCACAGGTCTGCGGTGGAAGGTAACAATCTTGCTGCAAATTTTGGCATCAGGTCATATTCGGAGATGTTTCAGAAGATGGAGGACACTTACAAATTCTGTGTTCAGTGCAAGAAGCTCCCGTCCAGTGCTCCCGATGCCCGTAGTATGAGACGTTGTAAAAGGTAGAGTAAGGTGTTACGTTGTGCTACCACATCATTTCATCTTCAGGAACAGAACTTCTGCTAAGTTCAGAGTACCATTACCATCAGAGACTAGGGGAAACCAGAGGTATGAATCCCCAGGAGAGGGACTACGTGGCCCTGATATCCCAATAGTACAGAGTCACCAGAATCTGATAATAATAAAGTAGTCCTCATGAGGCCAGCGAGAGCAGCTGTGCCCTACAGCTTCCTCCAAGTGCCTTCCAGTGAGACTGTGCGGACTGGATCCTTAGGTAAAGGCTTGGGGTGTCAGAGATACTTTCAAGTGTAGGACCCCCCAGCTCTGCCCCAGCAAGGGCCTTGTTGACCAGCAGCATGAACCAGTAAGACAGCTTGGGGTAGGAGTAGCCACCCCCATGCGGGCAGGTGGAATCCCTTCAACAGGAAGCCCTGCTGTTCTAAAGCTCAGGACTATTTATGTGCTCCTCAGCCACCTTCTGGACCCACTTCCCCAGGGATTAGCTGCAGCATCATAAATATTCATGCTGCCCATTTGCCTTGCTCCACTCCCTACCTTCTAGAAATCTCCAGAAGGCAGGGAAGAGCAATCAAACTGGCAGCCTGTGAAGCCCAAAACTGCCAAAAGGAATCAACAACTGCCCCACTGATTACAGAAGCCAAAAAGAACTAAAATTACCTATCATCCTAGCAACCCAACTAGGAGGGTGTTACACAAATATATTTTTAACTCAAAAAGTCCCTTCTGTTACTCTCAGCCACCTTCAAATCCCCAAATTGCTTTTTTTTGGTGTTTGTGATCCGGCTTCCTGTTAGAAGGTAGCCATTATTATTATTATACAGGATTTATATAGTGCCAACAGTTTGCGCAGTGCTTTACAACATGGGGGCAGACAGTACAATTACAATACAAATCAATACAGGAGGAATCAGAGGGCCCTGCTCGCTAGAGCTTACAATTTAGAAGGGAGGGTCAAGAGGGACTAAAAGGTAATAACTGTGGGGGATGAGCTGATGAAGAAAATGAGAATACAGTTGTTAGGTGTGGGTAGGATAGGCTTCTCTGAGGAGAAGGGTTTTTGGGGATCGTCTAAAAGCTAACAGAGTAGGAGATACACGGACAGTTTGGGGTAAGGTGTTCCATGGGATTGGAGAGGCTCTGGAAAAGTCCTGGAGGCGAGCAAAGGGAGCTAGAGAGCAGGAGATCTTGAGAGGAACGAAGAGAACAAATAGGTTGGTATTTAGAGACCAGGTTAGTGATGTAGCTGGGGTCTAAATTGTGGATGGCTTTGTAAGTAGTTGTTAGCATTTTGAATTTAATTAGTTGGGTGAGTGGAAGCCAATGGAGGGATTGACAGAGAGGAGTAGCAGACACTGAGCGATTGGTAAGGTGGATGAGTCTGGCAGCAGCATTCATGATGGATTGGAGGGGGGATAGCCTATGTAGAGGGGAGCCAATGAGGAGGGAGTTGCAGTAGTCGAGACGAGAGATGACCAGGGAGTGGATTAAGAGCTTTGTTGTGTCCTTGATTAGAAAGGGGCGTATTTTGGAGATGTTGCGGAGGTTGAGGTGGCAAGATTTGGACAGTGATTGGATGTGGGGCTTAACCGCTTGCCGACCGCTGGTCGGCAATTGACGGCGACAAAGTGGCTCTGTAACGCAAAACGCCGTCATACGACGGCGGCCGCGATACAGAGCCACTGTGAGCTCACTGTGTTCGGGGGGGGGGCCAGGGAGCGGGTGCGGCGGCTTCGATTGCCCCCCACGGAGTGAAGGAGCGGAGGTCCGTGTAAGTAAACACGGACCTCCGCTCTGTGTGAGGGGGAAGGGCTGTGATTACAGCCTTCCTCTACATGAAGGCTGTGACCACTTCCCTTCCCCAGATAGGCAGTCCCCCTACAGTTAGAACACGCCCAGGGAACACAGTTAACCCTTAGCGCGCCCCCTGCAGGTTAACCCCTTCACTGCCAATGGCATTTACACAGTAATCAGTGCATTTTTATAGCACTGATCGCTGTATAAATGCCAATGGTCCCAAAAAAGTGTCAAAATGTTCCGACATGTCCGCTGAAATATCGCAGTACCGCTAAAAATCGTAGATCGCCGCCATTACTAGTAAAAAATAAAAAAAAAAAAAAAACCCCAAAAATGAATTCTCATCATCCGTAAACGCGACCACTTTTGCGCAAACCAATCAATAAACGCCGATTGCGATTTTTTTTATCGCAAATATGAGGAAGAATATAAATCGGCCAAAAACCGTGAAAAAAAAATGTTTTTTTATATTTTTTTTTGATTTGTATTTTAGCAAAAAGTAAGAAATTTGGGTTTTTTTGCAAAATTGTCGCTGTTCTTTTGTTTATAGCGGCGATCAGGCCTGTACTGGCCATCGGGACTACCGGGAGTTTCCCGGTGGGCCGATGGCTCAGTGGGCCGGCCTCGTCCTCGCATTGGTCCCCGCGATCTACCCGTCAATCACCGCCAATCAGCTGACGGGTAGATCGCGGATTCAACAGCAGAGAAGCGCAGGGAGCGGCTGTGCATGAAGTTCTCATTCATGTCACAGTCACGCTGATCCCTGGCGGCCCCGCCCCCTCCTCTCTCCTCGTCCATTCCAATTGGCTTGTAACATCACCTGGGATGGATGAGGAGAGAGGATGGGGCGGGGCCGCCAGGGAGCAGCGTGACATCAATGAGAACTTCATACACAGCCGCTCCCTGCGCTTCTCTGCAAGAAAAAGAAAAGACAGACTGGTGACACTTAACTGATGTGCCGTGTACCCCCGTGTAATCCCGTGTACCCCCGTGTACTCCCGTGTAATCCCGTGTACCCCCATGTAGTCCCGTGTACCCCCGTGTAGTCAATTCACAGTGGTCAGACAGAAAAGAAAAAGAACGTCTCTTC
>BLSH010546119.1:976823-985702 GCA_018402905.1 Glandirana rugosa | reverse complement strand
ATACATATTTATTATTCATCAAATTTGTTACATTTTTTACAATTTTAGAGTAGACTGGAATTGATGTGTCCATCCATGTCTCCCTCCTTGGTATGGATTACCCTATTCACCATGGTTTCCACCCTGTGCTGTTTCCCCTGGTTGGGACGGGATCATCCTTGCCTCAGCCCCGGGTCAGACCCTGATATGGCTCTCCCCTCTCTCCCTCTCAAGCTAGACCAATGTTTTGAGCTGACATGTAAGTAGGAGAAACTTCCCCTATTATGGGTGTACTTATTTTGCATTCCTTATGAGTTTGATTAACACATCTTATTTATACTTACAGCCACGATAATTCATAGCATTGCACTCCTGACGAGTGGCTATAAGCCACAAAATGCATAGAGTTACATCAATGCGTATACCATCTGACTTCTACATCAATTATCATGTATCTGGTCATGTATATATTTTTTACATCATATGTGTTTTTGTATTCATGATAATTTTATTCTACTTGTATTGTGTTATGTCAGCTCTTCCCAGGGCCCTTGATGGCCAGTTCTTTGCGAATGATCATGTTCAATAATATGTCAATCTTCATACAGTATGTGAATAAAATAACAATTTTTTATACGTTTGTACTTTTGTTCTTATGCGGCATGTCTCATTTAAAGTCCCAGGACCATAATTGTTCCTTGTTTGTATGCATTAGGGATGGAGACATGTCGCAGTGGGTGCGACAGATCACAATTTTCTTTTTCTCCATCCAGGAATTGAGGCGGGCTCTATGTGACTTGTTGCAGCTTCTAAGGCACATTGTGAGAAGCTCACAGTGTGCAGTGAAATCAGAGGAAGCATTTTCAGTACAAGAGAGGAGCCGGTACAACTGTGCAATACTAAAGGGAAGGCTGGAGTTCAACTGTAAAGGCAGACATGACTAACACCCAGAATCTTTTCTCTGTTGACAGTGATCAAGAGCTGAAATACTCCCTACAGATCTTGGCTGAGTTGGAAACGAAGGTTATTGGGGCCGGGCCCTTCCCGTTCACCTCCCAAAAACCAGAACAGGTCCAGTCCGACCCCAACAAGCCCCCCGTCACCAGCAACTCCCACTTCCTGTTCTTCAAGGGGCCCACCTGGCAGGACGCAGAGACAGACATGGGAGAGCTGGAAGAAAACTAGATCTGTGCCTTAAACTAAACCTGCAGAACTGGCCATTCCTGTCATGTAATACGGGGATTACCACTAATGGGATCCCTACAACCCTAGAGGGAACCTATAGTGCATAGTCAATGAGTACGCATTGCAAATCATGATGGTAATAGTTACCTTTCTAATGTAACTTTCCTATTTCACTTGCTTGCTGTTCCATATTTTTATCAGTAGGCTATCCCTCTAGTGGCCTTTTGAATGCCAAGCAATACAGTCAGCATCCTCACTGAACAGTACTAAGATAATATCAACTAGTCACACAAAGTTGTGTTAGATTTTGATTGCTGTGAGTCCATGGAAGAAGTCACCTGTGGAATCCTCAAGAGATATAAGAAGCTGATAAGGGCCACCGGAATCCACCTACAACTGAAACACCACTCATGCATGGACTGAATCTTCACCCCGATCACATTCAAATGAATATCTGACAAATCTATAAACCTTTTTTTTAGCTTTCCTTTGAAGAGAACCTATTATTCAAGTATAACATTTAACAGGAGAAAAGAACTTTGCCTAAAACAAGAATCATAAGGTCACCATTCCTAGGCCTCTCCAATTACTCTGATGTTCCAGGGCAGACACCAGATGGAGCTCATCCACTCTCCCTTAATGAAAGACTGGTTGGACATCAAATATTTTAGCAGTCAATAATCCTAATCTTAAACCTGTCAAAAGACGAAACATGTTGGTAGGGGAGACCCCAGGTCAGGCTTTGATGTCTGTGTCTCCAAACAATAAAGTTTTATTGAATGCTGTGTGCAGCTGGTTGATATTGCCCTAGGTTAGGTAGATATGTTAGCCATGTTATGCCAGTTGTGCCACTAAGAGCCCCCATGATGTGGGGATAAGCTATTCTCGATGGAGCTGAGCCCTACCTACAACCATCCTATTTCCAATACAAGCACCTCGGTGGTCAAAATGGGTTTTGACAGTAATATACTTTTCTCTGACTCACATTCTCCTATCCTTGGTGGATTAGTATGGACACGCTCCCCAGCTACTAAGATCTATCATGCACTACAAGTAAATACCCTGTATACATATATATACTCCCCTTATGTTTTTACTATTTTTTCAGACTAGAATGGGGTAGATGTGTCCCCCTATACCTTCCATTTTTGGTATGGATCATTTTTCCCTCATGGTCTGCATACTGGTTGCTCCCCAGTTTGGGACGGGATCATCCCTGCTTGAGACCCGGTTCAGACATTGTTGTGGGGCTCTCCTCCTTTCTGTAAGCTAGGCTACATCATTGAGCTGACATGTAAGTAGCGGAACCCACATTCTTTCCATGATTGTACTTGTCCTGCGCCCCTTAAGGAGCTTGATTATAAAATATGTAATTTGATTTATATTTACAGTTACAGAATAGCATTGCACTCCTGATGAGTGGCTGTTGTTCCACGAAACACGTAGAGTTTTATCAATGTTTTTACCATCTGATTTCTATACTACCCTTTATTTACTTGCTCATGCATATGATTCTTATGTGAATTTATGAATTTTACTCCAGCTATCATATGATATGTCAGCTCATTCACAGCCTTTGACGGCCAGATTATTGCTATTTATTACGTGTTTCTCAATCATGAAACATTCTATTCAGTATGTGAATAAAATATATACTTGTTATACATTTTGTACTCTCTTCATATGTGTGGCATACCTCATTTAAAGTCACATGACCAATTCTCTTGTTCTGTATGCAAATAGGGATGGAGGTATGCCACCGTGGTGTCGACAGATCACAAATTTTCTCTTTATAGGTTAGGTAGATATGTTAGCCATGTTGTGCCAGTTGTGCCACTAAGGGCCTGAGTTCCCATGATGTGGAGATAAGCTATTTGCAATGGAGCTGAGCCCTACCTACAACCATCCCTTTTCCAATACAAGAACCTCACTGGTCAAAAGGGGTTCAGTCAATTGACAGGAAAATAATGGGTGGGCATTGCAAAGTCAGAAAATGGAACCCTACAGAGTCCCTCTAAGATTAGAAAGGCCTACTAAAAGAACTTCTTATGAACATTGGAGACAGCAGTGGAAATATTGTAGGGTCTACACTTAGGTGGGACTTTTACTGTTAAAAATTTAAGGTGGCTGACAGGTCGACTTTAAAGCTGTACTATGGTTAGTGTAATGTTTGCATGGGATTGGTTGTTCTGGGGCAATGTAGAATGTTAGCACCACATACATTTAGATAAGCAAGGGGCCAGTGTGAACTATGCTGAAACGTGGTTTTAGAGAAATATTATTACAGAATGGCATGACTTTGCAAGAACAGGCCCAGGCCTGTCTTTGTGTGATCCATATTTCGAATTATAGAATTTTAATGAGTATGAGCTGGTTTGGGGTCCCAGATAGCAAGCAGTTGAGCTGCAAGTTTGAAAATGACTTGTTAAGCTATTGCTAGACTTGCTGGGCTTCACAAGTTTGCTGCACAATTGGAGAAAGTCTGCATTGCATGACTCCAGATCAACTTTCTTTGCAAACATTCTGCAGGTCTTCTGCAAGTTCTGGCTCAGTTATGTTGTGTAATAGTCATCCCACCACAGGGGGCACTGTGGCTGTAGATTTGCAGAGCTCTTGCTGTAGACTCACCACTTCAACTTTGCTCTTGCTAGAGACTCATCATGCAAATTTGTTACAAATTGTGCTTCAAGTGCTCTGTACGTGTACAAGTTGCCTGTGAAAATGTGCAGCAAGCTAACAGACTTACAATTCAACACTGCCACAAATTTGTGGCAAGTTATCCTTGCTATCTGGGGTGGAGACCACGTTGGGCTGACTGGATCGTTCACTAGTCGTGGTTAGGTAGGTATGCGGGCAGTGAGGAAGGAATCACTTCCAGTGGGATGTGCCTGGTGGTGGTGTTGGACTCTCCTGGGCTACTACCTTTTTGGTACGGCCTTGTGGTTGTTTCAGCAAGAAGACTTGGGTGGGGAGGAAATAGCGCCCAGGAAAATGCAGCCTCTGCTGCCTCTGCATCGTTACCTGGCACTATTGTCAATTTCCACAATCTGGAAATCCTTTCGGGAACCACTCTCAACCACTAGCATGCAGCAACAACCCTGAAGAAGGAGGAGTCCATTCCCCTGAAACGCGTTGGTTTGATGTACATGTTTACATTTTCAAGAAACATTTTATGAACTCTACATAAAAAGTTGCATTTTTCTGAACACCAGACGCATCCCCCGAAGTACGAGCTGCTAATGTTATGTTCCCGGTCACTGGAGGTCAGCTGTCTGTAGAAATACAGCTTGCTGCTTAGCAGAAGAGTGGAGCAAGGGTTGTGGGTGCAGATAGATAAAGTGGAACTAAACTATATCTAAAATATACAGAAACACCTCTACTGGGATTTTAAGGACAACCAAACAGTTCCACAGACATAATATTATGATAAAACATTATTTTATTACAAATATTAAAATACATACATCTTAAGATAAAATCCATTCTTATAGGTAGTCATATGACCATATACAGTTGAAGTCATATACAGTCACCGGCCACTTTATTAGGTACGCCTTGCTAGTACCGGGTTGGACCCACTTTTGCCTTCATTCTTCATGGCATAGATTCATCAAGGTGTTGGAAACGTTCCTCAGAGATTTTGCTCCATAGTGACATGATAGCATCACACAGTTACCGCAGATTTGTCGGCTGCTCATCCATGATGTGAATTTCCCGTTCCACCACATCCCAAAGGTGCTCTTTTGGATGAGATGTGGGGAGTGTGGAGGCCATTGGAGTGCAGTGACCTCATTGTCCAGTGGTGAGATGATTGGAGCTTTGTGACATGGTGCATTATCCTGCTGGAAGGAGCCATCAGAAGATGGGGACACTGCAGTCATAAAGGAATGGACATGGTCAGCAACAATACTCAGGTAGGCCATGGTGTTTAAACGATGCTAAATTGGTACTAAGGGACCCAAAGCGTGCCAAGAAAATATCCCTCACACCATTACATCACCACCACCAGCCTGAACCGGTGATACAAGGCAGGATGGATCCATGTTTTTATGTTGTTTACACCAAATTCTGACCCCACCATCTGAATGTTGCAGCTGAAATCGAGACTCATCAGACCAGGCAACGTTTTTCCAATCTTCTATTGTCTAAGTTTGGTGATCCTGTGTGAATTGTAGCTTCAGCTCCCTGTGCTTAGCTAACAGCAGTGGCACCCAGTGTGCTGCTGCAGCCCATCTGCTTGAAGTTTGATGTGTTGTGTGTTCAGAGATGGTATTCTACATACCTCGGGTGTAACGAGTGGTTATTTGAGTTACTGTTGCCTTTCTATCATCTGGAACCAGTCTTCCCATTCTCCTCTGACATCAACAAGGCATTTTCCTCCACACAACTGCCGCTCACTGGATATTTTCACTTTTTTCGACCATTCTCTGTAAAGCTGGTTGTGCGTGAAAATCCCAGTAGGTCAGCAGTTTTTTAAATGCTCAGACCAGCCCGTCTGGCACCAACAACCATGCCACGTTCAAAGTCACTTAAAACCCCTTTCTACCCCATTCTGATGCTCAGTTTGAACTTCAGCAAGTCGTCTTCACCACATCTAGATGCCTAAATGCATTGAGCTTCTGCCATGTAATTGGAGGATTAGCAATTTGTGATGCCAAGCAATTGAACAGGTGTACCTAATAAAGTGGTCAGTGATAAACCCAGACAGGTTCCTGCTGCTTTGCCAAAAGTCTGCATATTTCACAGCTGCTCCTTAACTCTGAAAGAATCCAACGCATTTCAGATTTAATGTGTGCAAAATTCTTCAGGGATAATTTACCTCATTCTAGTAAGAAATAGAGTTAAAGTTAGATATTTGCAAATCAAAATACAAATGCAGTACCTCACTTTTTTGTAAATATTTTATTCTATCTTTTCATGAGGGGACAGCACATTTACACTGTTATACAAGCTGTACACTCACTACTTTATATTGTAGCAAAGTGTCATTTCTTCAGTGTTGTCACATGAAAAGATAGAATAAAATATTTACAGAAATGTGAGGGGTGTACTTACTTTTGTGAGATACTGTAAATCAGAGATTTTCACCAAACTCACTTGTGTGTGTATAGCTTTTTGCATGCAGTCTGGGGGGTGGTGGAGGCGCATGTGGTGACTTATGAGGACGTTTGGTATGCAAATCGCTATACACGAGTCATTAAAGATTTGCTATCTAACAAACAACAATTGTTGTAAGACAGATATCTACTGGCCATTGGAGGATAAGAAATCCATACATATGACAAACAATACCAGATCCTGTAAACTTATGGAAGAAGAATGCACAATATAGAGATGACAAATGTTCGGATGGCCAAAAATGTGGCGCTGATAGCTAAACTAATTGTTTGGCAATAATGAAATATGTTCCTCTGTGCACAATATAGTTGCATGTTACAGTTTGCCATGTGTCCACTAGGTGGCCCCAGAAGTCTGGATTTTCCACAAGAACTCCTAAAGGCATGAGCATAGAACCTTGCATCAATCTTACATCTTTTGAGCATTTTTGCAGTTACATCTTTTGAGCATTTTTGCAGTTACATCTTTTGAGCATTTTTGCAGGTACAGAAGACAGATAACAAAGCATGTATAGCACCCCCCTTACACCCCGGAGGCATAGTGGCACCCCCAGAGGCAGGGGGCAGGCAGCATTTCACCCCAGGGCTGAGTGGCTAAAATGGGGGAATGAGTAGAACATTGGGCGCCAGTCACATTTGTTTTTTAAAGATTTATTGGAGACCAGTCAAGAGTTAGGGATCCCGGGTACCATAGCAGACCACTTACAGCAAGAGTGCCCAACCTTTTGAAGAGCGAGGGCCACTTAAAGTGGAAGTCCATGCTAAAACTAAAATCCCTACATCTATAGACATCTACGATCTAACACTAACCTATCTAGCCCTGTAAAGAAGAAATTAGTATACATACCTTTTTTGAAGCCGATCCGACCCAATCTCCAGCGGTGGAAGCTCTGCAGAGGATACGGCCGACAATAGCTGTGAAATGAATGGGAAGTGACGTCACCCATAGACTTACTATAGGGCTTCCATTGTCGTCCGTGTCCTCTGCACCCGCCTCCACAGCAAAGCCGCAGATGACAGCTCAGCATGGGATTGGGTCGGATCGCCTGTAGAAAAGGTATGTATACTGATTTTTTTACAGGGCTAGATAGGTTAGGTTAGTATTGGATCGTGGGTGTCTATAGATGTAGGGATTTTAATTTTAGCATGGACTTCCACTTTAAGCAACTTGGTAACCGGTCGTGGGCCACAATGAGCAGAGAGGGTGGATGACAGGTTCATGTCCACTCTGCAAATGCACAGCCTGCTTTACCTTATGGGCCCACCAATCCCATCCTCACAGATGAAAGGGGATGGAGCAGATTGAAGGTTGGTGGGTGCAAACTGACGGGGTGTAATCCCCTTCCATCTGCCACTCCATAGAGATGAATGGAGGGTCCGACTGGGTCCATCTGAAAAACAGACAGGCAGACCCGATCGGACCAAACCTGTGAAAGGGACCTAAGGCTGCTTTCACACTGATGCACTGCAGTTTACCGTGGGTGCAGCACAGGGCACCTGTGGCTTTCCTGTGGGTTACCTGCACTTTGCCACAGAATTCTATTATATCGCGCAGGTGTGGTGCACTTTCTGAAGGTGCACCAAAACTTCTGCATTCAGGACTTTTGGTGCACTTTTAGAAAGCGCACCAAACCCGCAGGTAATTACAGAAGTCTATGGCTCAGTGCAGGTAACCTGCTGGTGCACTGCACTGCACCTGCGTATCAGTTTGAAAGCAGCCCAGAGTAACCAGCGTAGAGAACAGATATGCCCATTGCTGTTTGATTTTAATTAAAAAAACTGACCTTAATCTTCACTTCTTCCTCAAGACTTCTGCAGGTATCTGTCCCAGGCTGTTGCTGTTCTAGGCGGGTATCACCAGCTTTTGCTGTCCCAGGTGGGTATCACCAGCTGTTGCTGTCCTAGGTGGGTATCACCAGCTGTTGCTGTCTCAGGTGGGTATCACCAGCTGTTTTTGTCTCAGGGGGAGTGCAATTGGTGTCACTCCACCTGTGACAGGAGCCCAGCGCTATAATGGAAGCTTCAGCTCTGTTCTCTACTGCAGCCGCATGCTTCCTCTACCCCTGGCTCCATTATTACCTCTGATGCTCTGGGATGGTGGGTCAGGAATCCATGATCTGGGCTTGCTGACCCACCATCCCAGAGAGGGAGGTCGTGGGCCACATCAGAAGGCACCGCGCGCCACAGGAGCCAGCGTTTGGGCACCCTGACTTACAGACTCTCCAGATCCAGCTTCACAGTGCCAGAACTGTAAACTGTGAAACTGTGAAGAAATGTGCTTACAGTGTTGCTGGGTTGGTTTTTAAGCCAACCCGGCAACACTGTAAGCACATTTCTTAAAATCAATGCATCCTCAAAATGAGTCACCAGGCCCTTCTGAGAGACCAGCCTTCTTCCTGGCTCTCTCCAGCAAGGCTCCTTCCCTGAGTCTCCTCCGTGGCACAGCTTCCTCCTTCATCAGGCAGCACAGCTTCAGGACCACTTCAGACCAATCTCCATTCAGACAAATTAGGCCCCATACAGGCAATAAGGCCAAACAGCAGAACTACATCCAGCAGCACCTCCCTAGCTCCCAGCCCAGGGGAAGAGAGCGAGCAC
>BLSH010546119.1:961823-971823 GCA_018402905.1 Glandirana rugosa | reverse complement strand
ATGGGTGGGCCAACTCAATATTGAACCCTATGGACTAAGACTGGGATTCCATTAAAGTTCCTGTGTGTGTAAAGGCAGGCGTCCCAATACTTTTGACAATATAGTGTATATATACAGTTATTCTTACCCCTTGAAATTTTCCACATTTTGTCATGTTACAACCAAAAACATAAATGTATTTTAATGGGATTTTATGTGATAGACCAACACAAAGTGGCACAGAATTGTGAAGTGGAAGGAAAATGATAAATGGTTTTCAACGTTTTTTTACAAATAAATATGTGAAAAGTGTGGGGGGCATTTGTATAGCGCCCCCCTGAGTCAATGCTTTGTAGAACCGCCTTTCCCTATAATTACAGCTGCAAGGCTTTTTGGGGAAGTCTCTGCCAGCTTTGTACATCTAGAGAGGACATTTTTGCCCATTCTTCTTTGCAAAATATCTCAAGCTCTGTCAGACTGGATGGAGAGCGTCTGTGAGCAGCAATTTTCAAGTCTTGCCACAGATTCTCAATTGGATTTAGGTCTGGACTTTGAGCCATTCTAACACATGAATATGCTTCAGAGACGCTTATTCTACCCACACCTAACTACATTTTCATTTTGTTCATCAGTTCATCCCCAACAGTTATTACCTTTTGTTTCACTTGACCCTCCCTTCTAGATTGTAAGCTCTAACGAGCAGGGCCCTCCGATTCCTCCTGCATTGAACTGTATTGTAATTGTACTGTCTGCCCCCATGTTGTAAAGCGCTGCCCAAATTGTTGGCGCTATATAAATCCTGTATAATAATAATAATAATGAATATGCTTTGATCTAACCATTCCATAGTAGCTCTGGCTGTATGTTTAGGGTCGTTGTCCTGCTGGAAGAGGAACCTCTGCCCCGGTCTCAAGTCTTTTGCAGACTCTACCAGGTTTTCTTCTAAGATTGCCCTGTATTTGGCTCCATCCATCTTCCCATCCACTATGACCAGCTGTCCCTGTCCCTGCTGAAGAAAAACATCCCCACAACATGATGCTGCCACCATCATGTTTCACGGTGGGGATGGTGTGTTCAGGGTGATGTGCAGTGTTCGTTTTCCGCCACACCCAGCGTTTTGCTTTTAAGCCAAAAAGTTAAATTTTGGTCTCATCTGACCAGAGCACCTTCTTCCACATGTTTGCTGTGTCCCCCACATGGCTTCTCGTAAACTGCAGATGGGACTTCTTATGGCTTTCTTTCAAAAATGGCTTTCTTCTTGCCTCTCTTCCATAAAGGGCAGATCTGTGGAGAGCACAACTAATAATTGTCCTGTGGACAGATTCTCCCACCTGAGCTGTGGATCTCTGCAGCTCCTCCAGAGTTCCCATGGGCCTCTTGGCTGCTTCTCTGATTAATGCTCTCCTTGCCCGGCCGGTCAGTTTAGGTGGACGGCCATGTCTTGGTAGGTTTGCAGTTGTGCCATACTCTTTCCATTTTCGGATGATGGATTGAACAGAGCTCCGTGAGATGTTCAAAGCTTGGGATATTTTTTATAGCCTAACCTTGCTTTAAACTTCTCCACAACTTTATCACTGACCTGTCTGGTGTGTTCCTTGGCCTTCATGATGCTGTTGTGCTGAGGTTCTCTAACAAACCTCTGAGGGCTTCACAGAACAGCTATATTTATACTGAGATTAAATTACACACAGGTGGACTCTATTTACTAATTAGGTGACTTCTGAAGGCAATTGGTTCCATTTTGGTTAGGGGTACCAGAGTAAAGGTGGCTGAATACAAATGCACGCCATACTTTTCACATATTTATTAGTAAAAAATTAGGAAAATCATTTATCATTTTCCTTCCACTTCACAATTCTGTGCCACTTTGTGTTGGTCTATCACATGAAATCCCAATAAAATTTACATTTTTGGTTGTAACATGACATAATGTGGAAAATTTCATGAATACTTTTTCAAGATATCAAGGTTGACGGTATATATATATATGCAGTATATACAGTATATGGACAGTGTCAGCAGGGCAGTGGACTTTGTCAGTAGGGCAGAGAAAGGTGTCAGCAGAGCAGTGGATGGTGTCAGTAGTTTTTTTATTTTGATTATTTTATTTGTTATTATTGTTTATTTATTTTTTGCAATTTTTTTAGGAGGCCCATGGGGGGCTTTGGTGAAATTTCAGGGGTCTAAACAGACCTCTGATGTCTCACCTTTTAGACAGAGAAAGGGACTGAGGACAGAGATTATCCATTCCCTTTCTCTGCAGCTTCAGCGGCACTGGACAGTGAATAAATAGGAAGTGCTCTGTGCTGAGCAGCTTCCTGTTCATTTACAAACTGAAGTATAGTAAACACAGTTTGAATGGCACCGATCACTCACTGTGTTCATTCAGAAAATAAAGGGCCCCGCTCTCCACCCTGAAACACCCCCCTGTGAGCCTGTATCAGCAGCTCATGGGAGTGGAGGGAAGCCGTCAGCACTGCAGGAAAGGGAGGGGGTTGGGGGGGCCACAGAGAGGGGCCTGGGCAGCACGGGGAATATGCGCCGCACAAGATGATTAGGGTGTGCACAGGCACACCTGGAACACCCTGTGCACACGCTTATGTTCACAATAAAAGCACAGAAAGAAAACGCAAAAAAACCCTCATCAAATGTCCAAGTGGAGTATTCAAAGTTCATATGAGTTAAGGAAGTACATGTAGAGCTTCACACTACTTCAGTGGCAGCAATCTCTCTTCCAAATGGGATCTTAGAACTTTCCCACCAATACCATATAAAGAAGAAAAAACACAGGAGAGAAAGCATCACTGTCTAAGTGTAGTATGTATGGAATATTGTGAAAAAATGAAAACGATAAGCTAATGTAGCCACAAGTACTTAGATACCACATTTCGATAAGTACTCTACAGGAAGCCCATCTCCTGGCAAGGCTATTGCCCTTATCTTTCCTTTCTCTTGCCCCTATCACCCCTCCAGCATGTTGGAACATTTTTCTACCTAAGCCAGTGTCCCTGTCCCTCGTCTGTGCCATGACCGGGAGACATGACCGGTTAAACCAGCATATCATAGGGTGGTTGTACCTTCCCAATGTCATTAGCCTTTGCAGTTTTTAAAGGACGGCACTGTTGGAAGCCAATAGAAAATGTGAGCATCACCAAGTAGCAACTGAAACACTTGAAGAAGGACCTTCCTCTGCACCCAAGAAGTTGGAAACCTAAGGACCGAAGTATCATGTGACCACTGATCAAGGTGAGTATTTTATTTGTTTAACTAAAATAGGGATTCGTTAGTGGAGGCGAGGAGGGCGATGGAGTTGGAAGGTGGTAGGCATTGAGGAGGGGGGAGCCAAGAGTTCAGCTTTATTATAAATTGAATTTGCAACCTAATATGGTTTCACTGTTATATAATGTACTGACACAGTCTGATATGTTCTTGCTGGATGATATATTTGCTGTTGCTGGCTGATTAAATTTGCTAGTGTGATATGTCTTTAACGACCATTAACATAATCTGCTGTAATGGTGTAATATACTTTCCGCAGCAGCATCATTAAATGTTATTTTTACACCTTGCAAACATTTCCTCAACCTTTTATCTATCTGGCATAGTCCCTTTAAGGCCCTTTTAGTCATCTCTTTCAGGACATTAGTGGTCCTTGTCTCTTTTAGCATATAGATAGTCTCTATCCTCCAGCTGGCCAGCCTGAGCCTGCACCTAAGCTAAACATCAATGTTCCTTGTTAAATTGGAGGTCATTGGAGAATAGCCTCCATACGTTGTTGGTCAGTGGCAAAATGACAAATTGGTGGTCAATGGAGAAATGCCTCCTTATGTTAGTTGCCAATGGAGAAGGGTTCCCTCCCATTGAGGGTCAATGGACGGAGGGCCCTCTTACATTGGTAGGCAGTGTGAGAAGGACTGCCATACATTGGTGGCCAGTTGGGTATGCCCCTTACAGTGGAGAAAGGTCCCCTTATATTGGTGGTCAATGGGAGAAGGCCTCTCACATTGATGGTCAGTGGTGAATGGCCCCCTTGCTTTGAAGGTCAGTGGGAAAAGGTCACCTTCAATAGGTGGTCAATGCGTCCCGTTATATTAGTGGTCAGGGAAATCAGAATCTTCATATTCTGGTGGTCAACGGGAAAAAGGCTACCGTTACAGACAGCTGAAAAGATAATTTGTGTCAGAGGTTACTTATTTGAGAGAACAAGAGAGGCTCCACTGGACCCAGAATGCTGGCTCTGTTGAGTAACATTGTTCCAGACCATGTATTGAAGGCACTGTATGTAGGGGATTCGTCTTCCTCTGCTCAATCATAAGGGATTCCCTACCAACCTCTGGAGAAACCCTGGTTGGGAAAGGCTGCTCTATGATGCTCTATGTGGTTGGTACAAAATACTTTACTCCTTGTCATTTCTCTACCCATCTGATCAGCATCTCCCAGGCTTGGGGACAATGAGCTTTTGAGAAGGGTTTGCTTTAAGTAAAATTTTTAAAAGTTGGTGGGGTCCCCTACTTATGTTTTTGTGCATAGGACATGGACTAAGTGAGTCAACTATGCATGAAAACATAGGAATTGGGGGCAGAAAATTGACTGAGGAGTCAAAATGTGAAATATGTGGCTGTAGCAGGAGGCAGTTTGTTGAAGGGCTGGAGAGCAGTACAATGAGTGTCTGCGGGCAACGGTGAAGCATGGTGGAGGTTTCTTGCAAGTTTGGGGCTGCATTTCTGCAAATGGAGTTGGAGATTTGGTCAATCAATCAATGGTGTCCTCAAGGCTGAGAAATACAGACAGATACTTATCCATATGCAGCAGGACAATGACCCCAAACATACAGACAATGTAAATAGGAACTATCTTCAGTGTAAAGAAGAACAAGGAGTCCTGGAAGTGATGGTTTGGCCCCTACAGAGCCCTGATCTCAACATCATGGAGTCTGTCTGGGATTACATGAACAGACAGAAGGATTTGAGGCAGCCAACATCCACAGAAGATCTGTGGTAAGTTCTCCAAGATGTTTGGAACAACCTACCTGCCGAGTTCCTTCAAAAACTGTGTGCAGATATACCTAGAAGAATTGATGCTATTTGAAGGCAAAGGGGGTCACACCAAATATTGATTTTCTTTGGATGTCTCCTCTGTTCATTTACTTTCCATTTTTGTAACTGATAAAAAATAAACTATTAACACTTCTATTTCTGAAAGAATTCTTAATTTACGGCAGTTTTTCACACCTGCTTAAGACTTTTGCACAATATATATATATAATCTATCTCCTACCCCGTATCCTTTGTATAGCGTGTTCAAATAAAAAAAAAAAAAGATCAGAGATGTGATTAATATTTGGATAGTTACTGTATATACTGTAGGTATCATCATTTATCACATTTCTGAAACATGCAGTCTCTATCATCTATCATTAGGTGGCGCTGTACCCTTTGCGTTGCTGAACAGGCTACGGCTCTATAGGAACACAAATCAGCAAGATAGCATTTCAGGCAAAGACAACTCAGTCTCAAACAATTGACCATGCCACCTCATTTTTGTATATATATATATATACACATACACAGTATCTCACAAAAGTGAGTACACCCCTCACATTTTTATAATTTTTTTATTCTATCTTTTCATGTGACAGCACTGAAGAAATGACACTTTGCTACAATGTAAAGTAGTGAGTGTACAGCTTGTATAACGGTGTAAATTTACTCTCCCCTCAAAATAACTCAACACACAGCCATTAATGACTAAACCGCCGAGTACACCCCTAAGGGAAAATGTCCAAATTGGGCCCAATTAGCCATTTTCCCTCCCCGGTGTTATGTGACTCGTTAGTGTCACAAGGTCTCAGGTGTGAATGGGGAGCAGGTGTGTTAAATTTGGTGTTATCACTCTCACTCTCTCATACTGGTCACTGGAAGTTCAACAAGGCACCTCATGGCAAAGGACTCTCTGAGGATCTGAAAAAAAGAATTGTTGCTCTACATAAAGATGGCCTAGGCTATAAGAAGATTGCCAAGACCCTGAAACTGAGCTGCAGCATGGTGGCCAAGACCAAACAGCGGTTTAACAGGACAGATTCCACTCAGAATAGGCCTCCCCATGGTCGACCAAAGAAGTTGAGTGCAGTGCTCAGCGTCATATCCAGAGGTTGTCTTTGGGAAATAGACGTATGAGTGCTACCAAGCATGGTGGTGGAAGTGTCATGGTCTGGGGCTGCATGAGTGCTGCCGGCACTGGGGAGCTACAGTTCATTGAGGGAACCATGAATGCCAACATGTACTGTGACATACTGAAGCAGAGCATGATACCCTCCCTTCAGAGACTGGGCTGCAGGGCAGTATTTCAACATGATGACCCAAAACACACCTCCAAGATGACCGCTGCCTTGCTAAAGAAGGTGAAGGTAAAGGTGATGGACTGACCAAGCGTCTCCAGACCTAAACCCTATTGAGCATCTGTGCGGCATCTTCAAACGGAAGGTGGAGGAGCGCAAGGTCTCTAAAATCCACCGGCTCTGTGATGTTGTCATGGAGGAGGGGAAGAGAACTCCAGTGGCAACCTGTGAAGCTCTGGTGAACTCCATGCCCAAGAGGGTTAAGGCAGTGCTGGAAAATAAATGGTGGCCACACAAAATATTGACACTTTGGGCCCAATTTGGACATTTTCACTTAGGGGTGTACTCACTTTTGTTGCCAGCGGTTTAGACATTAATGGCTGCGTGTTGAGTTATTTTGAGGGGACAGCAAATTTACACTGTTATACAAGCTGTACACTCACTACTTTAAGATATAATAAAATATTTACATAAATGTGAGGGGTGTACTCACTTTTGTGAGATGCTGTGCATATTTTTTGTCTTTTCGGTACCTTTTCTGCATTTTTTCATGGAGACTTCCATCCTATGTCGCCAAGGCGAGGTACGTCACTTCCGCGATTGCATCCGGCCCTCCTCCTTCCCCCTGCTGCCTACTTGGGGTGACGACATCATGGCCTCCCTGGACAGGTAAGTGTCCTTATATTAAGAGTCAGCAGCTATAGTATTTGTAGCTGTTGACTTTTATTTTATTTTTTTCCCCAGGCTAGAACCCCGCTTTAAAGTGTTACTAAACCCAGGTCCCTGCATTCACTATATCTGGTCTCCCACAGTACACAGTACATGAAAATGCAATAGTTTTAGTAAATATAAACTGCTAAATACCTTTTCTGATCAGCAGTTTATAGTAGTCTTGTGACTTCTATCAGTGTCTGGTTAAAGCTTGTAGGAAAAGTTTTCATTCTCCTCTAACAGTCCTATGAGGATGCAGGGCCCCTGACCTTCTGTCTGGACAATGCTGATTGGCCCTGTGCTAATCATATGCACCCTCCCAAGAAAGAAAAAAATCTCTAACAATAAACACCAATCTGAGCATGTGCAGAGTGCCCCCAAGGACTGTGAATGAAGGGGAGGATCAGAGAAGACAGGATCAAACATCCTTTTTACACAATACAGAGGATTAACCTCTTAGGTTCCACAGTGAGTATAACAAGCATGCTTTACTGCATATACAGACTGATTTTACTTTACTTTAACCACTTGCTGACCGCCAACCGCAGGTTGACGGCGACAAGGTGGTTCGATATCGCAAACCGCCATCATATGACGGCGGCTGCGAGATCGTGCACTGTGAACGCCACTCACTGCGTCCGGGGGGGGGCCAGGGAGTGGGTGAGGCGGACTCAATCTCCGCCGGCTACCCGCGATGCCCCCCCCCCCCCCGGAGTGAAAGAACGGAGGTCTGTTCTGTGAGATGGGGAAGGGCAATGATCACAGCCTTCCTCTATATGGAAGCTGTGATCACTCCCCTTCCCCTGCTAAGGCAGCCCACACACAGTTAGAACACGCCCAGGGAACACAGTTAACCCTTAGAGCTTAACAGTTAACCCTTAGAGTGTAAATGCCAATGGCATTTACACAGTAATCAGTGCATTTTAATAGCACTGATTGCTTTATAAATGCCAATGGTCCCAAAAAAGTGTCAAAATGGTCTGACATGTCCGCCCCAATATCGCAGTACCGCTAAAAATTGCAGATCGCCGCCATTACTTGTAAATAAAAAATAAAAACCCCAAAAATGAATTCTCATCATCCGTAAACGTGGCAACTTTTGCGCAAACCAATGAATAAACGCCGATTGCAATTTTTTTTTATCACAAGTATGAGGAAGAATATAAATCGGCCAAAACCGTTGAAAAAAATGTTTTTTTATATTTTTTGGATTTGTATTTTAGCAAAAAGTAAGAAATTTGTTTTTTTTTGCAAAATTGTCGCTCATCTTTTGTTTTATAGTGGCGATCAGAAATGACGCAGAGGTGATCAAATACCAGCAAGGGAAAAAAAGGACGCAAATTTCGTTTGGGTACAACGCCGCATGACCGCGCAATTGTCAGTTAAAGCGACGCAGTGCGGACTCGCAAAAAGTGCTCTGGTCCTAAAGTGTGAAATCCTTCCGGGGCTGAAGTGGTTAAGGTGTACCTAACATCAGATGTATTTTTCATGTTAAGACATCTATACTAAGTACTTTGTAAGTTAAACACTTCCAGCTATTTATAACTGTTCATAGTTCTTCCCCTGACAATGCCTTTATCTCTGTTTTTGGACACCATCTGCAATCATGTGACTCCTGCGTTCATAAATGTCTGAGACCGATCAGTCCCTCTTATGCCTTGACTTACTACAACGTTAACTTTGCAGCCTGATCACTGGGGGAGAGGAGACTGAGGAAATGCTTCCCTTTGCCTGCAGTGGACTGATGACATCATCGCAGCCTAGGCAAAGTCACTGGCCTGGAGCTCAATTTTCTGAAAAAGTCTGTTGCTGTCTATTGAGGGATCCAATCATGCAGACTTGTAAAGTTACTGAAAGGTCCACTTTAAGAACAATGCACTCTCCGCGAGGCTAACATCTGAACGGTTATTAAAGCGTTCCATCATTGTAGCAGCTATGCTGCTTAATATAGTTATGCTTTATTTGTTACTGAAAGGTCATCTTTAAATAACGCACTGTACTTTTTAGAGAAAGCTACATGTAATTCAGTGACTGATTAACTGTTTTATTCAAGAATGCCAAATTAAAACCATAAAATGGCTACACAGAAATAAATTACATTAATATGCAATATAAATTATAAACATGGAACAATTGAACGGTTTTCTCATTCATTTCATGATTGTGGGAAATTGGCGTGGCTCACAAGATAAGCGGTGTCACTCAAGTTTTATTTTTTTTTTTATTGGGTAATTCGTGATAAATGTGACTTTTGGAAAGAAAAATGTTCAACTGCCCAACCTCCGCACCCACCCACCCGTACCACAAATCCAGCATTTGTAGGATAAAGAAACGAGACATTCTGGAAAGAATTCATGAATGATTGTCAATGATACATTTCAATGGTCCGATGAACACTTGGCTGAGTAGTGGAAGCATCGGTGAGTGTGATTTGGACCGTCACATGATGGCGATCCTAGAAACTTGGCATTTGTTGTCCTCCTGATCATATCTGTTAAGGGAGAATTCCAGCTAAAGCTTAACTAGTCTTACAAATGCTCCCTCCCCTCCTAACACCTTACTGGCCAATGTAAAAAAGACGCACACTATCTCACAAAAGTTAGTACACCCCTCCCATTTTTGTAAATATTTTATTCTATCTTTTCATGTGACAACACTGAAGAAATGACACTTTGCTACAATGTAAAGTAGTGAGTGTACAGCTTGTATAACAGTGTAAATTTGCTGTCCCCTCAAAATAACTCAACACATAGCCATTAATGTCTAAAACACTGGCGACGTTTAAAAATCTTTACAGGTTACCAGTTTAGAGTTACAGAGGAAGTCTATCACTAGAATTATTGCTCTCTCTATAAAGTTTGCAGTGATACCTCAAATGTGTGGTACCATCACCATCTACATATGCATGCGAGACCTGTGAATAAGTTTGCCTCTGCGTGCGAGCACAGGCGGCATGATTGAAAACACTCTATC
>BLSH010546119.1:903621-947940 GCA_018402905.1 Glandirana rugosa | reverse complement strand
GCAGTCTCTGACTGTCTCCTGTGCTATGTATGCAGTCTCTGACTGTCTCCTGTTCCATGTCCGCAGTCTCTGACCGTATCCTGTACTATGTCTGCAGTCTCTGACCATCTCCTGTACTATGTCCGCAGTCTCTGACCGTATCCTGTACTATGTCCGCAGTCTCTGACCGTCTCCTGTACCATGTCTGCAGTCTCTGACTGTCTCCTGTATCACATCTGCAGTCTCTGACCATCTCCTGGATCATGTCTGCAGTCTCTGACCATCTCCTGTATCATGTCTGCAGTCTCTGACCATCTCCTGGATCATGTCTGCAGTCTCTGACCATCTCCTGTACTACGTCTGCAGTCTCTGACCGTGATAATGTAATTATGACATTGTCAAAAAGGGGCAGAGCATGGATGACCTTGAAATTATGCCCCCCCCTGGAAAAAGTTCTGCGGACGCCCATGCACATTATTGCAGTTTTGTATTTATTAATACATTTATGACTTTTTTTTCTTTACATGCAAGCAATGTAAGTACCTGAATTTGACTTGCTATCAGCCTCTTGCAGTCACTGTACAGCAAAGCTCAAACTGGGAGAGGGAGGAGCAGCACAAGAAGCCAATTAGTTACGCTGCTGTGTTCAACTGCTAACTAGAAGCATGCTGATTGGAGGAGGGAGCAGAGAGACAGAGAGCTGAGCTCATCAGTTTGCTGTTTCTCCCCTTACAGAATGGGGTGCAAGGCTTGTAAATGTTACTTAACCAGTCGCCGACCGCCCGCCGTGGCTTGACGGCGGCAACTTGGTTCTATATTGAATATCACCATCACCTGACGGCGGCTGCAAGATCTCGGCTCGTGGGTGCGCACGTGTAGAGGGGGAGCCAAGGAGCGGGTAGGGCAGACTCAATGTCCCCCAGCTACCCGCGATCGCTCCCCCGCAATGACAGAACGGGGATCAGTGTGTGTAAACACACGGATCTCCATTCTGACAGGGGGGAAGGAGTGTGATCGTAGGCTCCCTGTATATGGCACCCACGATCACTCTCCTCCCCCACTCAGCCCAGCCCCCATACAGTTAGTAACACATCCCAGGGAACACAGTTAACACTTTGATCGCCCCTAGTGTTAACCCCTTCCCTGCCAGTGACATTTATACAGTAATCAGTGCATTTTCATAGCACTGATCGCTGTATAAATGCCAATGGTCCCGAAAAAGTGACAAAAGTGTCCGACATGTCCGCTGCAATGTCACAGTACTGCTAAAAATCACAGATTGCCGCCATTACTAGTAAAAAAAACAAAAAAAAACATAAATTAATTCTCATTTTTTGTAAACGTGGAAACTTTTGCGCAAACCAATCAATATACGCCGATTGCGGTTTTTTTCAAAACTGCCCAGTTTTTGGCCAAAATGTGCATTTAATTTTTTTTTTTCATTAAAGCCTGCAGAGCATTGCATCCACTATCAGGGCAGGCTATGACTATCTAACTGCTATCCTGCAGACTTTTCTTCCAGTCCCACATCCGCACTGCTGTAGAGATCAGGTATGGGACTGGAGGAAGTATTCCATAGACTACAAGCGCAGGGACCTAAGAGCATTTGTGTTCCATTGAGATCTATGAGTCCCTCTGCCGCGGTGGAAGATGGGACTTGTAGTCTTCCCATTTACAGATCTGTGATTGGATGACAAGGCTGTGCAGGCAGAGTCACACACAGTTGTGCTGAATTAAAAAAAATATATATAGAATGTTGCTGGGTGAAGAACCCTGCAATTTGGGCAAGTTGGGGGGGATGGGGGGAAAGTTTGATGGTGGAGGTTAAGGAATGGCACCATGTTTCATGTTATTCCTAAATATAGTTGGGAGTAACATGGAAGACGTTATAAAAGGTGGAATTAACCTTTAACAGATAGCATATAAAGTTCAATTTGTTATTCAATATTGTCATCTGCAGAATTATCTATCACTCTGCTTTCTCCTCCTATCAGCAGGCTTTTTGTCAGTGCATCAACTGATCAGCTCCTTGTACTGTGACTTCCTCTAACACTCCAGCTCTGCTGTACAGGGACTGCAAGAGGCTGATACCAGGACAAATTCATGTACTTACATTGCTTGCATTTGAAAAATACATTTAATCAGGTATTAATGAGTACAGAGCTGCATTCATCTGTGTCTTTTATATCTGTCAACAAAAAAAAAGTGAGTGAATGTGGACTAAAAGGAACCTGACTTACACTGTCATTGTCACCGCAGTCATCAGAATATCTCGTCTCAATGTGGATGGAGAATTTTGGGAGGAAGGAGCACTGCATTGTGGAAAAAAATATTTATGTTAGAAGCCATTGCGTAACTTGGGACACACACATCAAATGATAAACATTTGCAAAGTCGTAATAAAAATTGCAGTTCTAATATGATCAATTCCTACAATCATAAGTGCCATCTAGTGGCCATAATATGGCGTTTCCCTGAAATACCTCAATCAGGAAAATACCACATTACGACCACTAGATGGTGCATAGGAAATAATCATATTAGACAAAATATATCAGGTTTTTGCTTTAGCCATGCAAATGTCTGTCAAGTTTGTTTAACTTTTTTTTTTTATAAATGGGCCTCCAGGTGTTCTTTTCTACAATTACACAATCCAATTACAACTTCAACTTGCCATTGTTGATCACTGGGGAAGAGGGGACTGAGGAAATGCCTCCTCATGCTTGCAGCACACTAATCATCTCAGCCTAGGCAAAGTAACTGGATCGGAGCTCAAGGATGTTTTTTTTATTTTAATGGTATATATGACATTAAGGCTGGTTTCACACCATTGCGGTGCGAATTCCAGCCCGTCTGCTTCTGAGAAGGGGCGGAGCCGCCATTCGGCGGCTCATGTCCGTTCTCGCAGCGCATCGGCTGCTCGGGGAGGGAGGGGGGGGGTGCAGCGAGGAGGGGAAAGATCCCTGCAAAATCGCTGTTCAATGCGGAGCACATCTGCGGGTTAGATGCGCTCCCATTGAACTCAACAGGCTGGGAATTCGCACCGCATTGCACAAAAAACGTGTGCGGTTTTTGTGCAATGCGGAGTGCGAATGCACCGCACATATGTGAACTGGACACCTTGAAAACAATGTGTTTTCAAGTGTCCTGCGAATTGGATGCAGTTTAAGCCGCATCCAATTCGCATAGGTGTGAACCCAGCCTTACTGTTGCTGTATAGGGTGACATGTCAGAAACGTATTCATGGAGACTTGAAAAGCATATATACTGTACATGTATATTGTGACCTTATGCGAGGCGCAATAATGGATGGGCGATACTTGTCGCCTCGCATGCGATCATGTTGAGGCGACTAGTGAGAGCCCGACCCGGGTTTTGCCGGCCACCGTGGTAGGGCCCGGACTTTCTGGTCCACTCAAACCCCTCTCCACCTGCATTTAATGACCAGGAAGAGAGCAGAGGAGAGCTCTATCCTGGATCTCAGAGGGAGAAACCTGAGTGAGCTCTGTGTGCTGATTTGGACTCAAACACGGTTTGTACTGTGCTTTTGTTTTGTTGGTGTCGGGGACCGTCCCACACTGTATAGAGAGGAACCCAATTGTTTAGTTTAGCGCTGGACGGCAAGGTTTTGTTTTCTGTATTTTTTAATGTGTTTTGAGCTTACAAAACTGTAATAATAAACCTGGCAGGCCGCCAGATTTTAAAGAAACACCTCCACGCTGAATCTTTTCCTCTGAAAAGTGATCCCTACGAGCTAATCTCCCACAATATATATATATATTTTTTTCTTTTTTTCTTTAATGCAGAAACGGAATATATAACAGACAAAACTTGCTGCCCCAGGTGTATATATAGTATCTATATATCTGTATTTAATGTTGCAAAATGATATGATAACATTTTCATTGAATTGGTCTTTCTGATGGTTGTATTGTCTATTTCGATTTTGAAATTCTGAGCAATGAAACTTACTGTGTATTCTGAGGAGCCGGACGTTCCATGCGAAGAGGAGGAGGGTGGATAGAGAGAGAGATGGCCAGTACAGGAGTATTAAACATGGAGGGATGGAGAGTTCAGGCAGAAGTAAGGGCAGCAGAGGAAAAACAGAGACAAGGCGTGTTGTTAGTGAATATAACAGTTGATTATGACTTGTGAAATTCTTGTGACATATTACAAGTTATATCATGCAGGTACTATATAATGACCAGCGATTGTAAAGTCTCATTTTTTTTTCCTTTAAAAATAACAAACATATTATACTTACCTCCTCTGTGCAGTTGGTTTTGCACTGAGCAGCCCGGATCCTCCTCTACTCTGGTCCCTCTTTGCTGCTCCTGGTCCCTCCCTCCTATCGAGTGCCCCCACAGCCAGCAGCTTTCTATGGGGGCACCCGAGCCGAATCAGAGTTCCCAGGTCTGTACACCTGCTGTGCCCATTATGAGGGATTCCTCCACCATCCCTGTTCTGAGTTCCCAGGTCTGTACGCCTGATGTGCCCATTATTGAAGGTTCCCACCATCCCTGTGATTAATTCCTGCATCTATACACCTGCTGTACTCATTATGAGAGGTTCCCACCATTCCTGTGCTGAGTTCCTGGGTCTGTACACCTGCCATGCCCATTATGGTGGATTCCCACCATCCCTATGCTGAGTTCCTCGGTCTATATACCTGCTGTGCTATTTTGGGTTAGAAATGACTTGTGCTAGAAGAAGAAGGAGGGGGACAGATTTGAAGATTGCCCCCCACACCACAATTCCTCTCCCCTCTCAAAGCACCCTCTAGCACATATACTCAACCCCCCCTCCAAATCAAAGATCCCATCCCAGCTCCATCCATCCCCGATTCCATCCCTGCTCCATCCCCCGATCCCTTCCCGGCTCCATCCATCCACCCCCCATCCCATCCCGGCTTCATCCACCTCCCGAATCCCATCCCATCCCAGCTCTATCCAACACCCTGATCCCATCCCGGCTCCACCCCCCCCCCCAATCCCATCCCGGCTCCATCCATTGTGGCAGGTTAAGGGGGAAGAGCCACACTGACGCACTGGCCTGCTTAGTGCCGGGGAGGGGGGTGACACCATGTTTTACCACACCAGGTGACACAAACCCTACTGACGCTACTACATATACTCTCTTACATTGAGTTTGTAGCGATGTGCCGCTTATGAGACACTTTTCCTGTTTCACAACATTTCCAGGTCTGTACACATGCTGTGCCCATTATGAGGGGTTCCCACCATTCCTGCACTGAGTTCCCGGATGTGGACATCTACCGTGCCCATTTTGCGGGGTTCTCACACACTATCCCTGTGCTAAGTTCCTAGATCTGTACACCTGCTGTGCCAATTTTGTGGGGCTCCCACTATCCCTGTGCTGAGTTCCTAGGTCTGTACACTGGCTGTGCCCATTTTGCGGGGTTCTCACTATCCCTGTGCTAAGTTCCTAGATCTGTACACCTGCTGTGCCCATTTTGTGGGGCTCCCACTATCCCTGTGCTGAGTTCCTAGGTCTGTACACTGGCTGTGCCCATTTTGCGGTGTTCTCACTATCCCTGTGCTAAGTTCCTAGATCTGTACACCTGCTGTGCCCATTTTGAGGGGCTCCCACTATCCCTGTGCTGAGCTCCTGGGTCTGCACACCTGCTGTGCACATTATGAGGTTCTCCCATTTACTTTCTGTAAACAATTAACTTCCTTTAGCACAGCTAAAAGTTGAAACAGCTCAATGTTGAAAAAGGAGATGGCAGCGCCATCTGTTGGCTAACCAGAACTTGGCTATGCTTGCAATATAAAAAGATATGCAATATTTCCATCTTTAGATTTTGTTATTTTTCATTCATGATTATATAGGGGTTTATAGAGAAGGTCCTGACAGCATATTCTCTATAAGCCCCACAATATGGCAGACATTGAGGAGGCCTACCTGTCACAGTGTAGGGGTAATAATTCCAGGCCTTCTCACAGATGTAAAATATCCTGGGAACCACTGCCCGGGCCCATCCAGGTAGCTTGCTGCAAGAGATGGATAAGGTTAGAGTGTTAGATTGTGAGAGATGGGGGGTGCCATTGTTCTATGCCAGGCAAACATGGCTATAGGAAGAAAGAGTTTCTCAATTGCTAAAATCTTGAGACACATTAAAAAACCTCATTAGAAATGTATTTATTTTTTTTAATTTTAAAAAGCACTAAGTTTAAACTGAACTCCAGGCAGATATAAAAGACAGCAAACTAATGCAGCTCTGTAATCATGAATATATCATTAAATTAATTAAAAGTACCAGAAAGTGATATCAGTGCTCCCTTTACAGTAGAGCTGGAGTGTGAGAGGAAGAAGCAGCACAAGGAGCCAATCAATATGCTGACAAGAAGATAGGAGGAGAGAGCAGAGTGGCAGAGAGATGAGCTCATCACTGTGTTGCTTCTCCTTTCACTGTTCAGTCACAGGCTGGATGACCTGAACTCAGAGGAAATGGATTGATGGATGCTGTCTATCAGACTGAGGATATCTAGTGGCATGAAAAAATACTGCAGGGGAATCTGTATATTGATTCTGAATATTTCAGCACAGGCTGAGGGCACATTTGGAATGACCTGGGCTCAGAGGAAGTGGGTTGAATGATACTAGCCATTAGATGGAGGATATCTAGTGACAGAAAAAAATACTGCAGGGAAATCTCTGGATCGAATCTGAATATTGCAGCCCAGGCTGGGAGGCATGTCTGGGATGACCTGAGTTCAGATGAAGTAGGTTGAATGGTTCTGGCAATCAGACTGATGACATCTAGTGTCAGAAAAAAATACTGCACAGTAAAACTCCAGATTGAAGCTGAAAACTGCAGCATGGGCTGGGGGGCACATCCGGAATGACCTGAGCTCAGAGGGAGTGGGTTAAATTATGCTGACAATCTGACATCTTGTGGCAGAAAAAATACTGTTGAAAAATGTCTAAATCAATGCTGATTATTTCAGCACAGGCTGTGATTACTTGAGCTCAGAGGAAGTGGGTTGAATGATGCTGCCAATCAGACTGAGGACATCTAGTGGCAGAATAAATACTGCAGGAAAATCTCTAAATCAATGCTGAATACTGCAGCATGGGCTGGGGGCTCATGTGGGATGACTTGAGCTCAGAGGAAGTGGGTTGAATGATGCTGCCAATCCGACTTAGGACATCTAGTGGCAGAAAAAATACTGCAGGGAAATCTCCTGATCAAAGCTGAACACTGCAGCACAGGCTTTGGGGGCTCATCCGGGATTACCTGAATTCAGAGGAAGTGGGTTGAATAAAGCTGCCAGTCAGACTGAGGACATCTAGTGGCAGAAAAAAAATACTGCAGAGGAATTTTCTAAATTGAAGCTGAATATTGCAGCAAAAGCCGGCTTTGTTTTTTTGTTTTTTTTATTTATTGGGCTATTTCTTTTTCCTTTTTTTCGCAGACCTCCTGGAAACCAGGAACTCATAGCCGCAAATCTCTATGACTCATGTATTATTTCTGCTAGAGGCACATGACATAATGCCAAAGATCTGGTAAGAATCTATTGTTAACGCATCTGTGTTTTTCCTGGACTGTCTGCGGCACGTGATACGGAAACGCTCTGTTACACAAGCCGTAGTTGTTTATGTGGAAAAATCGATAAAAATTGATTTTAAAATGTGACATATAACACCGCCAAACTGCTATAATGGATTCTCGGTATCATTTTCAACACTATCTCAGCGTGAGGTCCAATACTAAGAAAATCCTGCCTGGCAGTTTTATTCCCTAACAAGGCCGCTCCCAGCTGAGACGTAACTTCTTGTGAAAAACTTCCTGTACCTTTAAATCGAATGGAAGCTGGATCGAAGTGTTCTAGAACATTAGGACACATTGAAAGAAATGACTTTTTGGGCTTGTTGGCATACTAAAGCAGCGGTTATGCCTGTTGCAGTAATGCAGGTTACCTTGCGCAAGCGGTATGCATTATGTTGCAGTCTTGAACCCAGTCATTAGGCAAATCAGCAAAGAATGCACCTTGTGTTGGGAAATGCTTCAACCTGCTCTATATAACATTTCTATATATGGCCAGCATTACTGTCCTGTGCTGGGAGCGCGCTCACGTGCACGCCCTCAGCAATATGACCACGCTGTCACCAATAGTAACTTAGCAATGATCAGGAGCTGGTAGGACAGGCACGTAGCTTATGAACCTAACCACTTTTAGTGCTAGTTCACACCAGATGCAGTTCAGTGCACTTTTTTTCTGCACTAAGAATGCATGCACGTGTTTTCCATGTATTCCAATGGCTCTAGTTCACACAAGTGCAGTCAGTTTCCAGTGCAGAAAAAATGTAGAGCATGCTGCATTTTTTCTGCACAGAACTGTACTGGAACATAGCAAATTGTATCAAAAACGCACTGGAACTGCGTGTGGCATGAACTATAAGCAAAAACTGGCCCAGAATGTATCCGGAGTGCATTTATGTGGGGTGAACTGGCCCTAAGACCAGGCTTTTTCTGGCACTTTTGATTTACAAGTTTAACCTCTTCGCGCCGAGCACATATGTAGCCTCTCGGTGGCCGGGCCTTGGCGCCGAGCAGAAGCATATTTGTGTACTGAAAGTTCCCGTACGTTCCTTGCAAACGGAGCTTTCCGATCATGTGACCTCCGTGACGGCCAATCATGGCGGTCACAAGACCATAAGCCCCGCCTCCCCGCATTCTAAAGCCCATGACGGGCCGGCATGCGCCGGCTCTAAGGGGTTCAATTAATATTTTTTGCTAGAAAATAACTTATTACCCCCAAACATTATACAATTTTTTTTTTTTTTTAACAGAGACCCAAGGCAATTAAATGGTAATTGTTACATTTTTATATGTCACAAAGTATTTGCGCAGCCGTTTTTCAAACTCAATTTTTTTGGAAAAAATACACTTTAATGAATAGAAAAAAAAAACAAAAGGACTGCATACACCCCCTTTTTCTTTTTTTCTTTTTGGAAAAATGTAAAAGATGATGTTATGCCGAGTAAATAGATTACCAACATGCCACCCTTTAAAATTGTGCATGCTCGTGGAATGGTGACAAACTACGATACTTAAACATCTCCATAGGCGACGCTTTTAATGCCTTTACAGGTTACCTGTTTAGAGTTACAGAGGTCTAGCCCTAGCGAAAAGAGGTACAGATCTACCTGAACAACATGGGAGAAGTCAAAGCACAATGTCGCCTCCTCACACCTGATTTAAAGCTCTAATTGCCATACTACCGTGTTGCAATTGCGTGCATTGCACAGCAAACATGGGTTTAAATCAGGTGGCGAGAAGGCAACATATTGCATTCTCACCACCTGTCAAACACACTTGGATCCCTTTTCAGAGGAGCAGCAGTGCCTGCTGCACTTGTGAATGAGTGCTTAATTGCATTCGGCAGCGGCACCCTTAAGGCTTGTTCATTCACATGTAAAGTTGGGGGGTGGTTAAACCTGCGGTTGAGTCATGGTTTTACCACCCCAATCCCTACCCCATTTAGCTGCTGAGGCAGCAGCCAAAGGTGTATTACATGCCATGTTGTTTTTGGTGGGTGCTACCACCTGCCAATCGTGACCCATTCAAGTAAATGAGGCCACTCTGCAAGCGCCTTACAACTGCATGCTTGCACTTGCAGAGTGGCCTCATTTACTTGAATGGGTCGCGATTGGCAGGTGCTACATCCACCAACCATGACAGGGCATATAACACTGGTCACTGCAGCTAAAGGGGGTGCAGTTGGAGCAGGGGTGATAAAAACACATCTTAACTATGGGGTATGGGGTAACTATGGTGTGCAGTTGTTATCACTCGGCATGATACATTGGCTTATGTGGCTCTTGCTCCCTATTACAGCTCCAACTTTACAAGTAGTTCCTCTGCACCGCACTCTGTTTGATGCCCTGGGATGGTGGGTCAGCAAGCCCAGACCAGCAAGCGCAGTCACCTGGCAGCGATCTACTGGTTGCTGACCCCCGCTGTAGTCCATTCTGCACTTCCTCCACCCTGGGGTTGAACACTGCAAGAGCCAGTGCATTGCAGCCATGATGCACTGATGGCGATTGCAATGCTCTGCAGGCCTGAATGCAAAAATATTATAAATGTACATTTGTTGTTTTATGATTCTTGGTGCATTTGTTAAATTTTCTCAAAAAGGTGGACATTAGCCTTGAATCACAAAGATAACAAACCCGGATATACAGTATTTCACAAAAGTAAGTACTTTTGTAAATATTTCATTCTATCTTTTCATGTGACAACACTGAAGAAATGACACTTTGCTACAATGTAAAGTAGTGAGTGTACAGCTTGTATAACAGTGTAAATTTGCTGTCCCCTCAAAATAACTCAACACACAGCCATTAATGTCTAAACCGCTGGCAACAAAAGTGAGTATGCCCCTCAGTGATGCAAGTCAGTGCTGCCTTCCAGTGCTCATCAGTGCCGTCCATCAGTGCCGCCTATCATTGCCCATAAATGCTTCCTATTGGTGCCCATTAGTGCCACCTATCAGTGCTGCCTATCAGTGCTGCATATTAGTGCCTCCTCATCAGTGCCACCTCATCAGTGCATATCAGTGAAGGAGAAAAATGACTTATTTACAGAATTTTCTGACACAAACTAAGAAAAACATTTTTTTTTCAAAATTTTCTGATTTTTTTTAGCAAAAAATAAAAACCCAGTGGTGATTAAAAACCACCAAAAGAAAGCTCTATTTGTGTGAAACAGATGCTAAAAATGTCATACGGGTACAGAGTTGCATGACTGCGCAATTGCCATTCAAAGTGTGACAGCGCCGAAAGCTGAAAATTGGCCTGGGCAGGAAGGGGGTGAAAGTTCCCGGTATTGAAGCAGTTAATCTCTGAAACCAGGCAACTCAATAAAAGTGTAATAATTCATAAGCCGAGCCCCCACTCACAGGGCTCTGTTAATTAACAGCCCCGCGATTCAAGCGGACGCTCCATCACTTCTTACACAGAGCGCCAGAATGCGCCCTCCGCACCTTCAAAAGCAATTTAACAAAACCATCGATTATGTTTATGGAAATCCCAACTAAAAAAAAAAACGTCGAAGTTAAATGAAAAGCCATCTAAAGATTGGTCCGGCTAGGCTGTCAAAGGGGAGGATTGATCCTTTTCTATTTCTGTGCCCTGACCCAGCTGCGTTAAAGGAAATCAATGGCAAACAATGAAATCCCCCCGGCCCCTCTTTAACGTTTAAGAATGGAGTTGGGAGGCTCATTGCGAGGAGGTTGTGAATGAGCAATGAGAAGGGAGTAAGATCAGCCAAGATGACTTGTCAGCAGGGACCCACTTACTGTTACTATAAATAGAAGGAAAGTGGATTCGTGAGAGATGGGGGGAGCTATAAATAGACTCAGCGCTGTCGGCGCTCCTTCCCCCCACCCTCACCTCCTGCGTGGGTCTGTGACATCCATCTACCTGGATATCAGCGTTACCTTCGTACACCAGGGTCCTCTGGGAGCGATTACCAAGGAAGTGTGATCGCGGCTGGGGCTCGGTGATAGCGCTGCCTGACAGCCAATGTTCCCATCACTACTCTGAGGAGCCCATGATAAAACCCGATATAACTATGCCACGCAATCTGGACAGACTCTGCTGCGTTCTGAGGATGGAGAAAAACTTCCATAGACACCATCTACTTCTAAAAAAAAAAAAATAATACTAGCTTCCCAGCTGTTAATCCGATCCCATAGCCTAAGGGCCCACTCAGACCTTGGCGGCCTGGATCGTTGTGTTAACGAACATGTATCAACGCAATTTTTTTTTTTTTATTGCACGTCAACACGCATTGTGTTAAGGCAGCCCAATGAAAAATACATCTATATTACCAAGAGTATTGTGATGCCTCCCTTTACACCAGTGGTTCTCAACTCCGGTCCTCGGGACCCACCAACAGGCCAGATTTTAAGTATTACCTTGGGGAGATGCAGACTAGAACACTGCAATCACTGAGCAGCAAATGATATCACCTGTGATGTATTTCAGTTATCCTGCAAACCTGGCCTGTTGGGGGGTCCCGAGGACCGGAGTTGAGAACCACTGCTTTACACGCACATGAGCTTTAATGGCATCCCAGTCTTAGTCTGTAGGGTTCAATATTGAGTTGGCCCTCCCTTTGCAGCTATAACAGCTTCAACTCTTCTGGGAAGGCTGCCCACAAGGTTTAGGAGTGTCTATGGGAATGTTTAAATGATTATGTGGACAGGATTAAGTGCTGTTCCAGCAGCGCTTGCAGAAGATAGTATTTACTCTCTTACTCTAAAGTGCAAATGCTAGTGTTACATAAATAAATGAATTCATAAACCTTTTAAAGTGCCAATTTTTACAAGGATTGGATTCCTTGTGCAAATTGCAACGTGCTATTCTGTGCAAAAAAACCTCAGTGTGGATGTGCTATACACCTTTAAAATATACACTGATAACAATTTATAAACTGGAAAAATCATTTTTCAAAACCTTGCCGGTCATTGATCAGAAAAGTGCTTGTGCTAAAAAAAAAACTTTATACAAAGTCCATGTGCTAAAAAGTGCTGGTGCAGTCCAGTGACAATATTGATTCAAGATGATTTTCTTAACTTCTTTATAACATTAAAGTGCTCGTGCCGTGCTGGGTGCTATGTAAAATAAATGGCTGAGGGTACTAGACCCTGCTTACCAGATCCCTATGACTCTCCAACCATACAGTGTGGAAGAGTCATGCGTGCTTTAGGTCTAAAATCCGACCTATGGATGTGATGGATATGATGTCGTCTGCTTCTTTTGTCTCCTTCCTCCATCACCGTACCATTTGCAATTAAACAAAAGGAAATCTCATTGTGTACCTCTTTATCAATAAAGGTTTATTAGCCACTTTCCACAGTACAGTCACCATAAACACTGTGATCGTTCCGTGACTACCGCCGCTGGATGCTGCTGAACACTTCCGCTTTGCGTGTCACAGGAACGTGGCCTTGCGCACCTTGCGTTCCAACTGACGCGTTTCGTCACTTCCTGTGACGTCTTCAGAGGTGGGCTATGGGAATGTTTGACCATTCTTCCAGAAGCGCATTTGTGAGGTCAGGCACTGATGTGGACTAGAAGGTCTGGCTCTCAGTCTCCACTTTAACTCATCCCAAAGATGTTCTACTGGGTTTATGTCAGGAATGTCTTGGTATGCTGATGCCTTAAGAGTTCCTTTCACTGGAACTAAGGGGCCAAATGCAACCCCTGAAAACAACCCCACACCATAATTCCCCCTCCACCAAATGATTTGGACCAGTGCACAAAGCAAGGTCCATAAAGACATGGATGAGCGAGTTTGGGGTTGAGGAACTTGACTGGCCTGCAGAGTCCTGACCTCAACCGATAGAACACCTTTGGGATGAATTAGAGTGGAGACTGTGAGCCAGGCCTTCTCATCCAACATCAGTGCCTGACCTCACAAATGCTCTTCTGGAAGAATGGTCAAACATTCCCATAGACATTCCTAAACCTTGTGGACAGCCTTCCCAGAAGAGTTGAAGCTGTTATAGCTGCAAAGAGTGGGCCAACTCAGTATTTAACCCTACGGACTAAGACTGGGATGCCATTAAAGTTCATGCTTAAAGGCAGGTATTCCAATACGTTTACGGCGGCTGCATTCGTTTCCTATTCTTTTACTGAAGTATCACTTTAATTTTTTCTTACATGTACAATTTATTTCTAACAATTTATTTTATTGTATATTTAACTTGTCTTTTTTAAAAGCATTCCTTGAAAGAGTATTGCACATTTAAAACTAAACACTGACCTTCCTCGCAAGCGCTGAATGTATATTTTCTAAACGTGTCTCTCTGATATTAATTTGTCTTTTGCAGAGTCCCGGCTTATAAATAGCCTACATTTATCCTTAAACGTCAGCACGCAGGACACGTGCTGTGCAGACCGGACTGGCAGTGAAAAATCCAAGGACGTTTCAGCGAGAAACAAGGCGATTCGTATCCAATTCAGAATCTGCGCTGGGGGTTTATTTTTCATATGATGGGAGAGGAACAGCTGCAGATTTTTATAATGTATTATTTATTATATGGTAAGTGCTCTGGCGCCTTGGAGAACCAAAGCAGCCGGCTATTAGAAGGCTTTAAAGAATTGCCGTCATGCTTAAAAAATTAACGGCTCAGGGGACAGTCTACTCAAAATGGACATTTTGGGTAGACAGGTCCCCCAGTCTCCTTGGGGGCCCTGTTGGTAAGATCTCTGTGTTGCATTCCAGGTTCAGCAAACCCTTTATGAGATGTCCCACTCTCAATGCTGGATTATTACATTTCTTTTAAAAACACCACAAGATGGACCATCTATAGAGCAACCTAAGCAGGAGCCTAGGGCCAATTGAATGTCTATGGGACCAAGCTGCAACTTGGGGGAAGCACAACTGGCCAAAGCCATGCACTTGTCCATCACAAAGGAAGGTACTCTTGTAGACAGTTGGCATGTGATGGGTCCATACCAGTACAGACAATGCTAATGGGTTGGCTTTTTTGTTACTACTGCTCTACTACTATCTCTATTAATACCACATGAGGGGATTTAGGGCAAAGCTGCTATGTTGCTTAGGGCCCCATTCTGCCGTAATCCAGCTAGAACACCCAAAACTCCATGGTGGACAGGAGCAAAATCAGGAATTATAGATGGGACAAATCTCACTCTTGGAATATCCAAGACCTTTAAAAGGGCAGGATCTGACTCAACCCACCAGGCTCTGTCTATAAAACTTGGACCGACCCTTCAGGTTTTGTGCCCCGTCAGCGATATCCAAGGGGTTTATGCAAGTGCAGACATCTCCAATCAGGAGTAATCTTTCACTAGGGACAAGGAAGTAACTAGAGTGATAGTAGACCATGTGACTGCTATTGGGCCTAAAGCATTGGTTACCCAGGATTTTATGCAATTAGCAACAGCATTTTGCAAATAAAGTTGGATAAAAGAGATGTATACACTATATAGTTTGGAATCCTAAGTACAAAAACAATTACCGGTACTATTCTGTATAACTGGGGGAATCACAAGATCGAGATTAATGAGCCATTCAAGGTTTTGCTATAATGACCCATCACATATACTTATGTCCCTGACCAGGGATGACTAAA
Organism: Glandirana rugosa; assembly: GCA_018402905.1. Lineage (NCBI taxonomy): Eukaryota > Metazoa > Chordata > Amphibia > Anura > Ranidae > Glandirana > Glandirana rugosa. Next base: position 932,824 of record BLSH010546119.1, on the reverse strand, counting down.
TACTCTAAAAGCAGATGGACCAACAGACTAATGGGCGCATTCTGTCCTTATTACATACTGTAGATCTGAACCACTAGCTGATACATTACATGGGCAAACGTTTGTAGACACCTGACTATTGCAGCTACATGTAGCGCCACTACCAAAGGAGAGAACTGGACAGGTTCTCCCTATGCAGTACAGTGGCTGCCAGTCACACAAACAACAGTCCATCCACTCTAGCTCCACTAAACAGTCCAGGGGCTGTTTTTTTTAAGATCTATTGATTGCAAAAATTTTAAAAGGAGATGGATAAGGGACATGGGATACTCCAAAATGCTCAGTGAGCAGAGGACGCACTTTTCTTTGTAAAAATAGCACAGTCTAGCTCTCACAGCTGGGAATCATGAGGTAGTTTACAGAACAGTCTATTTTCTCATAGCTGGGGACCATGAGGTAGCTCCAGAATAGTTAAAGTCTCATAGCTGGGGACCATGAGATAGCAACATAATAATTAAAGTCTCAAAGTTAGTGACCATGATATAGCTCCAGAATAATTAACATCTCATAGCTAGGGACCATGAGATAGCTCCGGAATAGTTAAAATCTCATAGCTGAGGACCATGAGGCAGGTGTCTCAGATCACGCTGTTGTAGGGAGTCAGTTAGGGTCTCTACTCACAAGTCCTAGAGCAGCTACAGTACATTCTCAGACTCGATTCCTGGTTAGAGAAGTCCACATTGAGTCCAGAGGTGCGTCAGGGGTAAGTAACCCCTGAAGAAGCTCACAGATCCATCCCATGCAGGGAAATAGACCATCTCCTCAAGGCTTCAGGCTATTTATCACCTTCCAGACCACTTTCTGTCAACAGCCCCCCCCCCTCAAGAGATTGTCTAAAGCATAGTAAATATTCAGGCCACTCATTTGAATTTCTTGCCCTAAGCTCAGGAAGCTTCTCCCAGAGGCAGGGGGAAGCAATCAAAGGTTCAGCCTGTGAAACCATGAGAAGACCAAGGGAAATTATCATTGCTCCTCTGATTACAGAGCAAGCCAACAACTACATTTACCTAGCATCCTATACTAGGATGGTGCTACATAAAGTATATGAGCTTGTTGGACATCCCATTCCAAAAACCATGAGAGTTAATATGGAGTTATCCCACACCACCCACTCCACTTTGTTGCTGTAACAGTCTCCACACTCCAAAAGATTTTGGAAACTGTAGAAATATGTGCCCATTAAGCCAAATGGAACATTTGTGAGGTCAGGTACTGATGTTGGCTGTGAATGCCTGACTTGCTATTAGCACTCCATTCATTCAGTAGGATTGAGGTCAGGGCTCTGTGCAGGACATACAAGGTCCTCCACACTAAACTCATCAAGTCATGTCTTTATGTAGCTGGCTTTGTGCACAGGGGTGCAGTCATGCTGGAACAGTAAATAATCTTCTTCAAACTATTAACCCAAGGTTGAAAGGGAACCATTTTCTGAATTGTTTTTCATATACTGTAGCCTTAACAGTATACTTCCCTGGAAACACCTGAACTCAATCATTTGTAGGTGGTCCACAAACATTTGGTCATATACTGTAGGTAGGTGTGATGGTCAGGTGTCCACTTTTAGCCATTTAATATAACATGGTGCACATATAAAGCCAAGTGTTTTATCATCCATATAAGTGATAGTCATGTAGTCAGTTGTTGAATGAAGGTCGATCAGTATAGGTGAGGAACCATGCTCCAGAAAAGTACATGGGCCAGATGGCTGCTGTGCAGTCTTCAAAGATAGATGGTTAGTGAGCAAATCAATTCCTAGACATATCTGTTGCTTTATGGTTCAGCTGCTGATATATTCATTGCTACCTTTCATTGATCTCAAAACTTGTTGTTTTCCATGTTACCATCTCAAAGAAAACCTGTAATGAAAGAAATATTGGGGCTGCCCTTGCTAACCTCCTCCTGGAAATGCTAACCACTTGGCTGTTTTACTAATCCTGTGACTTCATATCTTTAAAGCTGAACTCCAGCTTCTATGACAAATTCTAAAATGAATAGCTATGGCCAAGTTAGAAAATAAACAATGCCCTTGCAGCGTCACTCTGAAGTGAACAGGACCCTTAGAATATAATGGAAATGTTATTGTGGAGCATTGTCACACTTCTGGATACTCATGACAAATTGCTCAGGTGTGACCGTAGGCCTAATCCGGTATTATCCTCTGAGAAAAGTCCACTCCATTCTGCCACCGTGGGTCTTCTGGTTGAAGGATGGCCATCAGTGATGAGCTCAGGCATGTTAGGTCATGAGTGCAAACCAACCTAAGATATTCCACCAGGTAGCTGTCAAAACTGACTGTCAATCATAGGCATTCCCCACCCCATAGCTGCAAATATACACACCCCTTGCATGTGCGGCTGCAGTGCAGGGAATGCCTCTGCCACCTATGACTAGCAGTCAGCTATGATAGCTCCCCAGTAGGATAACTTAGGTGGGTTCGGACTTGTCTCTGATCCCGCCTGAGCTCTTCCCTCTCCCATCATTCAACCAGAAGACCTGAGCTCATCCTTAATGGCCTGTGTCATACAAACCATTTACTGTAGGACCAGGCTGTTGAAGACCTGCCCCTTGTGGGCTTGTCGTCTTGTAGCTTGAGCTCCCTTATGTTAGCTCTAGTATTTCCAAAAAGAGGGAACCATCACCCTCTGCTAATGGACAAGGATAAGTATATATATAAGGGTTTTGTATGTTTTTTAAAGATTCAAGGGGGGGCTGAAGGCTGGCGTGACTCATGTCCAAACAAGTCTGTGCTCAGCCTTGCTGGCCATCATTTGACCAGAAGACCTGAGCTCATCCTTACCAGCCATATCACCTTACCTGACCAGCGTCATCCAACCCACAACCTGTTGACCCAGGGTGTCATGGGCCTACCCCCTGGGAGCTTGTCACCATGTAGCTTGGGTTCACAATACTTCTGGACTGAGCGGTGCTTAAATGTCATTATGTTAGCTCCGATAAGTCCAAGAAGAGGGACCACCAGCTTCTGATAAATCTATGAAGGACCTGTGACATCACCAAACAAGAATAAGGGTATATATAAGTTTTTTTTTGCATTTAAAGATTCAAGGGGGGCTTAGTGCTAAGGGGTTGGTGGTTATGAAGAAAGTTGGGAATGGCTCATGTCCAAACCAGCCTGAGCTCATCCCTGCTGGCCATCTTTCAACCAGTAGACCTGAGCTCATGCTTAATGGCTAACATCATCCAACCCACTTCTGGTGCGCCAAGGCTGTCATATACCTGCCCTCTTAGGACTTGTCATCATGTAGCCAAGGCTCACAATAATTCTGAACTAAGCAGTGCTTAAACATCATTGTATTAGCTCTACTAAGTCCAGGAGTAGGGGTCCCCACCAACAAAGAAGAAATGGAAGGACCTATGAAATCTACAGACAAGGAAAAGGGTATATAGGGTTTTTTGAGGGTTTTAAGGATTTCAAGGGGGGGGGGGGCTTAGAGGTGGCGTTTTGAAGGTTATGAAGAAAACTGGAGCTGGGCTTTAGGTATCTGACTCACTACCTGCATAGTTGTTCTGGTTCAATGACTCAAACTATTTGAGAAAGTGGATCATCATGACAGAATGGCCGTCAGCATTTTCTGGAGGAGCGGTCAGCATTCGTAGGCCTACTTGTTCTCTCACATGTCATAACTCACGCTAAAATCTAATTAAGCCGCTGCCTGTTCGGCAATACGGCCATAACAACATTATTTTTCTTTAGCCTCAGGAAGGGTTAACCACGAGCTTGGCAATGTATCAGATCACATTCTGCTTCAATTAACCTTAATAGAGCAATTTGGGCAACTGCCTGACTAGGAATATAAATGGGCGCTGTCATCTTACGCTCCGGCTCGCTCTGTAATTAGCTGCTGAGTGACTGCAAACAGTCTATGAGATAAACGTACAGGTTTGCTTATGGGCTCAGCTACACAGCAAATTTTAACCGTCTGTGAGCGCTGGGGCTTTGTTTCTTATGAATGATCGGCTTGTTGGCCATAAATTCTGTTTAGATGAGGAAACTTGTCAACAAGGGGTTAAGTCTTGCGCCTACGGCCCGTTATTAGGGGCGAGGTCTTGGTGTATCTTGATGCCCAACGAGCGAGTCGGCAATTATAGCGTTGCAGCTTGTGATGGGGTTGCTAGGCAGCAACTGCCACCTGTACCAGACCCAAATAGATCTCAGTGGAACAAAATGGCTACCAAGGGCCCAAGTATTGGTTGTGAACCAATGTACTGTTTTGGATTTATGCTGTTGGTTACAGTCCATCTGCCTGCTGACGTCAGTATGTTTATGTGAGGCGGAAAGCCTAATTTAAAGAGACCCGTCATTTCAACAACCATATCCCTCAAATTATATGTGCTTGTAATGTATTTTATGCATGTTTGTTACATGTAAAATCCAGAGACTGCAACTGGGTAGCACCATCTTGGATGGGATGTCAGCAGCCCAGCAGACTCAAGTGAAACTCTACAGTATTTCCCTTCACTTCTTCCCCGACTGCTACATAAAAGGTTATGTAGGGCCGTGAGGGGGAGGAAGGGTGGAGCTGGGCCAACAAAGACAGTAATTAGACAATTGTAGAAAAAAAGACTATGAAGTGCAGAGAGGGGGCTGAGCCAGGAAACTGACTCTTCCTTGAGTACTCAAATTTGCTAACAAGTCCGAAAGCACAATTGAATAAAAAATAATTTACCCCCTTTGTGACCTAATACTTCTTTTTAAAGAGGAACTTCAGTCCCCTGTAATGCTGGCCCTAGCCCTCCCTCTTTGGTACCGCCACCTTTGAAAAACTGGTTGATGCCAGATGTGCCCCCAAGTGTCCAGAAGTTTGAGATGGGGGTGCTGCTTGTGGGACCAGCAGTCTGGCAGAGTTGGTCTGAAACTACTGCTGCCTATGACTGGACTACAAATTTACTCCTGTGCAGGGATAGTGCCATCAAACTTTAGGAAGAGTACCATTGGACTTTAGAAAGAGTACCATCGGACTTTAGGAAGAGTACCATCGGACTTTAGGAAGAGTATCATCAGACTTCAGGAAGACTAGCATTGGACTTTAGGAAGGGTACCATCAAACTTTAGTCAGAATATCAGGCTTTAGGAAGAGTTCCATCAGACTGTAGGAAAAGTACCATTGGGCTTTAGGAAGAGTATCATCGGGCTTTAGGAAGAGTATCATCGGGCTTTAGGAAGAGTATAATCAAACATTAGGAAGCGTACCATTGAGCTTTAGGAAGAGTACCATTGGATTTTAGGAAGAGTACCATTGGGCTTTAGGAAAAGTGCCATCAGGCTTTAGGGAGAGTGCCATTGGGCTTTAACAGGAGTACCATCGGTCTTTATGTGGAGTAGTGCTGGACTCTAAAAAGAGTACCATTGGACTTTAAGAAGCGTACCCCTGGACTTAATACTAGTACCACCTGACTTTTCTAAAACTTTCAAGCTTTTTTAAAGGAGAAAGTTAGCCACCTCCCTGTTACTTTACTGACCTGGCTGGGCAAATTGACATATATTGCCAATGTTTTCAATAGGGAATAGATCATAGGGCCCTTTTTTGGCAAACTTGTTACTAAGAAAAATATGGAGGATTCCACTGCCAATCTCCTGAAAATGCTAGCTGCTTGGTTGTCTCTGTCATTAATAGTTTCTGAGTTATTGGCCTAGGACAGGGGTCTCAAAACTTTTCAGTGCAAGGGCCCCATTGTATATTTTATGAATATTTGCAGTCCAAAAAAACAAAAAACTGTTTTATTAATAAATAGGACACCTTACATCAGAATCCCCACTTACTTAAGGATCCCTCTCTGAGTCCTCATTAGTATTCCCTCCTTATATCAGGATCCCCAACATAGGGTCCCTATTAGAGTTCCCATTATCAGTGTAGTAGCAGGGTAGGAGCTGGGAGGCACAGCAAGTCTGGACTGAGGAGGTGCTATCTACCAACAATGCGGAACAAACAGTAGGGGTGGGGGGTCCGGCAGCAGAAACCATAGTCAGCCTCTATACACATTGAAGATGCGCCACTGACCCTAGTTGTGGGCCAGATAAAATCTTGTAGTGGGCCAGATGTGACCCACAGTCTATAGTTTGGAGACCCCAGGCCTAGAACACGCACACAAGTCAGGACAATCATAGTGAAGTCCAAATGCCTAATCTGCATACTTGTCAGTGACCCGAAAGTATTGAAGCCAATGAATCAGGATGATAGCCAGTATTTTTAGAAGGCGTGCAACCTCCATAATTCCTCAGTACAGAATTTGTGCTTCATAAATCAGACTGCACAAGATGCTTTCTCACCAGGATAGCCGACTAAACCAATTTTCACATCTTATAGAAGGAAATCAGTAAAGTGTAAATCATTCCACAATTAGCAGGTTCTGCTCAACTTTAAAGCAGGTTGTCAGTTTTTTCTTTTGCTTCTAGCAAATTCCCTAACTCAGAGGCGGATTGGCTTCGGCTTCTTCCATATCTGCATCCCTGTGCAGTACATTCTTAATTTTCTTCTTGCCTAATGTAGACCCACCTGGAGAGATGGACCCGTTTCTCTGTGTACTGCCCGGATCCATAGACCGGATCGTGATGCGCTCTGTTCTCCATGACCTCTACGCCCTCTCCTCGATCGCTCTCCTGGTGACTGTGTTTGCTGATAGTATACAGCTGTCCGATTCTGTACTGTTAATGAGAAAGACAAAGAGAGGGCTAAAAATAACCACAACAGACAGACATTAATTATAATACAAAAATAGCACTAACCACATCAGAGACATGTCCAGTAACATAAAGGACACTGATATTTCCTTTAATTTTTCATTAGAAAGAGAATACAGCAATCAAAGCAATGTCCTACCCTAGTGCCCCCCTCAATCACCCACCCCCATAACATTCACACTAACCCTCTAACACCCATATAACACTAACCCTCTAACACCCATATAACACTAACCCTCTAACACTCACTCCATATAACACTAACCCTCCCTACAACCTAACATTAGTGTAATCCTAACACTCTCCCTAACCTGCGCATTATCCCTCCCTATAATTCTAACCCTCCCTACAAACCTAACACCAACCCTCCCTGTAATCCTAACACTCACACTAACCTTTGCATTAACCCTCCCTATAACGCTAACCTTCCCTGCAATCTAAGAATGGAAAGCAGGAGTAGGTATGGCGTTGTTCCTTGTGGGTAAAGTAGGGTAAAAGTGCTTGTGTATAGTGTGTATCCTGTCTATAATTCTAACACTAACCCTCCCTGTAATCCTAACACTCATACTTATCCTCTCTATAATTTTAACACTAACCCTCCCTACAACCTAACATTAGTGTAATCCTATCCTCTCACTAACCTGTGCATTATCCCTCCCTATAACTCTAACCCTCCCTACAAACTGCAACCCTCCCTGTAATCCTAACACTCACTAACCTGTGCATTATCCCTCCCTATAACTCTAACCCTCCCTACAAACCTAACACCAACCCTTCCTGTAATCCTAACACTTACACTAACCCTTGCATTAACACTCCCTATAACTCTAACCCTCCCTGAAACCTAACACTAACCCTTCCTGTAATCCTAAAACTATTCTTCCCTATAGCCCTAACACTATTCTTCCTTATAACCAAACACTAACCCTCCCGATAACCGTAATACTATTCCTCCCTGTAACCCTAACATTATCCTTCCATGCAACCCTAACACTAACCTTTCCTTTAATTCTAACACTATCATTCTCAATAATGCTAACACTATCCATCCCTGTCATTTTAACACTAACACTCCCTGTAACACTAATAATATCTTTCCCTGTTACCCTAACACTAGTTTTCCTTGTAACGCTTATACTATCCGTAGCACTATACATCCCTGTAATCTTAACACTAACACTCCCTGTAACCCCAACACTACGTCATCCTATAACCCTAACACTAACCCCCCACCCACGTAAGACTAAGACCTATCTCACTAGCAACTGACAACTCGCAAGCTTCCAAATAGCTAACAGTCTGGTTGACTTACACTAGGGCACTTCTCCCTCGCAGCTGGAACCTGTGAACTGTCCTCCCTCACTGGTGCCCATGATACTATAACCTTACCCTTCATTCTGCAAGCTTACTTTTAGATTAAGTAGCAAAATCAAGACAGAGGCCTTGAATTTTGATTAGTCCTGTGTGTAACTTCACTAGTCCCAGTTTTGCAGAATAGCACCATAGGATACCAGCTATAATGGCATGGTTTCCAGGGAAGGGGAAGACAACGGGTTGATCCTCGTTTTGTGACTGTAACACAATGTGTTGCTTTAATCCCATTATCACAGGTTGATAAGTGTGCGCACCGGGTGTGCCGGGTGTGCCTGGGCACACCCTAATCACCCTGTTCAGTGCCGATTCCCCCTGCTTCCTGGCCCCCCTGTCTCCCCAGTGCAGTGATGCCAGCTACCCTCCTCTCCTCTTCCACCAGCTGCTGCGGAGGATGTTTCAGGATGGGTGGGGTGCACGCGCTAATGCAATAGGCTGCACACACCAATGGACAGGTTCTCTTTAAAACTGTAACATAATCAGGATTTCTAAAGAATGAAAGTTTAAAGTGTTACTAAACCCAGTAATATGAAAATAGTTCATCTTCTTTTTACATTAAAATACTACCATTATAAACCTTTTTTGCTGATCTGTATACCACTCTTACATGATAAGCTGCACAGTTTCTCCAGAACTATGTGCTCAGGTAGGAGGAGATTTCCACTATAGCTTGTATACATGCCCACATGTGTGATGCCAATATCATGGGATCTGGTTAGCTCTGAGAACAAGTACTGTACATGTTCTCTCCAGCATAAAAGACACAACTGAGCATGTGCAGGTCGGCTACCTTGCCTGTCTTAGCTGGCCTTCCCCAGATAGACAGTGCAGGAGGGAAGGTTCTATGCATACAGGATAAAACAGTCATTTTACACAATGCAGAGGATTAACCCCTTAGGTTCTACAGTGAGTATAACAAGCATGCTATGCTGCATATACAGACAGATTGTACTGTTGTGGGTTTAGTAACATTTAACATGTCTTTGCATTTTGAAGTGTGATGAGTGGAATTGGGTTTGCACCTTCCTGTGTGTTTTGTAGAACTTCCGAATTTACCATCCCGAATGCAAATGGTGAGCTCATCCTTCAAACAAGCTTTATCAGTAAAATTGCAAAGCAAAATCGTCATGTGACCAGTGACCACACAGCTTCTAAATAAGGAGGAGGGGCAGATATTATTACCCCCCCTGGGACAATTGTGCCCCCTGACATTGGCACAAGCATCACCATCACTGTTCTGGGGACAGGTTTTTTGGCTCATCTACTCTTGTGGTGGTCATTGCCCCATCTCTAATGTGTGGTGGTCCTAGCCGCCTGTGTTAACCTTTGAAAGGCTGCAGCACCATGCCGCACCCACAGTTGCAGCAGCGCGCCCTCATTCACTTGAACAGGTCATGTTTGGTGGCTGTGGTAAATGTTTTGCTGCGCTGCAACCATGGTAGTGTGTAATAACATGTTAAATGGTGTCTAAGCGTTCGGTAAAACAGCGGCTCAACAGCCTATTTTTACTGCCCCCCATCAGCCTGTGTGAATGAGGCCTACATTTTGAGAATGGCCACCACCACAAGAGGGTGACCCCCTCACCGCTCAATCCATTGGCGGGATGCATTAACCCTTTCACCTCCAGAAATGACCATCTAGATTCCAGTTGCAGATTTCTCGCTGTCCGCTCTTTTCTATGAATGAATCGCTAAGGATATAGCAGGCTTGTCCTGGGGGTGGGATGATAGCCAATCCGCTATCCTTCCAGGGTTTCATTAACCAGCAATATCCCACAGAACACCCGGGCCGTATAGCAGCTCCTACTTGGAAGATCATTTAACCCTTGAATAAAAGCCAGCTCTGCCCCACAAGGGGTTAAGGAGTCTTAAGCCTGCGTCATGTAATGATGTCACATGTGCGTTAATAGTGGCCTGGTCACCCCACGCTAACGACCCTCCCTCCTTCTGAGGGGCGGTGGATGGCAGCAGCAAGCTTTATCGGTACCTGTGACTCGCACAATTAGCGCTCGCATCGTCTGTAGTGACAGTGCAGAAAGCGTCCATCACCTTTGTTGCCATAGCAACACCATCCAGCCCAGTGCGATTTATACTGCCGCTCGCTGCCTTCTTCTTACTTTTTCTTCCTCTATCTCATCGCTCACTCGCTCTCTGTAGCTTACAATCTTTTTCTTTTACACTCCCTTTTTTTATCTCTCCTAATTCTTCCCTTCTCCCATTATCTTCCCTCTAAGGCTCCATTTTCTCCATCTCTCACTTTTTTATTTTATCCTTTTTTCTTCCTTTGTCTTTCATTTTCTCACCCTGTTCTTCTTCTCCTTTGCCCTCTCTCTCCTCCTCACTTTCCTCTCTCCTTCCCCCTTTCTCTCTTTTCTTCCTCCACCCCTCTCCCTTCCCCGTACTTTATCTCTCTTTCCTCCCTTTATTTTTACTTCTTTTCTTTCTCTCTCTTCTCCATCTTTTCCAAGCTCTCTCTCTTCTCGCACTCTCTCTCCTTTTCCTCTTTCCTCCTCTCTCTTCTCCTCTCTCCTTTTCCTTTCTTCTCTCTCTTCTCCTCTCTCCTTCTCCTTTCTTCTCTCTCTTCTCCTCTCTCCTTTTCCTTTGTCCTCTTTCCTTCTCCCCTCTCCTCTCTCCTTTCTCCTCTCTCCTTTCTCCCCTCTCCTTTCTTCTCTCCTCCTCTCTCCTTTCTCCTCTCCTCCTCTCTCCTTTCTCCTCTCCTCCTCTCTCCTTTCTCCTCTCTCCTTTCTCCTCTCTCCTTTCTCCTCTCTCCTTTCTCCTCTCTCCTTTCTCCTCTCTCCTTTCTCCTCTCCTTCTCCTCTCTCCTCGCTCCTCCTCCTCTCTCTCCTTCTCCTTACTTCTCTCTCTTCTCCTCTCCCCTTTCTCCTTTCTCCTCTCTCTCTCTTCTTATCTTTTCCCCTCTTTTTGTCCTAATTTTCTTCTCCTTCTCTCTTTCCCCTTCTTTCTTTTTTGCTCTTTCTTTCCTCCCTCTCTCTCCTTCTCCCCTCTCTTATTCCCTCTTCCCCTCTCTCTCCCCAATCTCTCTCTCTTACCTCCCCCCACCCCCACCAATTAAAGTAGAGACTGTGAGCCAGGCCTTCTCATCCACATCAGTGCCTGACCTCACAAATGCGCACACCCCTAAACCTTCCCAGAAGAGGTGAAGCTGTTATAGCTGCAAAGGGTGGGCCAACTCAATATTGAATCCTACAGACTAAGACTGAGATGTCATTAAAGTTCATGTGTGTGTAAAAGCAGGTGTCCCAATACTTTTGACATTATAGTATATGTTGCAAAGTTACACAGTTGCAGTTTGATCACGGGGGGGGGGGGGGGGGGGGGTTAAGGAGCAGACCGGTGATTTCTCTCTCCTCTCAACTAATTTACAAATCTCACTAATATAATCTGTGTAATAGAGCTTCCACCCCCACTCAGCCAGCACTGAACCCATAAGACACAATGTAAACTGGATAACCTTTACTGAACTCAGTGAGCCTTCGGAGCCATTCAGAAGAGGACAGCGACCTTGCTGGCCAGAGACTTTAAAGATCAGCTGGTCCAGCATGTGCAATCCGGAGTGCCCTCTTAACTTGAGTTCACGACAAATGTTCAGTTTTGCTGGAATACACAGGGTGACCCTACTCAGTATTTACAGTCCAGTAATAGGCACTTCCCATTGCACTGGAAGAAGTAGGATCCTCGCTTGCCTTGTGTAGCCCCGGCTGGCAGACCTTTTAGGACACGGAAGCCGCACAGCCTGGCCATCATCCAGACTGCACCGTGGCCGTGCTGGAAATGGACAGACCAAGAAGGGGAGAGAAAGGACAGGACATGATGGGCTTGTAAGCAGGTTGAAATACTGGTTAGTAAGACAGCTGCTGCACCAGCTTGGAGGAAAACAATTAACTTGTTTCCCATACTTTCTACTGAGCTCTGCCTCTCTCCCAGGCTAATAATAAAAGGGGGGAGGGCTCTGCCCAGTCAGAGAGTCTGCATGCGAGAGAACACTAGGGTTGCCACCTTTTCTTCTGTGTAGCCACAGCTAGCGCCCCTTTTAAGACATGGAAGCTGCACTGCCTGGGCATCATGAAGGCTGTATTGTGGCCGTGCTGGAAATAGACAGATCAAAAAGGGAAGAGAACAGAAGGACACGATGGGCTTGTAAGTAGGTTGAAATGCTGGTTAGCGAGACAGCTGCTGCCACAGCCGGGAGGGAAACAGTTAACTTGTTACCCACACTTTCTACTGAGCTCTGCCTCTCTCCCAGGCTGATCATAAAAGGGGGGAGGGCTCTACAAAGTCAGACAGTCTGCATGGGAGAGAAGACTAGGATTGTCACACTTTCTTCAAACCAAACCCATAAACTTTAGCGGCGCACAGCAATTTTTTTTTTTTGATCAGAGTCCCCTTATATCAGCGAACCCCCCCTTAGACCAACCGTTGGTCTCTAAGGGGGGTCACTGATATAAAGGGACTCTGATCTAATGGCATAGCTCCCAACTGTCCCTGATTTCAACGGACTGTCCCTGATTTGGAACAATGTCCCTCTGTCCCTCATTGCTCTTCATTTGTCCCTCATTTTGGTCTGATGCATATACAGTCAGGTCCATAAATATTGGGACATCTGCACAATTCTAATCTTTTTGGCTCTATACACCACCGCAATTGATTTGAAATTAAACAAACAAGATGTGCTTTAACTGCAGACTTTCAGCTTTAATTTGAGGGTATTTACATTCAAATGGATTTACAACAGTTTGTATATGTGCCTCCCACTTTTTAAGGGACCAAAAGTAATGGAACAGATTAATAATCATAAATCAAACTTTCACTTTTTAATACTTGGTTGCAAATCCTTTGTAGTAAATCACAGCCTGAAGTCTGGAATGCATAGACATCACCAGACGCTGGGTTTCACCCCTGGTGATGCTCTGCCAGGCCTCTACTGCAACTGTCTTCAGTTCCTGCTTGTTCTTGGGGCATTTCTCCTTCAGTTTTGTATTCAGCAAATGAAATGCATGCTCAATCGGATTCAGGTCAGGTGATTGACTTGGCCATTGCATAACATTCCACTTCTTTCCCTTAAAAAACTCTTTGGTTGCTTTTCGCAGTATGCTTTGGGTCACTGTGAAGCGCCAACCAATGAGTTCTGAAGCATTTGGCTGAATATGAGCAGATAATATTGCCCGAAACACTTCAGAATTTATCCTGCTGTTTTGTCAGCAGTCACATCATCAATAAATACAAGATAACCAGTTCCATTGGCAACCATACATGCCCATGCCATGACACTACCACCACCATGCTTCACTGATGAGGTGGTGTGCTTTGGATCATGAGCAGTTCCTTTCCTTCTCCATACTCTTCTCTTCCCATCACTCTGGTACAAGTTGATCTTGGTCTCATCTGTCCATAGGATGTTGTTCCAGAACTGTGAAGGTTTTTTTAGATGTTGTTTGGCAAACTCTAATCTGGCCTTCCTGTTTTTGAGGCTCACCAATGGGTTACATCTTGTGATGAACCCTCTGTATTCACTCTGGTGAAGTCTTCTCTTGATTGTTGACTTTGACACACATACACCTACCTCCTGGAGAGTGTTCTTGATTTGGCCAACTGTGAAGGGTGTTTTCTTCACCAGGGAAAGAATTCTTCGGTCATCCACCACAGTTGTTTTCCTTGGTCTTCCGGGTCTTTTGGTGTTGCTGAGCTCACCGGTGCATTCTTTCTTTTTTAAGGATGTTCCAAACAGTTGATTTGGCCACACCTAATGTTTTTGCTATCTCTCTGATGGGTTTGTTTTGTTTTTTCAGCCTAATGATGGCTTGCTTCACTAATAGTGACAGCTCTTTGGATCTCATATTGAGAGTTGACAGCAACAGATTCCAAATGCAAATAGCACACTTGAAATGAACTCTGGACCTTTTATCTGCTCCTTGTAAATGGGATAATGAGGAAATAATACACACCTGGCCATGGAACAGCTGATCAGCCAATTGTCCCATTACTTTTGGTCCCTTAAAAAGTGGGAGGCACATATACAAACTGTTGTAATTCCTACACTGTTCACCTGATTTGGATGTAAATGCCCTCAAATTAAAGCTGAAAGTCTGCAGTTAAAACATAATGTTTCATTTCAAATCCATTGTGGTGGTGTATAGAGCCAAAAATATTAGAATTGTGTCGATGTCCCAATATTTATGGACCTGACTATATCTACATGTATGTTAGTGCAAATAAGAAAAGTATCACGGACAGTACTCAATTTTTTCTATATACCGATATATAAAATGCACTATTTATCTATCAAAAAGTGTTTTACAATGCTAAACCTTTCATCCAGTTTCTAAACTGCTGCATTTGTACATTTAAAAAGCTTATATAAAGGAATAGTAGTGGTAAAAAAAGCACTTGTGGGTTTAACTAATATTTTTTTTTTGTATAATTCACCTTTAAGGGGGAGTGTCAGGGGGTGTGTCCTATGCCTACATACCTTTGCTAATAGGGGTCCCTCGTTCCCATCTCAGAAAGTTGGGAGGTATGCTAATGGTGGTCTGTAAGGGGGGTGCTAATATAAGGTGACTGATATAATAGAGTCTCTAATGGGGGTGCTGACTTCTGATCTAATGGTTGGTCAACATTAGATCAGCAGCCAGCATCCCCTATTAGAGACCCCCATCAGCTCATAGTTGTTGGAAAAAGCAACAGCATGTAATGTACTGTTTACTATCAACAATATATGCATTATACCTTTCTATACCAGCAGGTGGCGCTGTAGTGTTCTAGTGTATAGTTCAGGTTTTCTATGATATGAGAGGAAGTACCTTCCTTATGTAAGTGTATGTACTTGTTTGTTATTCAGTTCCTGTTTCTGTAAGACATGATGTGATATTTCTCCAAGAAAGATAAAGCCGTTTGCTGTATACAACAAGCATCCAGTGTTAAATCAATACTCTGCATAACAATAATGTTAGGAATCATCTGTGGCCGCGTGCGTATGCACCAGCATTGGCGCCAAAACGGCCATTTAAGCAGACAGCACCCTGCAACCAGTGCTGTCTGTTCTACAGCGTTCCAGTGTTCCCGCATTGATCTGTTCTGAGACTTCCTGTGTGTGACCTGGCTTGACCCTGTACCTGCTTGAACTCCACCTGCACCGGCCCCCGGCTTGCGTACAACCATCCTTCTGCCTGATCCCTTTGTACCTCAGCTGCCCGCCTGTTGCCGAATCTGCTTGCATCTGACCACCCGACTGCCTGCTCCTTCTGTACTGCTCCGCCCGCATGTTATTGACCCGGCTTGTTTCACCACTCTTCAGTCTTGCACGAACCTCTGGACGACATCTCACCGCCATCTGTGTCCAATCCAGCCCTCGTGCCCCCCTGCGCTCTAGAACTCCCTGTCTGCTCTATCAGGGGTTCTAGAACCAGGGACATTAGAGAGGTTGCCCACTGCATAAGTCAGACTCCACCATCAGGTACGTGACAAGTAGTGCCCTTATATCAATGACTTTAGAGACCTTCATTAGAGAGAGATCACCCCTTATAACAGCACCACTGCCCTTTTCTATTAGATTGTCTAACGCCTTACCAGCAGGAGGGACTCTGCAGCTGCTGCAACTACAAGCGAGTGTGTGGGAGGCTGGGAGCGGGCCAGAGTTAGGGTGCGGAGCTGGGAGGTGGAGTGGAAAATACCATGTGTGCTTTGCAAATGCGCCATCAGTTGCTAGGACACCGGCAATCCTAGCAACCAATGACTGCAAAGCAGATTCAGCTGGGCGGGCATTGGGTGGCAGGCAGCGGCGGAGGAGAAGGCAGAGCAGAAAACACAGGGAACACTAAGAGTAAGACACAGTCAACAGGAATTCCTGAGGATACCCAACTGAGTTTCCTCACTGCACTGGGACAGATTTACCTGACTGGACTGGTGGTATGTTGTGGGTGTCAGGTGGACAGAAACCCGGGCACAAGTTGCAAACCCAGACTGTCCGGGTCAAACCCGTACAGGTGGCAAACCTAGAGAAGATACAGACAGGACACGCCATGTAATCTCCAGGCACATCACAGAGCTGCTGCAGATGCAGCTACTAGGGAGAGCCTGGCCTGCCTCTAAGAATGTTCCACATGGTGGGGGGGGGGATGCTGAGACTTGCAGTCCTCCCTAAAGAACACCAGCTCTGGAGATCTGCCATTGTGGACTCTGCTATGAATGGACTCTTGACTGTGCAGGTATGCTGGGGCAGCCACAAGCCTGAGTTAGGGATGAATTTAGGGAAAAGACTGTGCACATTGCTTTGGAACTGTTATATTGAGTTTCCAGTAAAGCTTTTGAAAATTTGTCCTCACCTGGCCTGAAGTAACTTAACCACTTCAGCCCCGGAAGGATTTCCAGCTTTAGGACCGGAGCCCTTTTTGCGATTCGGCGCTGCGTCGCTTTAACTGACAATTGCGCGGTCATGCGGCGGTGTACCCAAACGGAATTTGCGTCCTTTTTTTCCCACAAACAGAGCTTTCTTTTGGTGGTATTTGATCACCGCTGCGTCATTTCTGATCGCCGCTATAAACAAAAGAAGAGCGACAATTTTGCAAAAAAAACCCAAATTTCTTACTTTTTCCTAAAATACAAATCCAAAAAAAAAATATAAAAAAACATTTTTTTTCACCGTTTTTGGCTGATTTATATTCTTCCTCATATTTGCGATAAAAAAAATCGCAATCGGCATTTATTGATTGGTTTGCGCAAAAGTGGTCGCGTTTACGGATGATGAGAATTCATTTTTGGGGTTTTTTATTTTTTTTTATTTTTTACTAAAAATGGCGGCGATCTGCGATTTTTTGCGGTACTGCGATATTTTAGCGGACATGTCGGAACGTTTTGACACTTTTTTGGGACCATTGGCATTTATACAGCGATCAGTGCTATAAAAATGCACTGATTACTGTGTAAATGCCATTGGCAGTGAAGGGGTTAACCTGCAGGGGGCGCGCTAAGGGTTAACTATGTTCCCTGGGCGTGTTCTAACTGTATAGGGGACTGCCTATCTGGGGAAGGGAAGCGATCACAGCCTTCACGTAAAGGAAGGCTGTGATCACAGCCCTTCCCCCTCACACAGAGCGGAGGTCCGTGTTTACATACACGGACCTCCGCTCATTCGCTCCGGGGGGGCCATCGCGGGTGGCCGGCGGCAATCGAAGCCGCCGCACCCGCTCCCTGGCCCCCCCTGGACACAGTGAGCGCGCGGGCGCGCCCCCGGCAGCGCGCGCACGCTCACTATACACGTTCCCGCAGCCGCTGTCGTATGACGGCGATTTGCGGGAAGGAGCCACTTTGTCGCCGTCAGATGCCGATCGGCGGTCGGCAAGTGGTTAAAGGGGTGCATGGGGGGGGGTGCTAGTTGGAGTGCCACCATAATATTAATGCCACATGAACGCAGTCCCAGGCTTTAGCAAGTGCATACGCTGTAGAGTCTGGAGGGAGGAGAAGAGTAAGAGCAAAAAGGCCACGTGTGCACCGGCCCCACCCACAGGCTGCATGGGCAGGAAGGAAAGTTAAAGTGGAACATTAGCCTAACTCCAGTTATTCTTAAAAATGTTCCCTCCACCCTCCTGCTACCTATCCTGCATACCCTGTATAAAAAAAAATATCTGTGTACTTACTTATTTTTAATTCCATTTGTACCCAGTCACGTGATCCAGCAGCTCCAACTGACCTATGTCAGAGAGTGGCTGCTGCAGGGGAGAGGAGGGAGCACCAATAAGAGATGGGCTATGGGAGCCTATTCAGACGTTGTCAAGCGCTCCATTACACAAAGAAACCAGGCTGCTGAATCATATGACCGGCACTTTTTCAAGATGGCCATGGTGCAGCCTTGATGATGCTTGGGCTGTGCGGCTCCTGTTTCTTTAAAGGGGCCACCAGCTGGGGCTACTCAAGGCATGCATTGAACAGATAGACGTGCCAGGCTAGCAATGAGCGGGGTGGTCTCCCGTGATTTCAAATCGCTTTATGTGAACGGGGACCTGAAAAGAGAGCAGCATTTCAATTTTTTTTCAGAGGAGATTGTGGGGTGCTTGTAGCGCTTCCCCATTTGCGTAATTGGGTTGCGTTAGGTGTGCTTGCCACCTGCCGATTGTGACATGTTGGATGCTTTTGCTGCAGGTGCGAAGCGTTGCAATTGCAGTATGCAAACACCCCTGTCCACTGCCACTGCACCACTTGCTGACCACAATACATATACAGTAAAACCTCGGATTGCGAGCAACGTGGTTAACGAGCGTTTCGCAATACGAGCAGTTTTTTTAAAAAATTCTGATTCGGTTTCTGAGTGCTGTCTTGCATAATGAGCAGAATTTAGCCTCTGTGCATGCAATACCGCATGTGCCCAGAGGTGCGGGGGCGCTAGTGAGCCTCGGAAATGCTCGGAAATACCGAAAGAGTAAACAGTTCCCGAGCATTTCCGAATGTTTCCGGCCATTTCCGAGCCTCACCAGAGCCACCACACCTCTGGCCACATATGGTATTGCATACACCAGGCGTCCCCGGACCTCTGACCACATACAGTACTGCATTGACAAGCAGTGTTGTGGAACGAATTATCTGAGTTTCCTATGGGGAAACTTGCTTTTATATACGAGTGCTTTGGATTACAAGCATTCTCCTGGAACGGATTATGCTCGTAATCCAAAGTTCCACTGTAGATACGTTGCGGTTTGCAAGTAGTTTACCGGGGTTATGGCTGAAGCTATAAGCCAAAACCTTGTTATTTTTTTTTTTCAGCCGGCGGTTGGCTTTCTTATGAAAGCGGTCCAAGCAGCTCATTAGCCGTTGGAACGCTTTCAGAAGCAGCGGGAAGGCATGCCCCCCTCTTACCTTTCTTACTGGTGCCCCCAAGAAATGATCTGCGGTGTGGCCGGTTGGTCACAAAGGCAAAGACCAGAGCGTCTTTGATCACCTCTATGGCATTGGGGGAATGAAGCAACATCATGACGTCACTTCCGGTCCAGTGTGGAAGTAAACTTTTTTTTTTTTTTTTTTTTTTAACGCAAAATATCAAAAATAATAATTTTTAAATTGAAAGTGCTAAAAAAAGGGATAGTGTAAAAATAAAAAAATTAGAAATAAAAAATAAAACGATCCGACAGTGCGGCTGGCTGGTCACAGAGACAAAGACCAGATCACCTTTGATTGCCTCTATGGCCTTGGAGGACCGGAGCAACGCCATGGCATCACTTCCAGTCCAGGGTAGAAGTAAACATTTTTTTATTTTTTAAAGCAAAAGATTAAAAATTATTGTTTTTTGATCTTTTAAAGGTATAGAAGAGATTTGGGGTTTTTGACTTCAGATCTCTCCATAAAGAGGACCTGTCCTGCTTATTTGTATTACAAGAGATGTTTACATTCCTTGTAATAGGAATAAAAGTGATAAAAATACAAATTTAAAGGGATAGTGTAAAAATAAAACATAATTAAGAAAAAAAGTGCCCCCATCCCTCCTTGCTCGCGCATAGAAGTGAATGCATTCGTAGGTCATGCACACGTAGATAAACGGTGTTGGCACAGGTGAGGTATCGCTGCGAACGTTAGAGCGAGAGTAATAATTCTAGCACTAGCCCCCCCCTCTGTAACTCTAAACAGGTAACCTGTAAAAAATTTTTAAAGCGTCGACTATGGAGATTTGTAAGTACCGCAGTTTGTCGCTGTTCCACGAGGGTGCGCAATTTTAAAGTGTGACATGTTAGGTATCTATTTACTTGGCGTAAAATCATCTGTTAAATTTTACCAAAAAAGTATATATTTTGTGGGGTTTTTTTAATTAATTTTTGAAAAAAATTACATTTGAAAAACCACTGCGCAAATACCGTGTGACATAAAAAAATTGCAACAGCCATCATTTTATTCTCTAGGGTCACTGCTAAAAAAAAAAAAAAGATATAATGTTTGGGGATTATAAGTAATTTTCTAGCAAGAAATACTGATTTGAACTTGTAAAGAAAATGTGCAAGAAAAGGCCTGGTCTTTTAATGTTAAGGGGAGGGAGCACGGCTCAACCACACTTTTTTTTTTTACCACCCCCAATGTTTCTGTAAAATATGAAAGATGATGTTACCATTGACCACACATCTAAAAGAGAACTGAACAGCCATCAATGGTGCTTTCAATAAATTGAAGCAGCTGATGGCGTTCATATCACTGAAGCCAGAATAGCCTAGGACGCATTTTGTGGAGCTGTGAAGGTTGCAGATAGCACTTTGCTCCTTGCATTGTGTTGCATTGTCATGTAGTGAAGTTATGCAGGATGTGACAGTTGTACGGTTTCTGAAGGGTGATGTCTGGGGTTTGGCTTTCACTTCCTGTGCTCAGCGTTCTAGGTGTCCACTGTAAGATACTGGAACAATTTATGTTCACAAAGATGTCTTACATGTCATGCCTGGCCTGTGTGAGAAGCCTCAGATGTAAAGCTGCCAACATCCAGAACCTGGATTGTCCCCTAACTATGACATCACTCACAGGGCAGCCAATTAGGTTCAGCTTCATCACTAGTTTGCATCCCAGGTATCACTGACAGCTTCTGTTCAAGGCTTCGCACACAGGTGCATTGCATAAAGGTAAACTCCAGCCTTCCCTTCAGTCTTGCACAGTTGCATCGGCTCCTCTCCTGGGCTGAAATGGCTTACACTGATTTCACTGCACACTGTGAGCTTCTTACAATGTGCATCAGAAAATGCAACAAGTTTGATAGAGCCTCATTTCCTGGCTGGAGGACCTCCAGCAACTTCTATCATTTCCTCTCCAGCCTGACTGTCTCTGGCCCGCCCCTTTCATTCATTGGATTTCAGTTCTTTCAATCATGATTGGGCGGCACAGTGGTGTAGTGGATAGCACTTTCACCTGGCAGCAAAAGGGTCGCTGGTTCAAATCCCAACCACGACACTACCTGCCTGGAGTTTGCCCTGTGCCTGCGTGAGTTCCCTCCGGGTACTCCGGTTTCCTCCCACACTCCAAAGACATGCTGGTAGGTTAATTGGATCCTTTCTAAATTGGCCCTAGTAAGTGTATGTATGAATGTGAGTTAGGGACCTTAGATTGTAAGCTCCTTGAAGGTAGGGACTGATGTGAATGTACAATGTATATGTAAAGCGCTGCGTAAATTGACAGCGCTATATAAGTACCTGAAATAAATAAATACAATTTATTTTAGAACTGAATTTATTCAGTTTATTGAATGCACCATTGATGGCTAAAAAAATAAAATAAAATGGAGGCTTGCCAACTTGCAAATATAGCCTGCCTAGGAACGCCCACTCCTCCAGACTGACGCCCAACCATCAAGGCATTTTGACATTTGCATAACTCCTCCCATTGCGTGTATCAGAACTGAAGGCTCTTTAGAGGAATAATGAGGCAGGGTGCTGTGATGTCTGCAGAAAGCAATGTCTAGCCATCCCCGTGCCATGATCTGCCTGTGTTGCACACAGATGCACAGAGACCCAGTGATGGCATCGCCAGGTCTAAGATAAGTTATATAATGAAATCTCATATTTTCATTGCTCTCTGTATCACAGGGAGATCCATATTTTTCCTGCAGGTGATTGGAAATCCAATATTTTGCAGCGAAACAGGTATTGAGGGGGAATCTTGCATTGGGGACACCTTTTCCATTGCAAAGCTACCGGAGAAGGTAGGTGAATTAAGGGAGGGCACCAAAATTGTGGGAGATTTCCCTTAACCACTTCAGCCCCGGAAGGATTTACCCCTTTAGGACCAGAGCACTTTTTGCGATTTGGCACTGCGTCGCTTTAACTGACAATTGCGCGGTCGTGCGACATTGTACCCAAACAAATTTGACGTCCTTTTTTCCCACAAATAGAGCTTTCTTTTGGTGGTATTTGATCACCTTTGCGGTTTTTATTTTTTGCGCTATAAACAAAAAAAGAGCGACAATTTTGAAAAAAAAAACAATATTTCTTACTTTTTGCTATAATACATATCCAAAAATAAATATAAAAAAACACATTTATTTATCAGTTTTGGCCGATATATATTTTCTTCTACATATTCATGATAAATAAAATCGCAATCGGCGTATATTGATTGGTTTGTGCAAAAGTCATCGCATCTAAAATCCATGAGAATTCATTTATGGCGTTTTCACAATTATTATTTTTTTTTTTTTACTGGTAATGGCGAAGATCTGCGATTTTTATCGGGACTGCAATATTGGGGCGGACATGTTGGACACTTTTGACACTTTTTTGGGACCATTGACATTTATACAGCAATCAGTGCTAAAATTAGCCACTGATTACTGTATAAATGTCAATGGCAGGGAAGGGGTTAACACTAAAGGGGCGATCAAGGAGTTAACTGTGTTCCCTCACTGTGTTCTAACTGTATGGGGGCTGAGCTGGCAGGGGCTTGACAGATCTAACTGATCCTGGTGACAGGGATCAGTAGATCACTGTCATGCCGCCTGACGGAACGGGTAACCGCTGTGTTTACATCGGCGGTTCCCCTTCTTCCTCTGTAGAAGGCGATCGCAGGCCACACTCACGCAGGGATTCTGGGATGGATCATAAGGATTCTTTGTGCCAGCGATTCTTTGTGCCCTGTGCCAGGGATCAGAATCACGTTGATTCTTCCTGAAAGCCCTGCGGTGAGAAGAGCTGGGGTTTCAAATCCCTGGACCGCTTCAGGAGCTGTGTGGGCACTGACAGCTCATCACCCATGGAGGTAAGTACAGCAGGCGCATGGGCGTCTACAAAACTTTTTCCAGGGGGGGGGCATAATTTCAAGGTCATCCATGCTCTGCCCCTTTTTGACAATGTCATAATTACATTATCACGGTCAGAGACTGCAGACGTAGTACAGGAGATGGTCAGAGACTGCAGACATGATCCAGGAGATGGTCAGATACTGCAGACGTAGTACAGGAGATGGTCAGAGACTGCAGACATGATCCAGGAGATGGTCAGATACTGCGGACATGATACAGGAAACGGTCAGAGACTGCGGACATGATACAGGAGACAGTCAGAGACTGCAGACATGGTACAGGAGACGGTCAGAGACTGTGGACATAGTACAGGAGATGGTCAGAGACTGCAGACATAGTACAGGATACGGTCGGAGACTGCGGACATGGAACAGGAGACAGTCAGAGACTGCATACATAGCACAGGAGACAGTCAGAGACTGCATACATGGCCCAAGAGACTGTCAGAAACTGCATACATGGCTCAAGAGGATAAGGACCTAGTGGGGAACCCCTATTCTGATCCCTGATTCCAGGGGGGGCAATTGCCCCCCCTTGCCCCTACCTGCGGATGCCCATGAGCAGGCAGAGACATGTCTGCTGACACCCGTCGCTCTCTGATCCGCTCCAGGCCCATAAAGTCTGACGGAGGAAAACCCCATTTTCTAGCACAAATACTGATTTAAACTTGTAAACAAAAAGTGCCAGAAAAAGCAAGCAAGTAAAAAAACGCATTCAATGATGTATTATTGATTACAGCGCTGCATCAATTTATGTCTTTTATACCTTTATTTATCAAAAAGACCCCCAGATCTCTCATGTAATTGTCCCTTTGAGGAAAAAAAAACCCATCCCTTTAAAGGAGTTGTAAAGTCTCGAGGTTTTTCACCTTGCATTCTATGCATTAAGAAAGCGTGACATGTTAGGTATCTATTTACTCGGTGTAACATCATCTTTCATATTGTACAAAAAAATTGGGGTATAAATTGTGATTTTTTTTTTTTAATTAAAATGAATATTTTCCCAAAAAATTGCATTTGAAAAAAACGCTGTGCAAATAACACGTGACATAAAAAAAAATCAACAATCGCCATTTTATTCCCTAGGGTCTCTGCTAAAAAATATATATATATGTATATATATATATATTGTTTGGGGGTTATAAGTAATTTTCTAGCAAAAATACTGATTTAAACTTGTAAACAAAAAGTGCCAGAAAAAGCAAGCAAGTAAAAAAACACATTCAATGATGTATTATTGATTACAGCGCTGCATCAATTTATGTCTTTTATACCTTTATTTATCAAAAGACCCCCAGATCTCTCATTTACCTTTAAAAGCAAAAAAAAAAAAATGTAATTGTGCCTTTAAGGGAAAAAAAATCATCCCTTTAAAGGAGTTGTAAAGTCTGGAGGTTTTTCACCTTGCATTCTATGCATTAGGAAAGCATGACATGTTAGGTATCTATTTACTCGGTGCAACATCATCTTTCATATTGTACAACAAAATTGGGGTATAAGGTGTGTTTTTTTTTTGTTTTTTTTCATTAAAATTCATTTTTTCCCAAAAATTGCATTTAAAAAAAACGCTGTGCAAATAACGCGTGACATAAAAAATGTCAACAATCGCCATTTTATTCCCTAGGGTCTCTGCTAAAAAAAAAAAATATATTGTTTGGGGGTTATATGTAATTTTCTAGCAAAAATACTGATTTAAACTTGTAAACAAAAAGTGCCAGAAAAAGAAAAAAAATGCGTTCAATGATGCATTATTGATTACAGCGCTGCATCAATTTATGTCTTTTATACCTTTATATATCTTTCTATCTGGAGTCCAGTTTTAAAAACAGGGTGAGAGTTAAAAGTCACAGGTGACTGCCCAAAATTGTGGGTAATTTGACCCGTCTGCATTTCCTGGGCATGGTGGCGTGAAATGATAAAGACTGTTCGGTTAGGAATGTACAGGCAATGCAGTGAAGACGGCACAAGCCTTGTCTTGTGGTTTTGTGGCTCTCTCGCCATCTTGTAGACACATAAAAACCTTCTGCTAAATGACGGACCCCGAGGAAGGTGGTTAATTGTTAAAACCCGCAATCAACATGGAAGGTTCCATGACGCTGACCGTTTCCACGGCAACGTGAGTGACAGGAAGTCAGCTTGGAGGCCTCTTCCTGTCTCAGGTGGCTGCAGAGATAACACCGCTGTAACCCTTCACAGGAAAGTCTTCTTGAAGAAATTACAATTTAGATTCTTAGTTATTTGTTATTTATATCTTGCTTTGTTAGTGCACCTTCCACTAGCGGGACTGCTGCCAGTCATATATTAACCACTTTAAGACCAGGCCTTTTTCTGACATTTGTTGATACAATAAAAAATCTGTATTTTTTGCTAGAAAATTACTTAGAATCCCCAAACATTATATATATATACACACATTTTTTTTTTAGCTGAGACCTTCGAGAATAAAATGGTGGTCGTTGCAATATTTTATGTCACACTGTATTTGCGCAGCAGTCTTTCAAACGCAAATTTTTTTTAAAAAAAATAAATTTTAATTAATTAAAGATAAGAAAACAGTAATATTAGCCCAATTTTTTTGTATAATGTGAAAGATGATGTTACGCTGATTAAATAGATACCTAACATGTCACGCTTTAAAATATATATTTTTTAGCAGAGACCCTTTAGAGAATAAAATGGCGGTCGTTGCAATATTTTACATCACACTGTATTTCTGCAGCAGTCTTTCAAATGCATGACGTTTAGGGAGGCTGAACACTGGACTTTGATGGTAACCCTAAGGATTGGGGTGTACAATAGAAAATTTTATAAAAAATGTAAATCTTTATTTTACACAATCTTTTAAAAAGCATTTTAAATCATACAGAGAACAGCTCCTATAGAGTCACCCATATCATAATGTTAGTTGCAGTGATACCATCTGTATGTCATTTGTTCAACTAGTTTCGCGTATATAATCACCTCTTCTTCAGGAGCCCTTAGATACAGATGTGTCTATGAGATGTGACAGAGCTGCTATCAAGATCACACTATATGTCTATAAACTATGGGAATAGATTTATGGCATTTTTATTTTTATTTCTTTTTACCAGTAATGGCGGCGATCTGCGATTTTTTTAACGGGATTGCAACATTGCCACGTACAGATCGGACACATTTGACACTTTTTTGGGACAGGTGATATTTATACAGTGATCAGAGCTATAAGTAGCCACTGATTACTGTATAAATGTCACTGGCAGGGAAGGGGTACAATTCCCATCATGCTTAGTCATGTCTGTCAATGTCAGAGTTTTACAATGTCTCATGGGATGTGAGTGTAGCGCCCTCATAGTGATAGATGCGTTTTGTAGTGAGTTTGTGCTAGGAGAGGCAAAGTTTAGTCAGGCCTGACTGTAGGTGTAGGCCTGAATGTTTTGATCTGTGCTGGGGAGTGGCTCAGGGAGGAGCTGGAGACAGAAGGAAGGAACACCCCTTGGAGTTTCCTCCCCCTTGAGCAGAGAAGGTTCTGGAAAGTGGGACGGATGAGGAGGTGTCACTTCCTGATGTATGACAAGGAGCCCTGGCCAATCTACTGTCTGGATTGGCAGGGGGCAGGCCTCCTTAAATACAGCAGTTTGCCAGCAGGAGCAGGGGAGGAGAAGTCGGGTGGAAGTGTGAAAGATGTAGCAGAGGTGCTGTGGAGGCCTCTACCCGGGAGGGAGCCCCCAGTCTGGGGGGGGAAGGGTAACCTTGAGGCTGGGAGACTTGGGTGCAGCCAGGAGTGGAGTGGATTCCTGGAGCAGCACAAGGGAGTAGGAGAGCAGCAGAGGTGCTACTGTGAACACTTGAAAGTATCCACTGGAGTCGGTGAGTGACAGACCCTGGGAGCTGGAAAAGAAAGGTTGGAACAGTCTGGGTGAGGAATAGTGGACAGTCACTGTACGGAAAGCAGGTCAGTGGGGCCTGGAAGAGGAATGGGCTGGGAGTTGTAGTCCAACAAAGGCCCGGCTAGCACCAATGTACTAAGTTACACTTTGAGGGGTCTAAGACCCTGGTCTGTAATGGGTGGTCTGGAGGCTGTGTGGGCAGTTTGCAGGCCTCATCATGTGCTAGCTGCGGTGAAGAGAAAGGAGTTACAGTATGTGAGCCTGATAAATTTCCCTAATCAAAGAAACTAAGTGATGTGCTGGAGAGAAGTGAAGGAGCAATAGTCTGCAAGTGATGTGCTGGAGAGAAGTGAAGGAGCAATAGTCTGCAGAAGAGATGTGCTGGAGGAAGTAGAGTGTATATAAGGTCGTGTATAAGAATGGTCCTTTAACCAATTCCTTGGGCACCCCACAGTCACCCCTTTTACCCATCCAAGTTAAATCCCCTAAATGAAACAAACAAAAACAAGAGCCGGCCTGTTCAGTGACTTTGGATGTGTGAGATATGCTGGGATTGAGGGCAGCTATAAGGTGAACCACAACTACCAGCCACATAGGGAGCACATAGCTACATGTAGTTACGCAACAGCTGGAGGGCCATAGTTTGGAGTTCCCTGAGTCCTAGACCACTGCAGCACAAGGGGAGGGGAAGCTACGAGTAGGAGCGGAGGATCAGGTAAGTAAATCTTTTTTTGTGTGTAAATCCACTCTCTGTGCACCAAAGGCCTTTGCAAACCCAGATATTATCTTGTAATAGTGGTGCTGACATCATCACTGGGCTGTACATACCCTGCGCAGAGAGTAGGGCTGTGGGAGGGGCCCAGCAGACCCTGCCCATTAGAGGCTTCCTGGAGAAACCTACAGGAGTGGGCGGAGACTAGACCAGTCATTTGGCACAAGGAGAGAGAGCAGCAGTGAGCGGTCTTTATTACAGGAAGGAAAAGTCTCACACCGGATTACTGCACAGATCTGGAAGAAATACACAAAGCTCACCGAGATTCATGGAAGAATAGACATGATGAATGGATTTAGACAATATTTGCTTATCCTGGAGTTCGGCTTTAAATTGTTAATTCCATATAAATTCTCACTGATGAGTTTGTGAGTTCGACTCCCGCCTAGAACGCGTCTCCTTCTGAACATTATTTCTCCCTTTGAACACATTCTCCAGCGTACTGGACGATTTCCACATCCCACGCTCGTGTTTTCTGGGCTCCTTATCCTGCGATCGTTAACTCACACACTGATTGTTTATCTAAGGAGCTGTGAAATCTATTGTTACCGCCTGTGAATGCGGCATAGTATACGGCGGCGGACTGTCAGTATAGAATGTCAGCGCTCTGTGTGCACAATGCCAGGAAGATAAAGCGGGTTTGTAAAAGAAAGGAAAAAATTTACATTAATGGCAACAAAGAGGTTCAGAAAACAGATTGTTAAACAGACCAGTTTGGGGAAATTGCGAGAAATTTCTGCGTTGCTATAGTGACGCTCATAAACGCAGCGAACCTTCTTTAGATATTCGGTTCCAGACGGTCTTCCTCATCATTTTATAAATATATCCCTCGCCGTCTCTGGCCCGGTGATGTTAGCACGGGGTGCTTTTGGTGATGAAAAGAAAAGTAAAATATTGACTCTTCCCTGTAATCCCGGGTTGTACTTCTAACCTAATACTGAAAACCAACATTTAAATGAAAGCCAAGTGGTGTCCTGCTATGGCAGGGCTGAAACATACAACTAATCTGCTCAGGGGGAAATAGTCTAACGCCTAACCTTAACCTTTACACCAACCCTCAAATTTAACACTGAACTCCATGATAAGTAAATATTGTCTAAATCCATTCTTCATGTGTATTCTTCCTTGCATCTCTGTGTTCTTTGTATATTTCTTCCATATCTGTTCAGTAATCCAGTGTGAGACTTTCCCTCTGTGCAGGAGCTACCTATAATAAAGACCGCTCCCTGCTGCTCCCTCTCCTTGTGCCAGGTGACTGGTCTTGTCTCCGCCCCCTCCTGTAGTTTTCTACAGGCAAGCTGAATGGGTAGAGCCTGCTGGGCCCCTGCATCCCCCTCCCCTCTCTCTTTCTCCCTTCCTCTTACGCTCTACCCCCACTTTGCTCTCTCCTACCCTCCCCCGCCTCCATATCTATCTCTCCCACTCAGTGGACCGTGTTCCTCTCCCTCGTCGTCCCTCGCCAGAAATAATATCCATCGAGGACGTGTCTCCCTTTCAGAGTGTGACCTAATGACTTGTCTATACCTTCTTTATATGTTTCTTGTGTCTCTACGTTCCTTCTTATGTGTACTTCTTACCTAAATCTGTTATAAATGAATAGTACCTCAAGTCACAATTTAAACTCCCAACCACATTTCCAATTCCAATCCGCAATCTGATAAAGGGGGACTCGTCTAATCAACATACAAAG